>CM068711.1:25152698-25752698 GCA_035079005.1 Fraxinus americana | reverse complement strand
TTCGCCAACTTTGCTGGTAGTTTGTAAGTTTATCAAAAGTTTATAGTGGATCTTTGACTGGCAAAGTGCCTAGAGTTTTCCCTCGTTGGGTTTCTCTGTGAACATTTTTGGTGTTGTTTACTGCTATACTTATTGTTTGATATAACTGCGGTATTCAAAGATAGGACTAATTGAACTGTTTAACTAATTATCTAGACATAATTAACTTGTGACTTGTTGCTTGTTAATTCAAATTTTAATTCCACATTTACACCTAATCACCCCCTCTAGGTGTAGTTGGGTCGAATCTTAGGTTTTTCAGTGTCAAAATAAGAAAAATTGGAAAAGTGACTTTCTTGTCAACTTTGGCCATATATTCAGACTTGATCCGATAGTCAAATTACAATTGTAAATAGACAAATTTGTTTTACTCGTCGAGTAGATCATCGTAGTATAATTGAAATCTCAAAATCAATTCCGAATGAATGAGAAATTGTAGTCCAAAATTGGGAAGAAAATAGAGGAAACTGCCAGATATTTGCCTAAGTGTGTTGTTCGCTTGACGCTGGACTGTCGCTCAAGCGACAGGCTAACGACGAATTCACTATTTTTATCGCTCGAACAAGGCAATGGCGACATGCTAGCAACAATGAATGATGCGACCTTTGGCAAGAGTTACTGAGTTTAAGGCGTGACACTTCATTCACAACTTCTCATCCTCTATATATAGGACTCATTGTATGTCTATTAGGCATCACATACCATATTAGCATTGAGCATTGCATAAAAACTCTTGCAAATGGCTTTCAAATTCATTCAAAACCGTTTTCTTCTTTGTAGGGAGAAACTCCATCAAAAGTTCGACATAACTTGTTGTTTGAAGTGCTTCTACAACAAGTTGAATCTGTTGTATCTTGGGAAAAAAGGGCCATGAATAGTGAGCACCATTGCGGTGCAATTTTGTTTTAAGGAAAGATTGAAAATCACTTGCCTTGAATTGTTCTTCTTATTCTTCTTTATTTCTGGCTGTCCCTTGTTTTCATTTGTAGTTTTCATACTACATTTTCAATCACCTTGTTAAATTGTTTAGTCACAATTCTGCGGATTAAATTTTGTTGTTTTGTTTGTTTGATATACAACAACACTTTCACCCCCACTTATATTTAGCATGTGTCGTCAACGTAGTGTGACGTGCATAGGGATGATAACGGAACTATGCGGGGAGGGGTGGGGCGGGGTCAGAGCAATCTTCCTCTCTCCCTGCCCCACCAGGCAATTCCCTGCCCCGTACCAGTCTCGTTACCCATTTAAAGCGGGTCGGGTCCTTACCCCGTTTACTAATCCATTTAATTATTTTTTTTTTATTTTTGATAATTCATTTTGTTGCCCACATTCATTAGATTAAGACAATAATAAATTTTTTAATGCTTTTATTGTTTGTCATATTTTCTAAATTCAATCCACAGAACCGTGACTAAACATATTTGATAAATTAAAGCTTTTATTGTTTTTCATATTTTTTAGATAATTTTAATTGCCATTTTTTATTAGAACTAATGAAATTTTGTGAAATTTTTCATTTAAAGTATTGAATTCTAATTTTTTTAAAAAAATATTAAACGAGATGGTGCGAGGCGAGGCGAGGAGGCGCGGGGCGAGGCTGAGTGGGGTGCCTATTACCCGCCCTCGTCCCGAATACCTGATTAAGCTGGTAATCTCCGGCCCGAATCCCGCAGGTATCGGGTTTGTTAGATTTTTTTGTCATTTCTAAACGAGCAAAGCAGTATTGGGGAATAAATCTTATTAGTTTTCGAATAATAATTACATATGACTAAAAATATGCAGAAAAATTACATTTGTGTATCTTTTTGTTGCTGGTTACATAATTGAAAATGATTCGAAAAGTCCATTTGTCTACTTAGGATACTGGAAATTATTTGTGCTTCAAATGGAAGAATTTGACAAAACACTTATTTTCACGCCAACTTTTTATGAAGGGTTGGAAAAATCTATCAAATCTTGAAGAATTTGAGGACAAATAATTAGAGTGTGTTTGGTAAGGATTTTTGGGGGAAGAATTGATTTTTGAATAGTGATATGATGGGAAATGTGTTGTTGAAAAATAAGAAAAAAGTATTGATGTGATGGAAAATATTATTTTGTTGAAGAATGTGTGGTTGAAAATGAGAATTGATTTACTGTAGAAAATGAGAATCTGTACCAAACAGGCTCTTAATGTTGTTCACATTCAAACGCTTCAAGAGTCAAACTGTCTGCTAATATTTCCATTTTAATGGTGTTAGGCCTTTGTCATGTTTTTTAAATTAAACATCTGAGCCACATTGGAATTTTCATTCTCATTACTTTATTCATTTTTAACCATACATTTTTCAATAAAAATATATTTTTCATCACATTAATAACCTGTCATTCTTTTTCAACCATTCATTCTCCAACAATCCAGTATTCCAAAATACATTTTTTCTAAAATAATGTGGCTCAAACAGACCTTAAAATGAGATTTTGAAATTCAAAAGCAGCTTTTAGATCTTTTTTTTTTCAAGAATATGCTTCGATGAATGATAATTCTATTTTAATACTGCGTATTAAAAAAATCAGACTGTGTATATGTTCTTTTTTGGTATAATTATCACCATTACTTTCGAAGATTTAACATTTGTCACACAATAATAATGATAAATTACGGTAAAAGTTTGTAAAATAATACGAACATTGTGATAGAAGCATTGGCTGACACAAATATTTTGAGTTTGGGGGCACAATTAAATTTACAAAAAAGTAATGAAAAACATAAATCATTTCAAATCAATTTGACATGGAGAAAATAAAATGTAAATGTCATTCAAATCAATTTACTCTATCACTTTGAATTTTGGTCAAAGAAAAAAAAATTGAAATTATAAGTTGTTGTCGCCAATCTATGGGGATGGCAACAGAGCGGGGCGGGACATGGCCCCCGCCCCGCTAAGAAATTCCCCGTCCTGTTCCGTCCCGTTCCCACCCCGTTACCTGTTCAAGGCTGTACGGGGCAGGGCCTTTCCCCGTTTACTCTTCGTTTAAATTTTTTTTTTTTTAGTTTTTGATAATTTATTTCTATTATCCATATTTATTAAATTTAGACAAATAAATTTAGTTGCTATTTTCTATTAGAACTAATGAAAATTTTCATTTAACGGGGCGGGATCCGCACCGGGGCAAAATTTCCTGTCCCGTTACCCGTTTAAGTGGGTTATTCCTGCCCCATTCGAGGTAGGGCTCCGAGAATATCGGGTTTGTTGGATTATTTTGCCATCCCTACCAATCTAGTGGTTACTTTTCAATTTTCAATTTGAACTATGACACAGATCAAAATTTTGGTATGTTTTACAGGTTTGCAGGCAACCCACTAGCTCCTGACAAAATCTTTGTTTGTTTGGATGAAAAGAATTTAATGGAATACATGAGAATAAAAACCAAAGAGAAAACTCACCTAGATTATCTTGAATTTTCTGTGAATCCAATGTTTTGAACGATAGGTAATTTGCATTAGACAATAATATTAAACAAATGTAGGCATATGCCGAGCATCACAGCCGTCGATGAAGATTTTAAAAACGTATGTATTAAGTTAAATGGGACTTGATATGATAGTTGACAAGTTTATATTTGTGTAAAGAATAAAAGTTAGCCCCTGTTTGATCCACATTATTTTTTTCATTCTCATTTTTCTACTCTTTTTCAACCACACATTCTTCAATAAAATAATATTTTACATCACATTAATAACTTTTCTTTTTTTTTTCAACCACATATTTCCCATCACATCATTTCAAAAAAATGCATTATCTCATTTTAATGTGCACCAAACGGGCTCTTAATTAACAATTGGATCTCTCAAAAAAGAGGTGTCAACTTACATTTTGAACAATTTATTGAATAATTTTTAGGCTTATTCTCCATTTCTTCTTAAGAATGTACAATTTTCAAAGGCCAAAAAAAAAAAAAGATCCAAAAGTAAAAAAACTGGTGGGTCACGTGACCCATTAGGCACCACCCCAATTCCGCCCATGTGCAGAACCAACTTTCGTCAAATTTATATCACATCGAGAAAAAGCTATCTATAAGACCATTAAATTGATAGTATGACATGCAAATAGGGACGGATTCAGGATCAGATTACAGGTCGGACTAATACGTAAAAAAAAAAATTACATCTACTAAAAAAATTCAATGGGGTGGAATAATTACGTATGGCTAAAAATATGCAGAAAAAAATTACATTTGTGTATCTTTTTGTCGCTTGTTACATAGGGTGTGTTTGACACCAATTTTTTGAAGATAAAAATTTTTGGAGTAGTGATTGATGGGAGAATGTGTGGTGAAAAAGTTATGAAAAGTTTTAGATTTGTGTGTAATATTATTTTATTGGAAAAATGTGTGGTTGAAATGAGGTAAGAGAAAAAAATGAGAATGAGAATGAGAATGAGAATGAGATAGAGAATGTGTGACAAACACGGGCATAATTGAAGATGATTCGAGAAATCTGTTTTTCTAATTAGGATACTGGAAATTATCTGTGCTTCAAATGGAAGAATTTGACAAAACACTTGTATTTTCGCACCGACAAACTTATGAAGGGTTGAAAAATCTATCAAATCTTGGAGAATTTGAGGACAAATAGTTAGGCCCCGTTCGGGATGGCTTAAAATCCAATTAAAATTGAAAATATGACCGTTATTGGGTCCCACCCGTCTAATAAAAGTCAACAATAACGGCTATATTTTCAATTTTAATCTGATTTTAATCCCTCCCAAACACGCTCTTAATGTTGTTCACATGCAAATGCTTCAAGAGTCAAACTGCCTGCTAATATTTCCATTTTAATGGTGTTAGGTTCCTTTGTCATGTTTTTGTAAAAGTTAAAATGAGATTTTGAAATTCAAAAATCTATTTGGCTAATTTTACTAAAGTGTTATTTTTAGAAGAATTTTTAGAGAAAACTGATCCACTTTTTTTAAAATACTTTAGGAATAGGAAGATGTTCTAAAAATTAATTTAAAAGAAAAAAATTTAAAATAAATTTATCTAAAAGCTCTTTTACGAAAGGTAAAAGTAAAACCAAAAATCATACCAAATGGATCCTTACAATATTTGTATAGTATTTTTGTCCAAAGGTCCCACTACCTACAATTACCCGGTGTCTGGATTAGTGAGTGCAAATTCAAATCTGGAACTACACCACAAATTTTAAAACATGATTACCAAGCCCCTGTTTGGCTCACATTATTTTTTTCATTCTCGTTTTTTTACTCATTTTCAACCACACATTCTTCAATAAAATAATATTTTCCATCACATCAATAACTTTTCCTTCTTTTTCAACCACATATTATCCATACATCACTTCAAAAAAAATGCATTCTTTAATTTTAATGTGTACCAAACGGGCTCGGTTTGGGTTTGTGGTTAAAGACAAACCATAATTTTAATTACTATTAATCACTTATTTTTAGATGGGGGCCTTCTTACATGATTTTCTTTAAAAGTACTTTTAGAATAAAAATTATTTTCAAACAAAAATTAAAATAGTTTTCTCCAAAAACTCTTCTATAGAGAACAAAAACAAAAACAAAAACAAAAACAAAAATTATGTCAAACGAATCGTTACGGTATTTGTAGTACTTTTCTCCAAAGGTGCCCCTACCACTACCATTACCACTGTATAGAATAGTGAGCGCTTAGTGAGTGCAAAGAGACCACAAATTCAAATCTGGAACTACACCACAAATTTTAAAACATGATTACTGGTTTGTGTTTGAGGTTAAAGACATACCTTAATTTTAATTAACATTCATCACTTATTTTTATCAAATTATAATTTCAACAAATAAGCACTTAATCTCTATTTACAACTGCAGTAATAATCTGACAAGTAATCATAAAATGAGGAAAGCTTAGCCTCTGCTTGGGTTAGAAACTTATAATTTACTTTTAAAACTCATACTAATTATAATATAGTCTCTGCCAGAAAAAAAGTTACTCAAATAAACAATGGTTTAGCCTCATCTGATAGAAATTTTAATTAATCACATGTTTCTTTAATTTTTATTAAAATTTGCTAATCTCTCTTCAATTTTCAGCTTGGCACTTTCCAAGAATTCTGTCTAGAGAAGTGTTTCACTACTCCTCTCTGTTTCCCTCTTGCATCTACTCACTGTAAATCTTTGCTTTCCTTTAGTCCGTCTTCAAGCACCCACAAATTATACAGCAATGGAGATCAAATGTCTCCATTTTCTCTCTCTATATCTAAATCTAACTCTTTCTCTCTTCTTTATCTCAAGAGCTGCTTTTACACCCCAAGATAATTACCTCGTGAACTGTGGATCAAGTACAAGTAATATTGCAATTGATAACCGAATTTTTTATGGGGATTCATCAAAGAATGGCACAAATTATTTGTCGAAAGGTAAATCAACTTCTCTCACAAATCCAAACCCAACTTCCAATTATTCTGTACTTTACACGACAGCTAGAGTTTTCACTTCTGCTTCAAGCTATGTGTTCCACATCAAGAAAACTGGGACCCATTTTGTACGTCTCCATTTTTCTCCATTCAGTTCTCAGAATTATGATCTCAAGAATGCAAATTTTGGGGTTTCAGCAAATGGGTTTACTCTTTTGGGTGATTTTGTGACTAAATTTACGATCATTAAGGAGTTTATTTTGATGGTAGATAAATTAGAGCTTGAAATTCTGTTCATGCCTGTTAATGATTCCAGTTTTGCATTTGTGAATGGAATTGAAGTGTTATCTGCACCCAAAGATTTCCTTATTGATGCTGGTGGGATAGCATTGATTAGCCCTAGTGGAACTCGAGAATTCAAGCAGAATATTTCTTTGCAAATTTTAGAAACTGTTCATAGGATTAATGTTGGAGGATCAAAAATAACCCCTTTTAATGACACCCTTTGGAGAAGTTGGGTTCCGGATGAAGATTTTCTTGTGTTGAAATCTGCAGCTAAGTTTGCAAGGACTAGTGATCCACCCAATTACCAACGGGGTGGGGCGACTCGAGAAATCGCCCCGGATAATGTATACATGACTGCACAGCAAATGAATGTTGAAAATGGAACTTTGAATTTTATGTTCAATGTGACGTGGGATTTCCCGGTGAGATCTTCTGTGGATGATATGCATTTTGTTCGATTGCATTTCTGCGATATTGTTAGTGTTTCTCTTAACACATTGTACTTCAATGTATATATCAATGGGATCACTGCGTATAAAGATCTTGATTTGTCTTCGCTTGCATTTCACCTGCTTGCATCACCTTATTATATTGATTTTGTAGTGAAAAGTGCAGATAATTCGAACTTTATTCGGATTAGTATTGGTCCTTCTGAAATGAGTAATTCTTTGAGGAAGAATGCTATTTTGAATGGGGTTGAGATCATGAAAATAGTTAGTACTGCACCTGCTCCTAGGAAATCTAAGAAGAATAGTTTTTGGATATTGGTAGGTTCAGTTGTTGGAGGGATTTTTGCATTGAGTTTAGCCATTCTTGCAGTTTTAGCTATGCTGAAATGCAAAAAGAGAAAACCAATACCAAAACCAAGACATATGGAAAGTGCGGGTTGGACTCCGTTGCGTGTGTATGGATTCAGCACCCACGGCACATTATCTGAAGCAACTGCCTTTTCTCCTAGTGCAAATGGATATTACGCTTTAAAGATTCCATTCACTGATATACAGTTGGCAACAAATAACTTCGACAAGGATTTGATAATTGGCTCGGGTGGATTTGGCACGGTCTACAAAGGGGTTTTTCGAGATAATGCAAAGGTTGCTGTGAAACGAGGTATACCAGGATCCAGACAGGGACTCCCCGAATTCCAAACTGAAATAACTGTTTTGTCAAAAATTCGCCATCGACATCTCGTTTCATTTGTTGGCTATTGTGAAGAGCAATCTGAAATGATACTTGTCTATGAATACATGGAGAAGGGGACTCTGAGGAGTCATTTGTATGGTTCGGCAGTAACACCTTTGTCTTGGAAGCAAAGGCTCGAAATATGTATTGGTGCCGCTAGAGGTATTCACTATCTTCATACGGGTTCTGCACGAGGAATCATCCATCGGGATATAAAGTCGACTAACATTTTGCTTGATGAAAACTATGTCGCTAAGGTTGCGGATTTTGGTCTTTCAAGGTCTGGCCCGTGTCTTAACGAGACTCATGTAAGCACAGCTCTTAAAGGAAGTTTCGGATACATTGATCCAGAATATTTTCGGAGGCAGCAGCTTACCGACAAATCCGATGTTTATTCATTTGGGGTTGTGCTTTGTGAAGTTCTATGTGCTAGATCTGCTGTCGATCCATTGCTTGACCGTGAGCAGGTGAATTTGGCCGAATGGGCTATGGAATGGCTAAAAAAGGGGATGATTGAGCAAATTGTTGATCCTCATCTAAGAGGTCAGATAAAACCTGGTTCTTTGCAAAAATTCGTTGAAACTGCTGAAAAATGTTTGGCTGAATATGGTGTTGATAGGCCAAGTATGGGTGATGTCCTGTGGAATTTGGAAAATGCTCTTCAGATTCAAGTAAATGAAAGGCCGCAAGAACTTCATGAGGAAACAATTGTTGCTTCTGATGATCTCACGATGCATAGAGTCATTCCAGGAGCTCCCTCGAGTAGCACCAAGGTTGGAGGGGACGGCAATGATGGCGCTTCAGATATAACCACGAGCCGAGTTTTTTCCCAGTTAATAAACAGAGAAGGTAGATAGATCAAGAATCATACAGCAGAAGAAACAGTCTCCACTATAATCAAAACTCTACCTGGCAAACTTGTTGAGGTATTAACTACTTATAATTTTCTCCGTACATATTGAAGTTTTCTTACTACTATAATTTTGCTTCTAAGTTGCTTGCTCTTAATAGTCCCGGGCTGTTATTATTCGTTTGACGCGTTTTGCTACAATTGACAAGATATAGAATGTATAAGTTTAAAACAAAATTTCTTGTTGTACTACTTAAAATTATAATCATGTTACATGTACATCAAGTTTGACAACTTCTTTGCCGTAATGTGAGTTGGCAAATTTTTATACATTGATTTTAACAATACTTTTTCCAATCAATGGCCAGGACTTCTACACATAGGCGGACCATCAAAAAAGCTGTCATCCGGCAGTGTACAAAAGGCATAATTGCTTAAAATTAAGCATTTCTTTCTATTGTACTGTATATATTTGCTGTATACGGTATACCTCAGTGGTTCAATATTTTAGGAATGTTGAAATCTCTCTGAAAATGCGTCATTTCCCTTTGTTTTCTTCTAGCTTGGAGGCAACCGTGGCTCGCTTTATTGACACGTGAGACTAGGATTGAACAACGAAACAGTCAATCCATAAAATCGAATCGAATCGTTGGTTTGAGTCCACATGGATCCGTCAACGTTTTGGTTTTGAACCAAGCGGTTTGGTTTGGATTTTAATCTTTGCAAATCGTTTACAAAAAAAAATTGAAAATAAATTAATTTAAATTTATTTCAACCCAATAAAAACTAAACACGTCCTAGTTAAAACTAAATCATATAATGATTCATCAATATTTGGATGAGATAGAAGCATTGGATGATTCACAAAAAAGTTAATAGAATTTATTATCGTATTCATTTTCTTTTATTTGTTATTTTATATCATTTAATTATAATCAATAAATTGATGTACTGTATTCTTATCTTTGTGAATAGAATGAATCATGTGTTATAATTGCATATATTGTGCCAATTAGTATCGACTAAAAGGTTAAAATGTTTCTATCATGTTGTTATATTATAATGTTACTATTTATGTTTGAACGTAAAATTTTAGACTAATATTTATGATTTAACGTATTTCATATATGTTATTTCTTCTTTGTTAAACAGTGGCTCTAAACTGAACCAAACCGAAAAATTGCTTTGGTTTTGAATTTCTTCAAATCGTTTTAAGTGATTTGGTTTGAAATTTATCACAAACCATCGAAATTGAACCGTATTTACTCCTACGTGGGACTATCTAAGAGAACTTGGACTGAGTTTGGCACTTTGACTGAGGCGCTGAGGAGGCATGGAAGCCGAAAACCTTTGTGTAGGACGGATTTGCTTTTCCTTTCATTTTAAGAATTGCTTATTTATTTAATTAGAACTTATAATCAGAGGCATTTGTAGGTAGCAAGTTTCTTAAAGTTTCAATGTTCATTGGCTGAGTTTGAATATTCAATAAAATTTAGGAATTTTTTTCTCAATCTTTATAATTCGTTAGGTAACGTGGTGAACCTATGAATTCTACGTTAGGTAACGTGGTGAACCTATGAATTCTAAGTTCTCGAGGATTCGCAAAATTAACAAAATTTTGAATGTGTTTGATTGTGCATATTCCTTTCTGAAAAATTAATAATAGCCGAACGCAATGTTTAGACCCAACAATATCTAGAGGGGATGGTGCGGAATCAATAGAAAGCAATAAGTCACTTATTTATTCTTTTTAGATTATTAAGTTTAATGTCAAATTAAATCCTAATTGTCAATCACGCAATATAGATCAAAAGTAATAACGTAAAGAATACCAAATTTGATAACGAATGAAAACCGATTGAAGAACTCTTCATAAGGATTAAAGACTTGTGGGCAGGCTTTGCCAGAGATCCATTAGAAAAAAATAACTTACAGTTAGTCTAGACATAATTAAACATTAGTATAATCTAGCTACCCAACTTGTAAATCATCGAAAAATATCTTCGATTGTGCAACCTGCACTTTTCAAAATTCTAAACTTCGTTTCCCTCAGTGTGGATCAGCAAGAATGAATTCGTTCTGGAACAACTGGACTCAAGCCTATCTTTTTCCATATTCAGAACTTTGAAGGCTTATTAGTGAAGGTAAATATTTTTGGTATTTGATCTTTAGATCTTTTGCATTTTGATCTTGTGATTGAATCGAAAGAATTGTCGAATTGATGTTTGATCTTAGTAGATGTTCTCTTAAATCAATAATAGATCAACCAAAGTAATAGAGATAGTTTGGGACGAATTATGATTTGGGTATTTATAATATGAAGTGTTTGAGGTTGTATAGGATTGTAAAATTTGTTTAAGATTTTGAACTGGGGTTGGCCATATAAATACACTGCTCAAGCGGACTCCCTCACAGCTAGCGATAATTCAACCGCTCGAATGCTAGGGTCTCGCCTGCGAGCATTTGTACTTCTGCTTTTTACATTCGAGCAAGCAGAAGGCAGTCAATAAGTGATTTTGTAGCGATTTCTTCTCCTGGTCTATCTTTAAGATCTTTGACTCTTTCAAAACCTACACTACCAACATCGACTCTTTTATTTTAATTACAACTCAGTAACACATGATTTTGGACATGGAACTTGCCAATTACAATTGAACCTAACAAACTCCCCCTTTGACATTCAGTGACAAAATCATTTATTTCAAAATTAAAATCAACACAACCTAACACTATTAACCCAAATACTTAGCCTTTGTTTAATCCTCATTTTTTAAAAAAATATATATATTTATCTATCTTCTTTTCAACTACATATTTCTCAATAAAATAATATTTCACGCAGCACAAAAAAATTTCATTCATTTTTAACCACAAATTCTCTATCAATATACTATTTCAAAATGCATTCTACACTAAAAATGGGGCTCAAGTAAGCCCTTAGTTCCCAAACTTCTACTCAACGGCTTGTCATGCATATTTCCTAGAACACATGAAATTAACAATATTATGTGTAAAAGCAATAGGAAACAACAATTAAGCATATAACTAAGTTATATAAATAACGTTAGAACATGTGTCACCAAAAGATATAATACTACGTGCATCAATAATTTAGAAATTAAACATGACAAGTCAAGATATAATATTAGAATAGCTGAACAAGCAATACAAATTATGATATCGATATTATACAAAACACTTAACATATTATCAATAAGCTTAAATAACACATTATGCTAGTCGATCATCAATCATAAAAAATTATGACTCCCCCTAAATCAAATGTAAAAAACAATATAGCAACTTCTCCCTCTAACTCATATGCTCAACTTTCTTGAAATACATACTTATCTCTCCCCCTTTTGTCACGAATCAAATAGGGAAACAAGTAATGTAATCATGAATAACAAATGAAGGGATGAGTGAAAAATGTTTTCTATATGGATACGTTATGCAAAATTATGTAAAACATGTGATGGGAAAATTTAAAAAAATTTTTTTTTTTGAGAAAACTCTTTTTCATGGATTCATGGATTTCTAAATAGGGTTATTCCCCTTGTACCGAGGGGGGATAACCGAATGGTGTCCCCCCCCCCCCCTCACATGGGGCGCGGACCCCATGTGTTTTTAAAAATGTATGCTCGTGGTCCCCACCTCCTAATGTGAGTGGGGTGTAAAAGATTAGGTAAAAAATTATGTACATGTAGCATAACCCTTCTAAATATAACATCAAATCTTCAAAGCTCAAATCACATGAACAATTATTTGCTTACTTATACAAGTATGATTCATAAACAATGATCTTTTTTTTTTTTTTTTCACATATCTCATTTAAACTTATATAGAGTAAATTGTATAAGCAATCCATGTTTGAAAAGTGCCACCAATCTCTTGTAAATCTCAAAATCTTATATCACTGGTGAATCAATTTATTCCTCAAATTATGAAAGTCAAACATAGCGATATTATGACCTTTTAAATAAAAAGTTAATTGTATAACTTTTCTTTCTCACCATACCTGTAAGCTTGAGTGCACACAAGCATGTAACTCAATTATTATTATTTTTCAGATTTTATGTGCGGACTTCTTTTCATTATGTTTTGTAAATGATTCCTATAGGCTATAACAAGGTTTAGGACGATGACTCTTAAATCAGTTGACTATAGGGCATTAGGTTTTAAGATATCCAACATGTTTAATTACTCAAGTTATAAAGATTACGGGAAAAAACATAAGATGTCTCACAATTTTTCTAGGAAATTCAAATATTTTGAAGCTCAATAATCTTTTCTTTCTGGGGAATATAAAAGAGTTTAGGTCGGCTAGTTGAAGATCAATTCATATTCAAGGTCACTTCATCACACCGATGGCCACCATACCAAATCTCACACACTCGGTCAACACTCATTTGCAAGAGCTTAATGTGTATAATGCAGATGATATATGAAAAAACCTTTACCAAGTAATCCAAATAAGTTCTAAAAAAAGTTAATGAAAACTTTATTCATCGTTCATTAATTTTACTAGTACTTGATCACAAGATAACAAGTCCAATCACTTTAAAGTATTATAATCATCAAAAATCCTTTTCCCTTTTTAAATTATTTTTATTTTTATAATATTTTATAATTTTAATTTTTAATTTTTTTCATTTTAAAAGGATAAAAAATGAGATAACAAAAAAAGAGAGTGCATACATAAATATGTAGAAATCATGTACTTGCATATATGTGCATCTAACAACCTACTCAATGTGAAATACAAGTGCCCTTACCTTTAGGAGCAACACAAGCAATTCCAGAATTTACAACATCACTTTAATTAGAGAGTTCACTCTTTCTGACATAAATCTTCTGAAAAAAAGATGTAATCTTAGTCAAATAGCTTATCATATTAGTCAAGTGACTCATTTGGTTAGTCAATAATCTAACTTGAGTAATGAGATCTTGTTTGTTTTTCTTAACCAATGGATTACGGCATCTAGGTCTAATGTGACCTAACTAACCACAATTGTGACAAGTGGGAATGAATCTAGGAGCAACTCTAGGTTTCAAATTATGAACCTTAGGTTATGGGAACCTATATTGCACACATGATTTTTGTCCTAGGGCTCCTACATTTCTAAACTTGATAGAGGTAGGTACAACATTGTTTTTAGAAGAGGAAGCAATATGAGAGTTTGTTTAACATGTTGTCAAGCTTCTTAGATCCACTAAAAAAGATTGAAGTTGGACACTAGATTTGTTAAGATCACTTGTCAAATACTTAACCTTAATTTCCAAGGACTATTTCCCAACCCTTAACTCATTCAATCTTCTAGTCGACTCCTTAAGTTTGATCACTAACTCTCATTTTCTAGCTTAAGATTATGCAATTTCTTAAAGGCAGAGCGATTCTCCATTTTCAACTTAATGTAGTCCTCGTATAATTTGTCAAAAGCCTCGTAGATATCCGCATCATCTTTTGATTCTTCCTTTAAAAGTTCCTCAAGTTTTTCATTCTCCTATACAGATTCACTCTTAACCACAGAGGGAAACGCCATATAATTCCCTCCCTCATGAAGATAGGAGTTTCCACTTTGTTTATCGGAGTTGGACTCGTCATCAATAAGAGTAGAGTTGATAGCCTTATCTAGGATTTTCTTATGCCTTGGGCACTCAGGTTTAACATGACCAAAACATTGGTACTCATGACCCCTTACAGACCTCTTCGAGGCATCTCTAGCGTCACTCTTCTTTCTTTTATCTTTCTTAGATTTACTAGAGTCATCCTTATATATCTCAGAAGATCTCTTACTATTCCTAAAGAGTTTTATAGTCATACTTCTCATCCTTTAGGGTATTATCATCAGTCTGATCACTAGTCTCTTCCTTAACAATGTTTAGGGCCAAAGACTTGTTTTCTTAGATTGGGGTAGGCTAAGTTCATAGGTTTCAAGAGATCCTATGAGTTATTCTATTTTAATTGCATCTGGATCCTTACTTTCTTCAATAGCAATAACCTTATGTCTAAATCTCATCATTTTTCTTACAATATTAACCTCCGGGATTCGCTTACCCAGGTTGAAACTAGAGTTCATTATGTTAATTCAATTTAGCATAGAAATCATGAAAAGGCTTATAATCTTTCATCCTAATTTTCTCAAACCTGGTAGTCAACATTTGGTACTTATAGTTTTTCACAATCTTAGTTTTCTCATGTGCGATTTTCTAAAATATCCCAAACATTTTTTACAGTTTCACACATGGACACATGCTTAAACTCTTTAGGAAAGATGACCATAATGATGGCATGGACATCTTTACTATTCTAGTTACACTCGGCTAAATCATCCTTAGTCCAATAAGAGATATCTGTTGGTATGACAACATCAACAACAAATGTAGATGAGACGGTCCAACCATTTTCTATACTAACACATGTTCATCCATAAAACTTTAAGAAGGTTCTCATTCTAACCTTCTAGTAAGCATAATTAATATCGTTGAAATAACAGAAAGTTATTGTCTCATCTAGAAAAAATTGGGTCACGAATCGCAATTAAACTCTGATACCGATTGAAAAATTAATAATAGTCAAACATGACATTTAGACCCAATAACACCTAGAGAGGGGGGGGGGGGGGTGATGCGGAATCAATAAAAAGTAACAAATCACTTATTTATTGTTTCTAGATAATTAAGTTTAATGTTAAATTAAACCCTATGTGTCAATCATGTAATATTGATCAAAAGCAATAAAGTAAAGAAACCAAATTTGGTAACGAAGGAAACCCCTTTGAAGAACTCTTTACAGTGATAAAAAAACATCTGACAAATTTTCCCAAAAAAAATCCAGTAGAAAAGATAACTTTCAGTTGGTTCAGACACAAGTAAACATTAGTAGACTCTGACCACCTAACCTAACCTATAAATCATTGAAGAACCTCTTCGATTGTGAATCTGAAATTTTCAGAACTTCGGACTTCTTTTCCCTCCGCGTGGATCATCAAGAGCAAACTCGTTCCGAAACAATTGGAACTCCAGTTGTCTCTTCTCAACTTCAGAATCTAAAGGCTTATTGGTGAATGTAGATGTTTTTAGTGTTTGATCTCTAGATATTTTGTGTTTTGATCTTGTGGTTGAATCAAGAGAATTATGGAATTGATGTTTGATCTTTGTAGGATATTCTCATGAATGAATAATAACTCAACCAAATTAACAAGATAGTTTGTGACGAATTATGATATACAGGGTGTGTTTGAGCCACATTATTTTGGAAGAATGTATTTTGGAATAGTAGATCGATGGAGAATGTGTGGTTGAAAAAGAAGGAAAAGTTATTGATGTGATGGAAAATATTATTTTATTGAAGAATGTGTGATTAAAAATAAGTAGAAGAATGAAAATAAAAATTTTAATGTGGCTCAAACAGGGGCATAATATGAAGTGTTTGAGGTTGTACAGGATTGTAAAATCTGTTCGAAATCATGAACTAGGATTGACCATATAAATACACCGCTCAAGCGGACTCCTTTGCGGCTAGCGAGCAGTGAGTCCTTTATAATACATTAGATGGAATAAACAAATAGTCCTTGTTTGGTTTGGCTGAAATAAGATTTTTAGTAGATTTAAATAAAAATAAATCAAATATGTTGTTAAAAAGTTTATAAAATTGTAACTATGATAAAATATATGTTTCAAAATAAATTTGATAAAAACGAAAAAACAACTTTTAAAAAAAGGTTTTGCTGGTTGTACACGGTCGACCACATGACCCATAAGCCACCTACCTGTAGGGGACTCCACTTGGTAGAACATGGCCATGCACAGCAGCAATGTTGTTTAAAAAAATTAGAACCATACATGGGCTAAATTGAAGATCCCTTATGTGGCATTGTTGCTGGTGATAATGGCCATGTCGTGCAATTGCCATAAAACGGCCCACAACTTATCAACTTTGATGCAAGTACTCAAATTTATTAAGTGATTTATAATTTATAATTAAAATTAAATCTTAATTTAAACAACACGTTAATGACTAGGGCTGGGCAAAATGTCCGAACCGAACAGAACCGAACCGGAACCGAATCGAACCGAACCGAATCGAGCGGATTTTCTTAACTTAAAAACCCGAAGAACCGAGAACCAAAGAACCGAAAAATTTTGGTTCGGTTCTCGGTTCTAGACCTAGAACCGAATAAGAACCGAATTTTTTTTGATAAATCAATTTATTTTATTTTTTCTAAACAAATTAACAATTTTTTGTTTTAACTATTTGATATATATATATATATATATATATATATATATATATATATATATATATACAGAAATGATCTAATGAGTACCGGTGCTCATCTTATCCTAAGTACCGATGAGTTGTCACATTAATTCATTGGTGGATTGGAACTCACAAAATCTTTATCCACTAATAAATTAATGTGCCAACTCATCGGTGCTTAGGATAAGATGAGCACCGGTGCTCATTAGATCATTTCTGTATATATATATATATATATATACATATATATATATATATGTATATATATATATGTATATATATATATATATATATATATATGTATATATATATATATATTCCTTAACCTAACACGGGTTTAATTTTGGGCTAGTTTGTAGTTTTGTTTTTATTTTCTATTGGACTTAGTTTAGATTGTGTTTGATTTCAGTCTTGGGCTAGGCTTTAGTTGATATTTTAGCCATTCATGGTTGGGTTTAGGGTTCAGTTGCTAAGATCAAACTTGGTATTTGTATCTACTTCTTGTTATTAAGCCCCTGTTTGGCCAGCATTCTTGTGAAGAAAAAATGAAGAATTGAACCATTTTTTTCAAATTAGTGGGTCCTTCCATCTCACAAGTTGGTCAAATATTTCGGCTGGCCCCATGTCTAACGGTAAGAAAATTTCTAGAAATGGGAAAAAATGCCCTCCAGACAGGGGCTAATATTAGTATCTACTTTCAGGTGTATTTATATAGTATTATTTTAAATATTAAAAAATTTAATTATAGTACGGAACCGAACCGAACCGAACCCGAACGGTTCCATTTACTAAAGAACCGAAAATTTCTGGAACCGAAAAAAATCGAATCGAACCGACCCGCGCCTTCCCTTATTAATGACTACTATCCATTAATATTTGTCATTATTCTTCCTTATAAGTTACTAATAATTTTAACTAAACTCTTGTTTGATCAAAATAAATTTTAAAATATATTTTACTCTTACTTCTTTTCAACAACACATTCTTTAATAATATAATATTACACACAAATACAATTTTTTTTTAATTTTTTAACTATTCATTTTCCATCAATTTACTATTCCTAAATACATTCTTAGACGCCCTTTCATGCTTAATTTTTTTTTTCACTAACTCCTTTTTCTAATTTTAAGTAGGATAATTAGCACATAACGTCATTACTTTACACTATTATTGTGGAAAACGTCATTACCTTTCATTTTTTAGTATTTTCACCCTTATTTCCAACTTTCATTGTGCAAAAGGCCATTTTCATATATTTAATCAATTAAAAATTGTGAAATGACGAATATACACTTCTATTTAAATAAAATTAAAGGAAAAAGAAAAAAAATAATTGTAATTATTTTGAAAAACGCAAATGAGTTCCAAATAAATTATTAAAAGGGTAATTAGCACATATGTCCCTACCTTTCACTATAATTGCAAAAAAACAAAAAAATCCCTACCTTTTTTTTTTTTTTTTTTTGGTATTTTCATCCTTAATTACACATTTAATTGCGAAAACTATCATTTATATCCATTTTCATCTAGTTTCTCAATAAAAATATGTGAAATGATGAATATATCCTCATATTTAATTTTTTTTAAAAAAATAAAGAATTAATTGCAACTATAGTCCTAAATTTTTTTTAAAAAGTGCAAATGACTCTCAAATAAATTATTAAGAATTAGAAATTAAAAAATATTTTTTTAAAATAAGAGGGTATATTCATTATTTCACAGTTTTTTTTATTGAGAAATTGGATGAAAATGGATGGAAATGATGATTTGTACAATCAAATGTGTAATTAAGTGTGAAAATACAAAAAAAAGAAAAAGAAAGAAAAAGAAAGGTATAGACGTTTTTCGCAATAACGTTGAAAGATATGTATATTATGTATTAATTACACTTTCAATAATTTATTTGGGAGTATGATTGGAGTTAGCTTTTTTTTCTTTTTCCTTTTGTATTATTTAAAGAGAAGACTATATTCATCATTTCACAATTTTTAATTGAGAAAATAGATGATAATGACATTTTGCGCAATGAAATGTGAAAATAAGTGTGAAAATGTCAAAAAATGAAATGTATGAACGTTTTCCATAAAAACAATGAAATGTGAGAACGTTATGTACTAATTACCCTTTTAAGTATCACATACACATCTTACTACATTTTTAACTATATATTTTCTGAAAAGAGATTGATAAACCTAAAATGTTCTAGCGAAAAAAAAAGATTAAATTTTTAGTAATTAATTGTAGTCAATTTGCTCAAACTAAACTAAGATAATAAAAATTGACACGTTATAAACGAAATTTGTTCTACATAATTTTAAGGGATAATCGCAACAGTGGTACCAAACTTTTCATTTAGTAGTAGATTTTGCTCATACCTTTTATTTATGCTACACACGGTATCGAACCTTTCATTTGTGTCACATATGGTACCAAACCTATCATACTATCGCAGCTGAAATCCAAGTGGATTGTTTCTGTTAGTTTGACTGTTAGTTAACTAAATAATTGATTTTGACATTAATTTTGACTAATTTTAAAAAGTTAAATTGGTAACTTTACATTTTTTATAATAAAATAACTAAAATCAAATCATTAAAAACTACTCAATTTCATATAACATTTCACCATGATCATCCAATTAGTTTTAACTATTTTAACTATATATATATATATATATATATATATATATATATATACACACACACACACACGTTTATTTTAAAATAAATTTTTATTTTTTACAATATCTTTTTAAAATAAGTTTTTATTTTATTAAGGAATGTCTTTTTTAAAATAAATTTTTAATTTATTTTATTTCTCAATGTAACTTTTTTTTAAAATAAATTTTAATTTTAATTTATTTTTCTAAGTAACTTATTTTTTAAAAATAATTTTTTATTTTATTTTATTTTTTAAGTAACTTTTTTGTAAAAAATAAATTTTTATTTTATTTATTTAAGTAACTTTTTTTAAAATAAGTTTTTATTTTAATTTTGTAAAAAATTATTTTATATTAATGAAAATAGTGAAAAGAAGAAAGTGAAAGAGTAAAATATTGTTTTAAGTAATATAATTTATTTAAAAATAGAAATTATTATTATTAGTGATCGAGGATAAAAAAAAATGATTTATTTAAAATTAATATTTTCACTTATATATATAAAATAAAACCTCGGTGCTGGTGTCTGGACTCGTGAAGGCAATTAATAATAAAGTAAGCAAACCAACATTTTGATTTGATTTCACCCTCATCTGTGTAAATCTGGAAGCTTTGCCAAAAATCCGAAAACCGCCAAGAGACAATTATGATTCCTCTCACCCTTCGCAATCAGTGCGTTTATTCCCTAATTTGATTTCTAGTAGTAAAATTCCACAATAATTGCAATAATTCGCCTTTTCATTTCAATTAAGGGCTAACTGTAGGAAATTGTTACAGGGACAGCGAGAAGGAGAGTGGGGGGGTTAAGGTTTTGAATTGAGAGTGTTGGAGTGTAAATTGTGGGATTTAGGATGACGGAGGTGATCCTCCATGTATATGATGTGACGAATAGCGGTTCTGATAAGACCAATAACACAATTATGCAGATCAATAAGATCTTCAAAGACGGTATTGGTCTCGGTGGCATCTTCCACAGCGCCATTCAGGTTTCTAATTATTTCTCTCAATTATCTACACATACTTGTAATTTCTTAAATGTATGGTTTTGTATTTATCGTTTCTCTATTTTCTTGTTTCTTTTGGGTATTTTGTGAATTAGATCTTGGGTTCTAGTGTCGGTCTGGAGTTTTTCCCCCAAAAAATGGTTCATCCCTGTTTGAACTCCGTGCCTTACCTCAATTGAAGCTTGAATTGGAGGTCTCTCAAGTAGTGCACCTGTCTGCCATTCGCAGCATCTGGCATTCTATCTTTCTTTTTTTAATAATTGCAATTTAATCAATGGCCACCAAACTTTGTTATGGTTACTATGTGCTCATTGATCTTTAAAAAATTATTCGTTGCTCACTGAACTTTACTATATGGTACTACTTGCTCACCGAAATTTAAAAGTTTACTCATTACTCACTTAAATTTGAACAAAACTACTCATTGCTCACTAAACTTTGCTATAGATAACATTGATAAATGATATGGGTGATTAATAGGTAACTTTATTAAAATTTGAGTGAGTAATGAGTAATCTTTTAAATTTCGATTAGTAAACAATAACATATAGCAAAGCTCAATAAGCAAAGAGTAACATTTTGAATTTCGATGAGCAAATAGTAATCTACGACAAAGTTTAGCGATCATTTTTATTCATTGACTAAATTAACTTAATTGCAGATGACATTGTTGTTTAAATATGTCTTGTCCAGCTCCTTTGATCTTATTTATATCCACCTTTTTTTTTGGGGGAGGGGGTTTGGAATGCCTTAGCATAATCGGAGGAATGCTGCTCATGACTCGATGTTCCCCTTGATTTTAGCAATGAGATTTATATATCAGTGAAGAAATGATATCTTTTCATTTGGTAGCATAATTGAGCTTATTGACATTTCCTGAGAAGGGTTTCATTTAATTCATTTTACTAAGTACAAAGGCCGACCATTAAAACAGCTTGCTTTATATTTATTACCAATGACTGCATTTCTAGAGGATGACATCGGCTGTCTGGATTAAGGTTTGGTCAAAGGATTTGTTTTGATCACCTTACAGATGGCAATGTGCCCTGCCCATGACCAACCCAACCCACATGGGGCCCGAACAAAAAAGATAAAAAAGAAAAGACAGAGAAATGGATTTAAAAAAAAAACACACACACACACAAACACACGCGCACAAGACTGATTAAATTGAAGGTAGCAAAACGGAAAAGTACAAATAGTGGTTCTTACCTTGGAGCCTAAATGGGGGTATTGCCCATTGTTACTTACTTTCTTTTTTATTATTTTCTTTTTGGTAAGTGGCGTTGCTGATAATATGTAATCAATTCAAATTCTGCTGTAATCTCCAATTCCAGTATGACCTGAGATTAACAGTTCTGCAAACCCACTCTGTTGTCCCTTCTTGCGATTGGATGTGGTTTTTTAAAAAATATCTTGAATATCTTGAATTTTAAATGTTAGGTGTAATAATGCTCTTATAATTAGATGATTTACTCTTCTACAGATTTATGGAGATGATGAATGGTCCTTTGGGTACTGTGAACAAGGTAGCGGAGTTTTTAGCTGCCCATCGACTAAGAATCCAATGTATACATTCCGTGAAAGCATCAAACTTGGAGAAACTACCTTTTCTATCTTCAAGGTTAATCAGATCCTGAGGGAACTTAGTAGAGAGTGGCCTGGGCACTCTTATGATTTGTTATCAAAAAATTGCAATCATTTCTGTGACGAGTTTTGTGACAGACTTGGTGTGCCAAAGCTTCCTGGTAATTGCAATCTCACTGTATCTTTCTCTGTACGCATGCACAGCATATGCTTTACTATAAATATGTAGGCAGTTTGACCCCAAAAGTTTCTTCCAGCTCATATATAGCTTGCTTGGAAATATGCAATATAAACACATTCGCCTTTAGTTGGACCGGTCCGAATATTGCCTTTTTGAACTTTGTACTCATTTCTGTTCTGGAGGCTCAATGATCGTGAGGCAGGGTTAGTAGTCATCTTTTGTAGCTTTGACAAGCTTATTAAGTGGGAGTTCTAGTCTCTATTTAAGACATGTTAAACCCATAGAACAATTTTATATTTATGTAGCTCACAATCACACTTGGGATTACTCATGAGTGAAGGCTATCAGTCTTTCACAAATATTTATTATTTGATAATTTATAGTAGGAGCAGAATATATTCTTTGCTAATGTCTGATGTTGCAGAGGCACAAATATTTATTTGTCTTTGTTTGAAAGAAAAGTGAGGATACATCTGTATGCATATAAATTGCTAAAGAATCAAAGAAATTATGTGGTAAAGTGAAACTTAAGATTGCAATGATTCAGTTTTGAGAAGTAGCAAAACAGTAGGCTAAAAGCTTTTTGGTGTATGAAGTCTAGTTAGAGATGAGTAATAATATAGGGATTGATCTAATTTACATAAGGTTAAGGCTTATTGAGAGGTTGATGAGGGAATGCTCATGTTCAAAATTTTCTTGGTAAGGTCTGTCGGAGAAAATTAGTCGGACTTAAATATCCAAGACTTCCTGGTGAACTCGTTAAACTTTAAAAAGAATGATGATGGAAGTTAAAGAATTCTGTGGACCATTTCCAGGGTTAGAATTCATTGCACCATCTCAATTAAGCCATAAAGTTCTGGGGAGAAATACGACTTTTTAATCTTTCTTGTTTTGTGAAGACATTTATTTATGAGCTCCAGTGACATCTTAAAGCAACTTTATACACTCCAGAGTAACACTGATTTTTTTACTTTTAATTCAACTTGTAGATCTTAACAAGCTTATAAATGTAATAAGACCTAAAATAAGAATTTCTAATTAGTATTTTGAATTTTATCATTGTGCAAAAATGATTTCTCCTTTTTTGGGCAAAAATAAAATATGAATGATGTTTCTATTACATCTGTTCAATGCTTCTTGAGCTAGATTGATTTAGCTCAGAATCAGATTGAGGTTTATTAAATGAATTTCGTTGTTATGTGAATTGAATACCTAGAATGATTTGCTCTTGTAGAAGCATGATTAGAATTGTTAGAGCTAGTACTGGATCTAAATGAAGTTGCTTGATGTATATGTGCGCATGCAAGAGGATAAGTTGCTGCATACATGGAGAAAGATTTAAAGTTGAGTTTATATGTATATATATTTGATAATGTGCTGTAATTTTATTTATTTATTTTTTATTTTTTTTAGAATGGTCATGACATGGACAAATTTTCGCTGTCAACTATGTGTGGTATTTTGTAACTTGCCATGCATATTATCTTCTTACGAGTTTCATGACAGGTTGGGTAAACAGGTTTGCACACGCTGGTGATGCTGCTGTGGAAATAGCAGAAAGCACAGCTTATCGAGTAAGGTTACAGTATTTATTTTCTTATACCACGTTGTCCTTCAATTAAAATTAGTTAAAATTAATCGAAAGTTGTATGGTAAAATCTTTATTCCTGGCATAATTAACTGCCTTGCCCTCAACCCGACTGGGCAAAATGGATGGAAAGAAACAGAGTATAAGCAGCTGGTCTTTGTAACCCGTTTGGCCCCCATTATTTGATGTTATAATTTTTGGAATAGTAGTTTTTTGGAGAATGTGTGGTTGAAAAGGAAGGAAAGTTTTTTGGTTTATATGTAATACTCCCTCCGTCCCAATTATATAGGCTTATTTCGTTTTTCGCACTAATTAAGAAAGCTTATTTAATGTCATTGGAAAATTAATTTTTCCAAGATCTTTCCTAGTTTACCCCTATTTAATTTTCAGTATGTAAAACTAAATTATTATTGGAACTAATAAAGAATTTGAAGAAGAAGAAGAATAAATGAGAGTTGTTCCATGTTTCCAATAAGTGAGAAATGTGTGTTTGGATGATTTCAAGAAGTTGGCATATTAAGTGGGGAAAATTTAATAAGGGTATATTATATTAGTAAAAGAATACAACAAAATATTCTATATTAGGAAACATGCCTATATATTTGGGACAAGAGAAAAAGGAAACTCAGCCTGTATAATTGGGACGGAAGGAGTATTATTTTATTGGAGAATGTGTGGTTAAAAAGAAAAAAGAGAAAAATGTGTTATAAATTTAATGGGGGCCAAACGGGGGCTGAATCTTCTTCATATCCAACACAGTGCAAGTATTGTATACTAGGTGATCCAGGATAATGGGTTGTAAATTTGAATGTATACAGGCTGCTGTTCTTTGAAAATTTATACATAGTTGAGGGACCTCCCATCCCTGTCTGCTAGAATTAAGCCTTAACCCAATCCCACTGGGAGCAATATAAAGCAACCAGAAATCAGAAAAATTGCTAAGCGTTACACAGATTTATAGTCTTTCATCCTCAACATAGAGCTACATCCACTCGCCATTGCACTTTTTCATTAAAATTGATAACATAAGTTCACAGTGGAGATCGAACACATTTCTCTTTTTGTCTTTCTCAAACACAAGGACGACCATCTCATATTCCTTTATGTAGTGTAGGAAGCTAGGGTGACATAATACAAAGAGACGAATGCTTAATATAAATCCATGTAATAAAAGTCCTTTTGTGTTTTTCCTAATAGTATAGGAGGTTTGGTTGATTTGTGGTCGAGGAGGCAAGTGAATGGTAATAATTAGGCTTTACATGATCCAACATGCTGCTCCATTCTTCTTTTATGTTTTTCCTATTAACTTGTTTGATTGATCTTAACCTTTTTTCCCGGTTTTGGTGTATCTGACCAATTCTGATGCTGTTGCAGATTAAGCAAGCTAAAACTGAGATTGTAACTGCTAGCAAAGTGGCGTATCGGTTTCTTGCAGGAGTTGCTTCCAACAATTCAATTCTAAATGCAGAGTCCCCGTGCAACTCTAATAGAGGAGGATCTCCTAGATTCCAAGCTACTTGGTTCAAGAACCTTATTGCTTCTGGTGCTAAACCGTCAAGCAGTTCGGAAATGGAAAATCGGGATGAAGAGATTACACAGCAGCATCAACGACAGGGTGAAGCACCGCTGAGGCAAAACTCAGAACATGACATCTGATAGTGTATTGGTCCCGATCATCCTGTGCACTAGCAGGGCATGATAAAGCTTAGGTAATTTATTTGTTGTAGACGTGGAGTGGATTGGTGTAAAATGTTGAGTTCCCTTATTACTGTGAATTCGTCAACATTTGTTAAAAATAGTGCAGAATTCACATTTCAAAACATATATCAGTGTTACATTACTTGTTCTTGTTTTACATAACATTATGGTACATACCAATTTTTTCACATTTAGTTAATTGCGATTTATAAGGGTCACAACATCAGTCATTCTATTCGTTGCGTTTATAATAGAGAATGTGTTTCTTTCTTCAATCCATTACAACTTTCTAAATGCCCTTATTGGATCTGTTATACGCTTTACTTGTGAACCTTTTTGTCGAGTTCTTTTGCTATAAACTATTAAAATAAATATTTTATTAATTCTCAATTAACAAAAAAACTATTTTGATTACATTATCAAAAAGAAGACTTAGTTTTCCATGAAAACCCTTTCTGGAAAACATTGTCTATCCCTCTCCCAAATACGCCCTAAGGTTGCAATATGTTTTTAGAAAAAATTACCTTAAAACAATATTTCACGTTTCAATTTTGTAAATAGAGGTTAATTATTATTATTTTTTTTCAAAAATCAGGAATATACCCACCCCACCCCACCCCACCCAATTTGTTTAATACAACTAAATTACTAGTCACTGACATTTACCTTGGATTACTACTTGCTCACCAAAAAATAAAGGGTTTGGATCACTCGTTTCAGATTTAATTCCTTCCAAACATGTGTGGCCTCTATTAGTTGTTGAGGTTACGTTTGAGTAATCCTTAAACCTTGGGTCAGATTCTTCATTTTTCTTTCAGATTACTTATTTGGATGTGTATCCGTTCATCGTGGATGTTTGAAAAGGTGAGATTTAACTGCTTGGAACAACCAATTCCATGGTCTAGGAGATCCCTTAACGATGGAATCAAGATTGAAATTAATCATATAAACTTTTTCAATCAAATGTATTCTCCAGGCCTCATTGGAACTCTTGCACCTTAGTCAAGATGAAGTACGTTAGCCTACTTGCTAATTTAATATCATTTAATGTGTTTTACATAAAAATATTTAAGCTTACAATCTTGGTTCACTTCGGATATCGCCAAGTGTTTCATTCACCATCTCATCAAATTTAGCTAGCTCTTTACATTTTCCATTTGGTAATGCTTCATTCCATTTTGATATATAAATATGAAGATTTCCATTGCCCTCTACAAGATTCTTGTCAAGTCAAGCCAAGCCAAGATTTGCGTTCATTTTATGCCTTTTTTTTCAGGGGATTAAGGCCTGCTGTCTTATTTGGGTTTGGTTGTTTGGCAAAATACACTACTGAAAAAGATTTTAGATTCTCTTTCCTTCTCTTGTTTACATTTAGAAGTTCAAGAAATATCATTTATTAAGAGCACTGCTTTCATAATGCAACATGTTTCTCCTTCTCAATGCTCGAAGATGAAAGGAAACAAAACAGAGAAACGACACTTTAACGACCAATTGCTCAAGAATTAGAGACAACATATACAAAGACACCAATATATGCACATAGAAGCGTTCTCATCAAGTTGAAAATTGTTTGTCCATACCTGATATAGACGCCGACTGACTCACCCAAGTGTAGTTCACTATCATGTTTCATTTCCTTTTCAACCACCCAAGTAGAAAAAATCAGTACAACCTGTGCATTTCGTCTTGTTATTCTTCAACATGTACACGAATATATATGTTTTACACGGCAAGATTGACCAGGGAAATAGGATCTCATATGATCCACAGGTACACAACTCTATATCGATCTGCATATTTTATATGCAGTTACCGAGTTTGAAAGAATCACAATCATGAATCATACCGTTGCACAAATGTTAAAAACGCTGCAACCTCCATCTCTTCTATGTTTTTCCGAAATGGACTGGCATTGGCATGCAAAGACGTTTAATATCTCCCTTAAATGGTGTCTTCATTTTATGAAGCTTGATCTCATATAGCTTAGGCCAAAGCTTTCCCGTCACTGTACACAACTGGTGTCTTTAGAACGAGCAGGGGAAAAATCGATTCCATCAGGTCTAAAATCGGAAGCAGTATGAACATAATGTAACTTACCGAAAATACGGTTTCCTTTTTCATCCCATGCTATGCCGTTCAAGACATCGATACTCTGAAAATTTGGGTTAAAAGAAAATTCTTAGGTTTATATGGGAAAAAATTATTCAAGTATGTACTATTCAGATAGGCAGTCTTTGTATACCATTTCACCTGCTGCAATCAACCCTTTCCTAATAGCACATTCGAATTGATTAGACAATTTTGTCCCCAGAAGAATAAGAAAATAAATGTGTGTGTGATGAAATCAAGCAAGTTGAGTAAAGAACCTCAAATCAGGAAGGAGAATCCATCCAATCACCACACCATCTTTACTTGATATTCTAGCAATGCAGTCAGTCTGCATATTGAGCGAAAACGGTTAATCAGAGTAAGGTTCAATATAGAAAATTAAATATCGGTCAAGGTAGCAAAATCAGGCAAGTGAACAGATGCTGGAATTATTGATAACTTCACCGAAGCGAAAAGATGCTAGTATCTGTTTTTATTGAAGCAAATGTACAATATACCATACATCTACTTAGGAATATACAATTCAACGAAGTGGCTTATATCATGCAATTTATTTGTAAGTACTGATAATTTCATCCATTACGATCTTTGACAATTATTTCTAATTTTAATCTAAGTCAAAGTCAAACAATCAATATTAACCACATCTTTTATAAGTCCCACATCTTTTCAACCACACATTTCAAAAACTTCTATCACAATCCACTAAAAATCTAATTTTAATCTCTACCAAACACCCTCTAAATAAGTTGGTAATCACCATCAAGAATGATATGATTAAAAGTTACCACATGATCCAAAAATAATGAAGCAGAAATTCAGTCTTCATACCTGCCAAACATTTGCCCATACTTCGCCGTTCACATACTCCAGTTCATTGAGGTTGTGAACCTCGTCTCCTTTATACTTGACAGTGTGTGCTTCAATGACTGTTGATTTGAGAGAAAACATACAAAAATGACAGACCGATTAAATGAAGATGCCAGAAGAGAAATAAATATTAGTAATGCAGTGAACAATGTATACTTGGACTAAAAAATCAGAATGCACAAGCATGCACTCAAAAGAAGAAGATTATACATATATGATTGCACTCGCAGGTTTTCAGTCAATTAATTTTTAGTCATCCTGGAAGCAACTGCAAGAGTAGAGAATTCAAGTTCTCCATCCTCAGAGAGAGGGAAGGTACAATGGGCGTTGATGTCATAATGGGCCTAAAGGCCAAATTGGGAAAGAACTAAAATTCACTTCTTTCATATAATGGAAACCTTTCAATGTTTGAGGGTTAATCTGATACAAGGTTGAAGTTCCATCACTTCCGAATATAACTTTCTCATCAGTAGCCAAACCCCATCCATCTTGCATTTGGTGAGTGAACTTCTTAAACTGTAGACGATGCAGCAAAATATCAGAGATAAAGGCCAGCAACCAATTACTCCAGAATCTATGCATCTTCATAAATCAAAGGATGGAAAAACTGATCAAATGGAATCAAAGACTATTCGATATAGCTTTTGGATGACCTAGGAACTTGGAAGCAAGGCTTCCCCAAGAAATACCATATCATTAAGACAAGTCTTGTCAAAATTAATCACATGTACATCCAAGAATTAGAACCCATAATCCCTGCTAGAATCAGATTGATTCAATTTATAAGATTAACATACACTATAGAAAAAATTCTTCCACTTTAATCAAGATCTCACCATGGCATATATCAAATATATCAGACAGCAAGGTACCCAACTACACTAAGAATATGAACTCACCCTCTACAATTATAGACTACAATGCTGTCAATATTAACTCTTTCACTTGAAAACATGTAAGATTAAATATGACAAATAATTGAAAACTGATTTTTATACTATCACGACTGCACTTATGTTCCCAGTTACATGCCAGTCAATACATTTTACTAGTCTTGCAGCTGCAGTTCAGAAACTTTCTGAGATCTAGAGACATAAAAGTTAACGTCCAAAAATCACCAAAGCAAAATTGGAAAGCACTCAGGGAACACATGTCAATCAAATCTAACAGTACTAAACTAGATTTTAGACATTTGATTTTGAACAAGTTAATATCATCAGATTAAAATGGCACAAATATAGAAAGGATAATGTTCAAACGAGGAAAAGGGTGAAGCACAAACTTTGCTTAAGTTATTTCGGTCATATATGAAACCAGTTTTCTCCAACCAAGTAACTTGAAACAACCTACAAAAGTACATGGGATTATAACATTAGAATTACGACTATTCAACTTTGACATAAAAGAATCAGTTGATTTAGAATTTTCAACTGATATAAATAAACTGATGCTTTGAAAAGTATATACACAACCACAGAACCCAAGAAAGACAGTTAAATCGCAAGTCTGGTCTGTTTTTCATAATAAATGATCAATGAAACTGCTGATCCACAGATGCAGAATGTGACAATAACCTTTCCTGCTTTCCCTACATATGTTTACAATTCATAGCATAACTTTTAACTACAATATACAATATAAAGAGAAAATAAAATCTAAAACTGAAAACAATTTTGCTCACAAACCTTTCACCGATAAGAGTCAAACCCTCTCCAAAGTAAGAATTCTGCATTTTGTGAATAGCCTCAACCTGTAAACATAAAAGCAGTGAATTATGTGTGTGTAGCCAGATCTGTGGGATGTTTCTTTTCTTAGGCTTACATACAAACTACATTCACTAAGACAAATATTTTATGCCGACATCGAGTTTGATCTTGAAGAAATCCAAAGCAAAATTGAGATGCTAAAATCTAGAAATAGGTACCTTTCCTGTCCGAAGAGCGACTTTCCGAATGGATGACTGCAATTAGGAAGAAGAAAAACTTAAATGCACGACTTGTAGACAAACTAGCCATTCATGTGTAAGCAATAATATCCGCAAAGTATATGCATCCAGAAAATGAAACCAGAAAAATTGTCTGGGGCGGTGAAGTAGCACCATGTGATATGAAATCTTCCTTTTATTTTAGGTTTCATCAAGACCATGCACAACATGAGACTAATCGGAAAGGACTAAATATACAACTTGAAGCAATATGTGAAAAAGAAAATAAGCACAAAGATGGGAACTGCTTTGATTCCACATATCTATATTTGTCAAGTCTTAAAGGTGGATAAGATGCTAACTCACACGCCCATTAAGACCGGTTGATTCAAAGAGTGTATCGTTTTCTGCATACAATAGCCCCTGAAAACAAATGGACGCAGTTAATCTCTAAAGCAGAGCAACAACTCAGATTCAAAATTTTTGTTTTACAACTAAGGAGAAGCTTTCGATTGAAACTCAATATAGAAGACCAGAGCATTAAACATGACTTTCATCTAATTCCACTTGAGCATCCAAACAAATTGAAAGGTATATCCAGGTGTATGAACTAAAGCCCATTTGGTTTGGATTATTTATCCGCTTTAATCAGAAAACTGATAATCAAAATTCTCAGTTGAATGTTTGCTACAATGAAAAAACTAATTAATTCCAGTTTAGTAATCACGAAGCTCAAAAGGACTGATTGCGTATTATGTTTCTTTACCATTTTCCTAAATCCAACTCTCCAAATTTTCTTCCTGCGGTCCAAACCGAACAAGGCTTAGAAATAACCATATGCAAATGACCTGTGCACATTACCTATATCTAAATTCACGTAGAAAGAAGAAAAACAGACAATAAAATGCAATTGCATCAAAATATGCACAGATTTACCAAATTAAACGTCATAATAAACGCCAAAAAAACAATCTTTTTACAGATCACAAAATCATTCAAGTACAAAAATGTTCAATCGAACAAGCATAAAAATAGCAAGATTCAAATTTCCGTAAAATTGACCTGAGTAAAGGCATTAGGATCGTGGGGGAACTCATTGACCACTTCGACAGCGTAAATTTGATCCGAGGTAGGTTTTGTTCCAAACACTCTCCGGATGTTAGACGAAATGCTTAGTACAACAAAAACGCACAAAATAGAAATAGCTACAATGACCAAAGAGAACTTTCTCAGAGGAAACGACGGCATAGAACGCGCCATCGAATTGTGACTGGGTTTAGCGAGGTACGATGATCGCTTCAAAGATTTTTTCCTCAGCGACCCTCTGGCCATGGTGAAAGATGAGAGTTCATGCGTGGCGGGTGGTGGTGAGATCCGGCGTAAAATACAGAGTTGGGGCAAGATGACTGCGTCGACCGGTGGAGGTAGAATGACGTGAAGTTTGGCTTTGTAAGTCAACTGACGAGTTTCTGGTTTGACTCGTCAGAAATATATGGAGCTTATTTGGTAGGATTTAAAATTCAATTAAAATTGAAAATATAGTTGTTATTGGGTGTCATTCATCTAATAAAAATCAACAATAACGGTTAATTTTTCAATTTCAATACGATTTTAATTTCTATCGAACACGCTCATAATATCCTGGAATTAAGGTCCGTTTGATTCCAAATGTGGAATTTAGGTGGAAATAAAACAAATTGTAGGGAATTGAATTGCCTAAAATTTGTTTTATTGGGAATTGTAATTAATTGAGTTTGATTTGTATAATTTTTCACATGGTCCGTTTGACTTTGTTTTTCATGAAAATTGTCAATTAAAGGGATAAATTTTTTTACAATTGGGGATAGAATTTGTTTAGATTGCCAAAAAATTAAAAAAAATAAAAATTGAAATTTTTTTTGTGTTCGTTTGGCTTTTTTTTTTTAACGAAAATTATCAATTAAAGTGATAATTTCTTTTATAATTGGGGGTAAAATTTATTTCTATTGCAAAGAAAAAAAAGGATGGAAAACTGTTTACCACCAAAACCGAAGGAATTGGAATTCCTTAAAATCAAGGAAAAGCCGGGCACGTGGGCAAAACTAAGAAAAGTACTTCTAGGTAAAAAGAACTTATCAAACAAGAGAAAAAGCTGGAATTGGAAAAATGTTTCCATTTTCCATGGAAAGAGTAACATATCAAGTAGGTCCTAAGAAAAACAATGGTGAACTTTGTAATTACACCTCGTTAAGCGTCAAGCTATCATTTTAACAATTTAAAAGAAAATGGAGATTTTTCACCAATCATATCTTGTCGACAATGATGATATCCATTATAATGTAAAAAAGTGATTTACAAATAACTTTATTGTAAGAAAAAAGTAAAAGAAAAAAAAAATCTTGATAGGAAAATCCACCTTATCACGAAAAATTAAATAAAGAAAAAAAAAGTTAATAATAGGAATGTTGGAACAAAATACTTTTAAAGCTTTATTCCTTCACTTGTATTGCTTCACCTTCAATTGTATTTATAGCATGTAATTAGAGATTTAATTATATGACACATTTACATGATTAACTTTCACATTTATGACTCATAATCATTGTCATTAGTTTGATAATTATTTTATATTAATACAAAATTAAAATATGCTCGTGCTTTGGGGAACTCGAAGTTGGTTTGTTCGACTTTTATCGATTGTTGTTGTTATGGCAACAAATACTGTTGTGAGTTCAAAAAAATTTATCTTGTGTTTCATGTTAGTATTTTTTTTTTTCAGGTGTAGACGTAATCCAATTCGATTTGATTCTTAAGAAAATCGAATTGAACCGAATATAAATAATATTGTGAAAATGAATCATTGAATCTATATTTAAGTAGGAAACTGAAATAGAATTGAGGTGTTCGTCTCTTATCAAATTCAATTGCTTGTGTTAAGTTCTCAAATTCACTAATGTGAATGTAGCGTAGCTATACAAGTTCTTAAATTCTCCATAGTCTATTCATTAAAAGGATTTGTATTGATGCTAACGATTTGCATTCTTCAAGTTTAACTAAACACGAAAATTTACATAAAATGCTTAAGTATTGGCTTGAACGATTTCTTTTTAAACGGGTTCCAATATCACTTCTATTTTCTTCGTACTTTAAGGACTCAAAATGTTAACTAAAAAAAAAAAGAGAAAGGAATCCAAGCCTTTTATTAGTCTAAAATTATAGCTATGAAATTTAATGAATCATTTTTGTCTAAATTTATATATAATGTGAGTTTGATGTACTTTGATAAAATTCATAAAAAGAAAGTATAATGATAGGTGCACTGCACCCATCATCGTTAAAAATTAAAAATTTCGGGTAAAATCGAAATTTTTGGTTCTTGGTAAATTAGAAATGGGGATCGAACTGAAACTAACTGATTCTTTATTTTAATCCTCAAAATCAATTAGAAATTGAATAGAACTAGATCGAATCGGGCGATCACAATTCAAATCTAGTTCGATCCAATGGTTCTAATAGGTGTGAAGTTAAGTTGGGCTAATATGCATAATTTATTTTTGGGAAAAATTCATATCTAAAATATTAAATATGAGTCATTTCAAAATTAAGAAACAAGGTCCAAAACTTCAGAAACCGGATATTAATTAAATTTTATTTATGAAATAGTTAATTAAAAATATATCTTTTATTAATTAAATATATTAAGGTCATAATTCTATATTATTTGATCACAAATTATTGAATTAATTAATCATAAATTATTTCTTGGTCACGAATCAAAATTTTTATAAGTTACAAATTATTTCACGGTCACAAATCAAAAAATTTATATGTCATAATCTATTTATCGATTACAAAATCAAAAGTTTTATTGGTCGCAATTTATTTATTAGGCACAAATTACAAATTTTATAAGTCACAACTTATTTCACAATCATTATTTACCAAATTAATTGGTTTCAAGTTATTTCTTAATCATATTTTTCTATTAGAACTAATAAAATTTAGTGAAATTTTCCATTTAAATTATTGAATTCTAAAAAAAAAAAAATTAAACGGGGCGGGGCAACTGTTACCCGTCCCTGCCTCGGGGCAAAATTCTCCATCCCGTTTCCTACCCGAATACCCGATTAACGAGTTATTCCCACCCCGTTCGGGAAGGGCCCTACGGGTATCGGGTTTGTTGGATTTTTTTTTGTCATCCCCAGTCACAACTTAATAAATTGTAAATCGCGATCACATTTTTAGGTCACATTATTTATTGGTCACAAACACTTTCATCACATCATATCCACAACTACCGCGCCACCACCACCTCCACGAGGACAACGACCACCACCTCATTAGCACTGCCAACATCACCACCACCTCATAGCGCTTAATTACAAATTTTTATTAGAACTAATAAAATTTAGTGAAATTTTTCATTTAAATTATTGAATTCTAACAAAAAAAATTGAACGGGGCGGCGCAACCGTTGCCCATCCCCGCCCCGGAGCAAAATTCTCCTCCCCGTTCCTGACCCGAATACCCGATTAAGCGGGTAATCCCCGCCCCGTTCGGGGTTGGCCCTGCGAGAATCGGGTTTGTTGGATTTTTTTTGTCATCCCTAGTCACAACTTAATAAATTGTAAATCGCGATCACATGTTTAGGTCACATTACTTATTGGTCACAAACACTTTCATCACATCCTATCCACAACTACCGCACCACCACATCCACGAGGACCACGACCACCACCTCATAGCGCCACCAACATCACAATCACCACCATCCAAACAACACCAAAAAATCGGATGTAAAATTATCACAATGATTGCTCGACCACGACCAACATTACCATCACCTCACCAGCACCGCTAACATCACTATCACCTTACCATCATAGCGAACATCACCACCACCACCACAACAAGGTGCATTGCACCCACCATCGTTAAAAATAAAAAAATTAAAAATTTCGGGTTAAATCGAAATTTTTGGTTCTTTGTATTAGAAATGGGGATCAGACTGAAACTAACCAATTCTTTATTTTAATCCTGAAAATCGATTAGAAATTGAATAGAACTAGATCGAATCGGGCGATCCCAATTCAAATCTAGTTCGATCCAATGGTTCTAATAGGTGTGAAGTTAAGTTGGGCTAATATGCATAATTTATTTTTGGGAAAAATTCATATCTAAAATATTAAATATGGGTCATTTCAAAATTAAGAAACAAGGTCCAAAACTTCAAAAACCGGATATTAATTAAATTTTATTTATGAAATAGTTAATTAAAAATATATCTTTTATTAATTAAATATATTAAGGTCACAATTCTATATTATTTGATCACAAATTATTGAATTAATTAATCATAAATTTTTTCTTGGTCACGAATAAAATATTTTATAAGTTACAAATTATTTCACGGTCACATATCAAAAAATTTATATGTCATAATCTATTTATCGATTACAAAATCAAAAAATTTTTTGGTCGCAATTTATTTATTAGGCACAAATTACAAATTTTATAACTCAACTTATTTCACATCACTATTTACCAAATTAATTGGTTTCAAGTTATTTCTTAATCATATTTTTCTATTAGAACTAATAAAATTTAGTGAAATTTTCCATTTAAATTATTGAATTCTAAAAAAAAAAACAAAAAATTAAACGGAGCCGGACAACTGTTACCCGTCCCTGCCTCGGAGAAAAATTCTCTGCCCCGTTCCCGACCCGAATATCTAAGTAATCGGGTAATCCTCGCCCTGTTCGGGGCTGACCCCTCGGGTATCAGGTTTGTTGGATTTTTTTTGTCATCCCTAGTCACAATATCATAAATTGTAAATCACGATCACATTTTATATTACACATTACTTGTTGGTCACAAACACTTTCATCACATCCTACCACAACTACCGCACCGCCACCACCCCCACGAGGACCACGACCACCACCTCATCAGCACCGCCAACATCACCACCACCTCATAGCGCTGCCAACATCACAATAACCACCATCCAAACAACACCAAAAAATCGAATGTAAAATTTTCACAGTGATTGCTCGACCACCACCAACATCACCATCACCTCACTAGCACCACTAACATCACTACCACCTCACCATCGTAGCGAACATCACAAGCACCACCACAAGGTGCATTGCACCCACCATCGTTAAAAATAAAAATTAAAAATTTCGGGTTAAATCGAAATTTTTGGTATTAGAAATGGGGATCGGACTGAAACTAAGGCCCTGTTCTCTTTCCCGTTTTCAACCCGTTTTCTGTTTTCAATTTTTCGAAACGGCGAAAACGCGTTCTCTTTTCCATTTCTGAAAACAAGTTTTCGAAAACGGCTAATTTTTTTTCAAAGAAAATGGAAAACGAGGTTTTCCACGTTTTCAGAATTTTCAACCAAAACACGGCCAAAAACGCCAAAACGCGGTACTGTTCAGAAACAAGTGAAATCGGCTGGAACCCTATTCCTCTTTCCCATGGTCTTCCGCTTTGCCCTTTCTTCCTCACGCCGTTTCCAAAATCGACCAGCTCCCACTGCAGACTCTCCGGCTTCGCGTGCGAAATCAGGTTTGCCGTCTAGTTCTTTGCTGGATATTTTTGTGCTGTATGTTATAGATGTTCGATTATATTTTCCTTGGGTCGATTTCACACCGTGTGTTCGATCCCATCTCTTCCTCTGCGTGTTCTCGTTTCGGTTCATGGACATGGGGGGTGATTTTGATTTAATTGGATGGTATATCTTTGTGTGTTTGTGTAAGAAACCGAATTTTGGTCGGTGCGTGATTTCTGTGCAATTTCGAACCTTCGAACCTTCTTCTTCATGGGGGGCGATTTTGATTTAATTGGATGATATTCTGCTTGTTCGAACCTTCTTCTTCATGGGGGGCGATTTTGATTTAATTGGATGATATTCTACTTGTTCGAACCTTCTTCTTCATGGGGGGCAATTTTGATTTAATTGGATGATATTCTGCTTGTTCGAACCTTCTTCTTCATTATGACTGCTCCATTTGTGACCTGCTCCATATGTTCATGTGAAACTTGGGAAAATCTAGTTCCTTTTTTCTGAAATTGTTTACCATAAGTGCATGCTTATTAAAGGTTCAGGAATGGAGTAGTATTGATGAAAATATAACCAACCTGTAATGTGTTGTTCAGGTTGTATTTGCTAGTTCATTTTCATCTTCTTTTGTAATACCACATCTTGTTCATTTTCCTCTTCTTGACAAAATGGCCATTTCCTGAAATCTCACCAGTGATCTTCTGAATCTGTGCTTTTATATTTGCAAATTGCTTCATCAATTCCTGTTTCTTTAGTGTCAAATCCTCTACAAGTGCCGTGACAGAGGAAAAATGATCTTTCAATGATTTTGCTTTCTTCTCTGATTGGATCTGTTAAGTTCACAAATAGCTCAGTCAATGAGCAATGTCATTTGACATTTAGAAAAATTAAAACCTTGGAATTTTGAATAATATGACAAGTTTAACAAAATTGAACTCCTAGTTTACCTTTCTCTATTAGCATCTTGAGAAATTGGTACGCTCCAAATGGCGTACCAACTAATTTCCTTAGTTAACTTTAAATGTGTCGTCTTAAATAGTAAAATGGCAAGTAAGGGTCATTTCCCGCAGAGGATTGTTTCAATTTAATCAATTGCAAACTAGAAATTGAAATTAACAATTATAAATTAAAGTGATTAAATGGGGGGGTTTGGTTTGTTGAACTAAAGAAAGCAATAACTTCAAAATAGTAAAGACTTGAATTTGGAAATAAACAAAGTAGTTTTTAAATCAAAGATGTGAAGATGTGATTGGGGGGATATTTCGTTATCACGAGAATGATTTTCATATCAATTACACAATAAATTTTCGTTCTCTAGATTAACAACAATTCGAGAATAATTACAAGCTCAATTATCTCAATCTCTTCTTACATAATGGTTGAATGAAACAAGCTCTTTACTCAACCCTATTCATTAAACAACTTAGAACAAGCTCTCTAAATTTAATTTAACAAAAGCATTACGACAAAAGAGATGAATTGAAATAAGGGCAAACTCACAAGCTCGGTTTACTTACTTAAGTGTTAATCCACATACAATCAATTGAAAATTCTTCATAATCCATTGAAATGTAATTGCCACTAGGTTTTAGAATAAATAGCGATTACGTACTATAAATCCTAAAATAGCATTCATTGAACAAACTCAATCATTTAGTTGTACACCTAAACAATCAAGAAAAACAAAATAAACATATAAATCAATGGATTAAACACATTAATTAAGAGAACTATAATGCACAAATTAATTAAAAATCATAACTCGGGTTTGAAATTACCCCCAATCACAAATATGTTTAGTTACCCATTAAATACTCAAAAATAACAATCAAATTCTTACAACTCATTAATGGAAAATAAATTAGGGAATAGAAAAACGTATTGATAAATAGAATATCAATGGGTCTTCTTCTCCAAGCTATCCACCATTGCCAAGTTCCAAGATTTCTCCAAAATACCAAAAAGAAATTAAAGGAAGGAGGAGTAAGAAATAAGAAGGAAAAAAAAAAGGAGAAGGCAAATTGAGAAAAGAAAGAAAAACAAAGAAAATCTCAAGAAGAAAAGTCCAGCTGCTGTTCACCCAGGTAAAAAACGCCTCTACTGCTGCCCAAAACAGGTTTTAAAAGTAAAACCTAGAAAAATTGCAGCCTTGGTCCCCGAAGTTTCAAAACAATGACAAAAAGGTCCCCGAAGTTCCAAAAAGATATTAGAAATGTCCACCACCCAGTTTCTGTCCAGCAAGCGTGCCCAGAGAGACCCAGCTGCTGGTTTTAAAATTAAAACCTGGAAATTGCAGTCAAGGTCCCTAAGTTTTGGAAAGTGACAAAATGGTCCCCGAACTTTGGAATTTTTGCATATTTGGTTCTTTTTGCTCATTTCTCGCATAAATTCCTTCAATCATCATTCAAACTCGAGTTTTCACCTATAAAATAAAAATAACTAAATTAAGTAATAAATTGATAATAAAAACTCACAAATATCTAAATTAATGGTCCAAATAAGTGCAAAAACTCGCACTTATCACACCCCCAAACTTAAATCTTTGTTAGTCCTCGAACAAAGCTAAACAAACAAGTATGCAAACACACTAATTAAAACCAAACGATAATACTATAATAATAAACACTCCAAAAGTTAGATAGTTTGCCACATTGCTTCGATTCTTACATTATGCTAATAACTTATGAAATGTTTCCAAAAATGCTACAACAAATACCTTTTAACTTACACCATGCTTGACTCGTGTGTGTGTGTAGTCATTCCAATTCATCGCAATACACAAGTTAGTGATTTTCCCGACCCTCAATAGTCAAATTTTCCTTTCTCACTCGTGGGATGCACACTCCCCCAAACTTGATATTTTCACTCTAACCCAATGTGTCAAAAACTTAAGGTTGCCCTCAAATCACTCATTTTTTTTTTCGCTCTTGTTTGGTGGGGTCTAACCGGCAATCTCAACATTTAGTCATGTGATGATTCTCCACTAGATGAGAGTTTCGACATTCAAGCTTATACCAAGTAATTCAAACCCACTAGTTATCTAAGCCCACTCACCAAATACAATTGCACAAATTTTGTTTTGTTTTTTTTTTTTTATCAAATCTCATGTTTTACCTCACTCCCTTAAACTTTCTTTTTGACTCTTGTAGCAAGCTTTAGGTCGATAGCTCCCCGGTTGTTTAGACCAAAGGGTACCGGGTTTCAAGATACCCCAACAGACTTAATAACTTGAGTCAAAAAGGCTACGAAGTGAGGACCAAGATTCAACATGTGCAAAATTATTCTTTTGAGCACAACAAGACAAAATGGGGCTTAGATCCCTAACATATGGTCATTACTCAGCTTATACTTGGCCAAAAAAAAAAAAACTCCACACAATTTTTTCTTCAACATGCATGGAATCACCACACTTCTAGATAATATCCTTCACCGGCTCAACCACCCGCAAACTTATCCTTTCATTAGAAGAGTGATTGAAGAATTGATAATAGCATGGTCATTTAAGTTCCTTTAACAAACTGCAAGTGCAGCCAACAAGTGCGTGCAATGAATTTTATGACCAAAGTGCCCAATAAAGAGTCAATCATGGAATAAGTGGATGAAAATAAACAACACTTAGCATTTATCTCCACAATTCATAAATCAATGTAATGCAACAACTCAAAACACAACTGGCAAAGCTATCAAACTACACAAACAAGCACAAAAGCAAAAAATTTAACTCGAATTTTGAGTTTTTAGCGAGCACAAATTTATGCCATACACCACACCCCCAAACTTAAATTGCACATTGTCCTCAATGTAAAAGCAAGAAATATAAAGAGCAAGAGGTTCAAGTACTCCCCTGAGTTGTTTTTTATGGTGATGGCTGTGAGGATGGTTGGGGACCATTGGCCACTATTAATGCTCAATGTTTTGTTTCAACGCTCGAGAATCTGCCATATGGGGACAACAAAAATACTCGAAAACAAACAAAAGAAATGTTAAAGAAATAAGTAAATAAAGAACAATGGGTTGCCTCCCATCCAGCGCTTCTTTAGAGTCTATAGCTAGACTTTGTCCTTGCTCATTCTTCAATTGGATCCTCCAATCGCATTTCCTCCATGTTTTGAGGCATAAAGGGTTGAAAATATGGTTTTAATCGATGTCCATTCACCTTAAACTCCTTCTCAGTTTGTAGACTTTTGATTTCTACTGCACCATGAGGAAAAACATTAGTAACAACAAAAGGCCCAATCCATCGATAACGTAATTTACCTGGAAATAACTTAAGGCGTGAATGGAAAAGAAGAACTTTTTGTCCAACAACAAAAATTTTTCTTGAAATCATCTTATCATGGTATGCTTTTGTCTTTTCCTTGTAAATTCTTGAACTTTCATATGCATCATTTCGAATTTCCTCAAGTTCATTAAGTTGAAGCTTTCTTTGATCACCCGCCACACCTAGGTCCATGTTGCATTGTTTGACTTCCCAAAATGCCTTGTGTTCAAGTTCAACTGGGAGGTGACAAGGCTTACCATAAACTAGCCGATAAGGGGACATGCCAATTGGTGTTTTGTATGCTGTCCTATAAGCCCAAAGTGCATCATTGAGGCGAAGACTCCAATCCTTTCTATTGGGATTCACAGTTTTTTCGAGGATGGATTTGACCTCTCGATTTGACACTTCGACTTGCCCACAAGTTTGTGGATGGTAAGGTGTAGACACTTTATGGGTGATGTTGTATCTCTTCAATAGGCCCCAAAAAGAGCGGTTGCAAAAATGAAGTCCCCCATCACTAATAATAGCTCTTGGTGTTCCAAACCTTGCGAAAATGTTAGACTTAACAAAATCTACAACCACTTTAGAATCATTAGTTCGAGTGGCCCTTGCTTCCACCCATTTTGACACATAATCAACAGCAAGTATGATGTAAAGATTACCATAAGATGAAGGGAAAGGTCCCATGAAATCAATGTCCCAAACATCAAAAATTTCAACAAAAAGTATAGGTGTTTGTGGCATTTGATTTCGGGCTCCCAACGTACCAACTCTTTGACATCGATCACAAGATTTGCAAAAGAGGAATGCATCTTTGAATAAGGTGGGCCAAAAGAATCCACTCTCAAGCACCTTAAGAGCCGTTCTCTTTGCTCCAAAATGTCCACCACATGCATAGGAATGACAAAATGTTAGTATTGAATGAAATTCATTTTCAGGCACGCACCTTCTTATCAATTGATCCGGACAATGTTTCCACAAGTACGGTTCATCCCACATAAAATACTTGACCATTGCCTTGAGTTTTTGCCTTTGAGCAGTTGTCAAGTCACTTGGAATTTTCTTAGTGACTAAATAATTCACTATATTCGCAAACCAAGGAGATGTATTTGTGACATGAAGCAATTGTTCATCGGGGAAGCTCTCTTGCAATGGAAGAGTTTCCCTCTCGTGGATAAGACAGCTGAGGTGGTCGGCCACAGAATTTTCACTACCCTTTTTGTCTTTAATCTCAAGGTCAAACTCTTGTAAGAGGAGTATCCATCTAATGAGTCTTGGTTTTGCCTCTTTCTTGGCAAGCAAGTACTTTAGAGCTGCATGATCAGAAAAGACAGTTACTATAGTGCCAATAAGATATGAACGAAATTTCTCTAAAGCAAAAATAACTGCTAAAAGCTCTTTCTTGGTAGTAGAATAATTAAGTTGGGCATCATTCAAAGTTCTTGATGCATAATAAATAACATGCGGTGTCTTTCCAACTCGTTGCCCTAAAACTGCTCCCAATGCAAAGTCACTTGCATCGCACATTAACTCAAATGGCCTATTCCAATCTGGTGGTTGAATGATGGGTGCCGATGTCAAGAGTTCCTTCAAACTTTCAAATGCCTTTTTACAATCTTCATCAAAATGAAATGGCACCTCCTTTTGCAATAGCCTGCATAATGGTCTTGCATTCTTTGAAAAATCCTTGATAAATCTTCGATAGAATCCTGCATGTCCAAGAAAAGAACGAATCTCCCTCACACTTGTTGGAGGGAGTAAAGAGCGAATTAAATCAATTTTGGATTTATCAACCTCTATCCCCTTAGATGAAATGACATGACCTAACACTATGCCTTGATCAACCATAAAATGACATTTTTCCCAATTAAGTACTAGGTTAACATCCATACATCTCTTAAGCACAAGTGTGAGATTTTTCAAGCAACTATCAAAAGTATTACCATAAACACTAAAATCATCCATGAATACCTCTATGATGCTTTCAATATAATCAGAGAATATACTTATCATGCATCTTTGAAAGGTTGCGGGAGCATTGCAAAGACCGAATGGCATGCGACGGTAAGCAAATGTGCCAAATGGGCAAGTGAATGTTGTCTTTTCTTGGTCCTCTGGAGAAATCACAATTTGGTTATAACCTGAATAGCCATCAAGAAAACAATAGTGAAAATGACCTGCCAATCTTTCTAACATTTGATCAATGAAAGGTAAAGGAAAGTGATCTTTTCGAGTTGCACAATTAAGTTTTCTATAATCAATACAAACCCTCCAACCCGTTTGGACCCGAGTTGGTACAAGCTCATTCTCTTCATTTGTCACCACTGTAACTCTGGACTTTTTTGGAACAACTTGGACCGGGCTTACCCACTTGCTATCTGAGATGGGAAAGATAACACCAACGTCTAGCAATCTCAAAATTTCTTTCTTCACAACCTCCATCATTGGAGGATTCAAACGACGTTGTGGTTCTCTTGATGTCTTCGCTCCATCTTCGAGCAATATCCGATGCATGCACATGGAAGGGGTTATCCCCTTGATATCGGCTATGGTCCAACCAATAGCTATTTTGTGTTCCTTGAGCACACGGATAAGCCTATCTTCTTGAAGTGTTGTGAGATTCTTTGCAATGATCACTGGTAGTGTTTCGCCATCTCCCAAATATACATACTTCAAATGCTCAGGGAGAGGCTTGAGTTCTAAAGTGGGGGCCTGCATCACCGAAGGTAAAAGTTTTTCTTTAGATATCGGAAGACTAATATATGAGAGATTATACCTTGGTGGAATGCTCGGTAGTGACTCAAGTGATGCCACAATTTCTACAATATCCTCACACAATTGTAGATTCTTGCTCAACCCGGTGAGATTGTTAACATCAATGCTTTTAATCAAAGTGGTATCCAATGTATCTTCATTTGATAATTCGAAAAAATTTTGTACTAATGAATCCATTATATCAATTGAAAAACAAGAGTGCACATCACTAGGATACCTCATTGCTTCAAAGATATTGAAGCGAATAATCTCACCATCAAACTCCATTGTCAAAGTACCACCATATACATCTATCTTTGTACGCGCCGTCCTCATAAATGGTCTTCCCAAGAGCAATGGTGGCGACAAAGATGTTGATTCATCTTGCATGTCAAGAACATAGAAATCTGCTGGAAAAATCAATTGATTTACTCCGCACCAAAACATCCTCCAACACACCCTTTGGAAATGCATTAGATCTATCAGCAAGTTGAATAATGACACCAGTTTCTTTAAGTGATCCTAAATTTAAGGAAGCATAAATAGAATATGGCATGACATTAATAGATGCTCTTAAATCTAGCATTGCTCTTTCAAACCTAGTGTTACCAATAATGCAAGGAATAGTAAAACTTCCCGGATCCTTACATTTTGGTGGAAGTTTCCTTTGCAAAACCGCCGAAACATTTTCCCCAACGCTTACCACTTCATTACCTTTTAATTTACGCTTGTTAGTGCACAATTCTTTGAGGAACTTTGCATAACGGGGAACTTGATAAATGGCATCCAAAAGTGGTATGTTCACTTGAACTTTGCGAAAGGTCTCCAATATTTCCTTCTCATGTTCATCCCTTTTGGACTTTGCAAACCTGCCAGGAAATGGAGGGGAGGGAACATTAGTAGGAATAGAACTTTTAGAATTTACCTTAGATCCCGAGGTTGGAGTCGCAGTTTCATCTTTCTCAGTTGCTAAGTCTTTCTCTTGCGTTGACTCCTCAACGTGATCTTTCATCTTCCTTGGTGCCTCTTCTAAAATCTTTCCACTTCTCAATGTTACGGCACTAGCATTTTCTCTTGGGTTGATTGTTTGAGAAGGGAGTTTTCCCGATCCTTGAGCCTCCATTTTACCCACCGTGTTGGCCAATTGACTCATTTGTGTCTCCAAATTCTTGATTGAGGTCTTTGTCTCTTGTTGAAATTGCATTGTGCTAGAAGCTAAGGATTTAACCATATCTTCAAGAGACATACTTGAACTTGGAGGCGGAGTTTGTTGACGAGGTTGAGAGTACTGTGGTTGCCTTTGTTGATTAAAACCCGGTGGATGATTAAACTGTGGTTGTGGGGCTATGAAATGATTTCCTCCATAACTGAGATTAGGATGATCTCTCAATCCGGGATTATATGTGTTAGAATATGGATCATATCTATTTCTCTGTTGCATTGGAAATCCCCCAATGGCATTTGCTTGCTCTGAGGCTCCTTCTTGTAGTGTCGGGCATGCATCAGTAGGATGTCCAACAATAGAACAAATCCCGCACACTTTTGCTTGTTGAATTGTCCCAAGTGCCATTTGTTGTACAAGAGAAGTGAGACCGGCCAATTGTCTTTCAATTTGAGAGGTTGCTCCTATCTCACTTACTTGTTTAACCGGTGCCTCTTCTCTACTACCAAATTGTTGTGAGTTGGCGGCCATGTTTGCTATCAAGTCTCTAGCAACTGCTGGTGTTTTATCCATTAAAGCTCCTCCACTAGCTGCATCGATCATACTTCTCTCCATCAGGAGTAATCCTTCATAGAAGTATTGTAGAAGTAATTGCTCACTGATTTGGTAATTTGGGCAACTAGCACAAAGTCTTTTGAATCTCTCCCAATATTCATAGAGATTTTTCCCTTGAAATTGTTGAATGCTACATATTTCTTTCCTGATGTTTGTAGCCTTTGAAGCTGGGAAATACCTCTCCAAAAAGTGTTTTTGCATTTCATTCCATGTGGTAATAAGACCGGAAGGCAAATAGTAAAGCCATTCCTTAGCAGTATCTGCAAGAGAGAAAGGAAATGCCCGCAATTTCACTTGCTCTTCCGATATACCCGTTGGTTTCATGTTTGAGCAAACCACATGAAACTCTTTCAAATGTTTATTGGGATCCTCTCCAGCAAATCCATGAAATGTGGGAAGTAGATGAATCATTCCGGACTTTAGTTCAAATCCCACCTCTAGTTGAGGATATTGAATGCATAGAGGTTGTTGAACAAAAGTTGGAGCTGCAAGTTCCTTTAATGTTCGATTTGCATCCGCCATTTCGGACTCTATATGTTCGAACTCACTTGATGATTCAATGCTCAATTGTCTTAGAAGTTCAGTTGGAGAAATGTCTTCTCCACTTTCCGATGTGTTGACCTCTCTTCTTGATCTTAGGTTGTAGTGTGTAGTAGGCTTTTTGCTCATTCACAACCTAAATAACAAGAAAATGACAAAAATAAGAAAAATAATAACAAAAAGAAAATATTGCAATTAACAAATTAATAGAACAATCCCCGGCGACACGGCGCCAAATTGGTACGCTCCAAATGGCGTACCAACTAATTTCCTTACTTAACTTTAAATGTGTCGTCTTAAATAGTAAAATGGCAAGTAAGGGTCATTTCCCGCAGAGGATTGTTTCAATTTAATTAATTGCAAACTAGAAATTGAAATTAACAATTATAAATTAAAGTGATTAAATGGGGGGGTTTGGTTTGTTGAACTAAAGAAAGCAATAACTTCAAAATAGTAAAGACTTGAATTTGGAAATAAACAAAGTAGTTTTTAAATCAAAGATGTGAAGATGTGATTGGGGAGATATTCTGTTACCACGAGAATGATTTTCATATCAATTACACAATAAATTTTCGTTCTCTAGATTAACAACAATTCGAGAATAATTACAAGTTCAATTATCTCAATCTCTTCTTACATGTTGGTTGAATGAAACAAGCTCTTTACTCAACCCTATTCATTAAACAACTTAGAACAAGCTCTCTAAATTTAATTTAACAAAAGCATTACGACAAAAGAGATGAATTGAAATAAGGGCAAACTCACAAGCTCGGTTTACTTACTTAAGTGTTAATCCACATACAATCAATTGAAAATTCTTCATAATCCATTGAAATGTAATTGCCACTAGGTTTTAGAATAAATAGCGATTACGTACTATAAATCCTAAAATAGCATTCATTGAACAAACTCAATCATTTAGTTGTACACCTAAACAATCAAGAAAAACAAAATAAACATATAAATCAATGGATTAAACACATTAATTAAGAGAACTATAATGCACAAATTAATTAAAAATCATAACTCGGGTTTGAAATTACCCCCAATCACAAATATGTTTAGTTACCCATTAAATACTCAAAAATAACAATCAAATTCTTACAACTCATTAATGGAAAATAAATTAGGGAATAGAAAAACTTATTGATAAATAGAATATCAATGGGTCTTCTTCTCCAAGCTATCCACCATTGCCAAGTTCCAAGATTTCTCCAAAATACCAAAAAGAAATTAAAGGAAGAAGGAGTAAGAAATAAGAAGGAAAAAAAAAAGGAGAAGGCAAATTGAGAAAAGAAAGAAAAACAAAGAAAATCTCAAGAAGAAAAGTCCAGCTGCTGTTCACCCAGGTAAAAAACGCCTCTGCTGCTGCCCAAAACAGGTTTTAAAAGTAAAACCTAGAAAAATTGCAGCCTTGGTCCCCGAAGTTTCAAAACAATGACAAAAAGGTCCCCAAAGTTCCAAGAGATATTAGAAATGTCCACCACCCAGTTTCTGTCCAGCAAGCGTGCCCAGAGAGACCCAGCTGCTGGTTTTAAAATTAAAACCTGGAAATTGCAGTCAAGGTCCCTAAGTTTTGGAAAGTGACAAAATGGTCCCCGAACTTTGGAATTTTTGCATATTTGGTTCTTTTTGCTCATTTCTCGCATAAATTCCTTCAATCATCATTCAAACTCGAGTTTTCACCTATAAAATAAAAATAACTAAATTAAGTAATAAATTGATAATAAAAACTCACAAATATCTAAATTAATGGTCCGAATAAGTGCAAAAACTCGCACTTATCAAGGTATATCCTTTTGTAATCCCTTGAACCAAAATCTCTTAAACATTATCTGAAGGATCTTGCAATTCTTGATGGTCTGAGACCACTTGTTTTCTATGTTTGAAATTCTTTATTGAATTTATGACATTAGACAGTTTTGACGAGTGTTTTCGTTGTTTCGGTTTGTAGATATGGGTGATGGCTGTCTCCTTGGAAAAGTGGTAGAACTTGTTGTCTCGGTATTCCCTTTCAAAGAAAGAGCTGCACCAGGACTTGACCTACCAGTAGATGGGGGCCTGTCTGGTAAAGTTGTTCGCAGGTTTGGGGGTGTTTCAATTGGAAAATCTGGGGGTACAATAGGCTGTGGTTGAGGCCGAACTCGTGGACCAGGGGAGCTCGGGCGGGAAACTGAAGCAAGATTCTGCCTTGCAAGAGTACGTCCTCCTGAGGCTGAAGGTCCTGTTACAGGAGATATAGACGGTGCTGGGTTTCGACGAGTAGGTGTTGAAGGCCTTGATGTTGACTGACTACCAATAGAGTTCATGTTGGCAGAGACATGTGGCCTGGAAATCGGAGTAGAAGGTCTTGAGTTTTGGGATGGTCTCGGTTTCTCAGTGGAAGGTATGTTGGGGGCAGGATGGACTTTACAAGGAGTTGAAGATCTTGAGACCTTTGCAGCGAGAAGGGGTTGAAGATCTTGTAACGGATGAAGAGCAACGATTAGGAGTGGAAGATCTAATATAAGATGACAACGATGCGAGCTCATGTTAAGGACGAAGTTCGATTTATTCGAATTGATACTATACTGGAAACTAGAGACGAGAGGGACGAGTTCTTTGAACCGCTTCGTGTTGGTCTTGCGGGACCATTTGCTCTCGATTGAGACGCAATGAAAAGCTGAAATAAGAAAAATTATACCATAATTGTTGACTGGTTGGAAGCCACCATTGCCAATAAGGAGGATGTCGAAGAAGGCTTGTGATGTCACTAGGAAGAGGAGGTGATGATGCCAATCCCACCAGGTGAGGGACCAAGGTTAATGCTGTGGATCCTGACTACCAATAGAGTTCATGTTGGCAGATTGAATTTTAGATTTTGAAGTCACAAGGATGAAAATAAGTTCTTTACATTTTTTGTGATGATGAATGTTATCTTATGAAATAACACTAGCATCTTAGGACATCTTTTTAATTTGTGTTGGGATTATAATTTTTTTTCTTACAGCTGAAGGAAATTTGATGAACATTTTTTTTTGAATTTATGCATTTTTAATTAATGGAGCAACGAGACATTTGTGTTATTGGGAGGCATTTTGCAGAATAGTTTTGGATATAAAAACTTAATGGGAGCTATCAGATTTTCTCACTCAACTCACTACAATTCATTTTGTTACCCAACTCATTTTTATAATTTGCCTTGATGGGAGCTATTGATCTGTAGTGGTTGATAAATTTGACATTGATGTCTAGTGATGTTGGTTGTGTAGTTAATGGAATGTAGAGGAAGCTAATGTCCATTAGGCTTGATGAAGTCTTTATAATTATATTAGTTATAATTTTATATCATCCTTCCAAGTTTGATGCAAACAATAGATGAATGTAAGATTCAATGAACAAAATTGCTTTCAAAAATGTTTACAGAGGAACTGATAACAAATGGATAAAATCTCAATTAAGATTAATTCCATTAAAACATCTATCCAAACTTGGTTGTGACTTGATACTTGTTAATTCTTGTCATAAGTTATGTACAAGGACAAAAATAAAATTTGGTCAAATTTAATTTAATTTATATTTTTTATACTTGGAAACAAATATTTCAAGTTTCACCAACTTAAAAAAGAATATGTTATTTAATACTATATTAAAATCAAACTATTAAAATTTATTGAATAATCAGATTTTTTGAATCAAATATTATAAAAAAAATATATTCTCAAAATTCCAAAGCAAACGCGTTTTCCATTTTCATGTTTTGAGAAACAGTTTCTCATAATAACAAAAAGAACGCGTTTTCAGAAATTTCAAAACAGACACTCAAAACACAAAACACAAAATGAATTCAAAACTCAAAACACAAAACTGAAACACAAAGAGAACGGCCCCTAATAGATTCTTTATTTTAATCCAAAAAATTGATTAGAAATTGAATAGAACTAGATCGAATCAGGTGATCCCAATTCAAATCTAGTTCGATCCAATGGTTCTAATAGGTGTGACGTTAAGTTGGGCTAATATGCTAATTACGCCCAAAGATTTACGCGGTGTTGTAGTGTAGCTTTGGGGTGTCGTATCCACAGAGAGATGGAAAAGTTGTCAAATATTCCAAAAGGTTGACCGTTCTCTCAAAATGTATAGAAAATCTCAATGTATGGAAACTAAGATCATTGCTTGAAATAATAGAATTAAAATCAATGAACTAAGGCAGTGAATCATTGGAATTCCCTTATTTGGATCGGAACATTTAACATCAATCATTCATTTTATAGCACAATTAGAGACTTTCATCCTAGCACTCTAATCGGAGAATTTATCCTTCAAACCAATTAATTTCAAAAGTAATCCTAAGAATTAGATTTTCTTTAATAATTTCCCACAATTCTTTATGGAAATCAGATTACAAATCGACCTTATACATATAGCATAAAGCAATAAATAATCATACAAATAAATTATTGAAATTGAAATTCAATAAGTAATTCAATCAACAATGGAAGAAATATGATTAAATCCATGAACAATCTTATAATTATTAAACCAATTTCAGAATAAATCCACAAGAATGAGAAATATAAATCTTGAATTGTTTACAACATGAAAAACTCAAAAGAATGAATGAAAAGTGTTAAAATTACCGAATTCGATTGAGTTCCTCATTTGCTTCACCAAGATTTTTAGCCTTCCATGGAGTTTTTGAGAGAAAATTGAGAGAAAATTGATAGGAGATCATTGGTGGGCGTTTCTGGGGTGTATTTAGGGTTAAAAAGTCGAGAAATGAGTTGTTTCCATAAGAGTTTGACGTAAATTAGAAAACTGAAGATTCGTCTATGAAAAATGTCTGTGCACGTGTGCGTCGTTCATTGGTTTTTGGCTCGGTAAGTAAAATTCAATTGCGAGAGAATTTGCCTGTGCGCGCAAGTTTGTGTCTGAACAGCGTTCAGTACTTTGGTCATAACTTTCTCCACATGTGTTCGATTGTGCTAATTCAAAATGCGTTGGAAAGAGAACTCAAAGTGTTACAACTTTACTTCAGATACTATCTTTGAATTCAATCATTTTCTATGTCAAAAACGGATCTCAATATGAGGCTGAAAATTAGTGCAAAACTTTTCAGTTTGAAAGTTGATATGTGATAATATTTTTGGTTATGTTTCATCCTTTGACTCATTCCTTCATCTAATTGACCTCTAACACTCTTGAATATTCTATTTTGGTTCTTGAGCTTTCACATTCTTCCATTTTGGTCATTTTTTCGCTCTTTTCTTCAATTCTCCACCGTTCAACCATTTTGCAACATAAACCAAGATATAGAAGTACTAAGAGCATTTATGTGTCAAATAATCATAGAAATGCAAATATTAATGAGTGAAAAACGTAACAAATGTGCTACTATCACACCCCTCAACTTGCTTATTGCTAGTCCCTAGCAATTTAATGCAGAGCAAGATGAATGAATGACTAGTCTATATTAGAAGTGATATTGTTAAGTTCTAATTTAACCACGTGCCATGCTCTCTTCAAACTCAAGACCACACGAAATTAACAATGTCATGATTGTCAAGACGTCAAAGATTCATGCTAAATGTGTGAGTGCGTGTTAAGCCATAGCCATCTTACCGCCAACCCTAACACATGCAACATCAAGTATATCTCAAGCTGAAGGTTCAGCTCCATAACTCACGGGTATCAAAGTGTTTAGTATGGGGTTTTTCTCTTTGGAGTTGAGAAAGATGAATGCTCAAATTTGAAGGCTTAAACAATTGTGCACAAGCAACAATCAAATATTGATTCTGTGATAGGCATACTACCAAATGAGAATTCTTCAACTTCTTACCACAGTCTACTTGGAATCAAAACGATCAATACAAAGGATTGTAATGAAGTTTATGTTGGATCGTATGAGAAGAACGGATATAAAAATTTAAATACTTCCAGGCATATAGTTAGATATCTTATCAAATATCTCAATACATCACATCTTTCAATCAACACATGCCTCAATATTTCAAGACCCAAAATCAAATACATGTATATCTTTTTTTAGGGCCTCCTTACTTGAGCACATATCAACTTTTGTCGATTTTCTTGCCTCAATTCTTCACAAATAAACATCTAATACCCACTACACACTTGGAAGTAAAAAGATGGACAAATATGCGCAAAAATTGTACTCCAATGTGGAGAAGCATGGATAACATAGGTGCATAAAGAAAATGATATATATGTGTATGGCTCAAAGTGGCTACTAGGATATTAAAAAGAAAGGTTGAAGACTCAAGTGTCAGTCCTAAATTGACCTTTATCATTTTCCAAAGTAATCCATCATCTTACCACAAATCATGTAGTATTATTCACAAATGAGTTTCTAATTCACAAGATCAATGAATGCTTATTGTCATATTTTAGTATATTGTGGCTCTCAATCCTCACTGAGTATCTCATAAGAAAAACTTCAGCAAGAGATTCTTCTAGATACATGTGTTAAACTACCATTTTACCACAAGGCTTGTGTGCGAAACAAATAACTCAGTAAGTGTCTTGACATCTCGATTTTCATAGCAGAATTAACTCCTAATGGACATTTTGTCATTCAAAATCACAATCATGCGGCAAATCAGAGACTTAAGAACAAAATTTTTAACCCATCATGAAAAATCAACAAAAATTCATGATAATCATAATAGTATTCAAAGTAACTCTCCCCCAACTAAATATTGCATTGTCATCAATGCATAAACATGAATATCAAAGAAAAGAAGGGAAAGATGTCACAGGAGCATGGCAGTGAATCAACTGACTTGAGGTATAAGAAGTCTGAAAGTACTCAAATGGATGGTTGTGTAAAGAAAGAAAATAAAATTACAACTAAAAATGTGGAATGAAAATAACCATAGAGCAAATGCAAAAAAAAAAAAATTTTAAAAAGAAAAGAACTTCTTTTGGGTTGCCTCCCAAGTAACGCCTTTGTTTATTGTCATTGGCTCGGCCTAATGTTCCCATTTTTAGGCCGCATCTAGCTAGGGTGATCCCAAATTTCCTTGTGGTGCATCGAACTCATTGGACATAACCATTAGTATTACTCCACCTCCATCTAGTACATGTGTGGGGTTACTAGAAAAAATTCAAAATCTGGAGTGGGGGCATGTTCATCGACAGTTGCATCCAATTCATCTAGGTCTAGAGTTCCTTGCGGTAGTCTAAGAAACATATCATCAACTACCTCCCGAGTGAGTGCATCAATCATGTATGTTTGGTGACACGCATCATCTTCCTCAGCCTGCCTAGTGAAATGAAAGATGTTAACTTCTAAGGTCATATTCTCAAATGATAGCTTCATTATACCATTCCTACCATTTATAAGAGCATTATTCGTGGCAAAAAATGGTCTACCACGAATGATAGGAATCTTAGAATTAATATTTACATCCACTTTTAAGTCTAAAATCAAGAAATTAACAGGGTAGTAAAATTTATCGATTTGTACTAAGACATCCTCAACTACACCTCTTGGTCTTATAGTGGACCGATCAGTCAATTGTAGACTTACAGATGTAGGTTTCATCTCTCATAAACCTAATGACAAGTAAATTGCATAAGGCATGATATTGACATTGGCCCTTAGATCAAGAAGGGCTTGTCCAATCTCATGATTCTCGATGAGGCACGAAACAGTAGGACAACCGGGATCTTTATACTTGGTGGGGTCCTTTGCTCAATCACAGCACTCATGTGTTCAGTCCAGTAAGCGATTTTCTTGACATGGTGTTTCCTTTTCACAGTGTACAAGTCCTTAAGGTCCTTAGCATAGGTAGGACCTTGTAAAATCACATGTAAGAGCGGCAGATTGATTTTTACTTACTTTAGGTGCTCTAAGATCTTACTATGATGGCCAGCAAATTTCTAGGTAGACTTAAGAGCTTGAGGGAATGGCACTCTGACTGGACTCTTTACTACCTCCTCACTAGGGTTATTCTCATTTGACGCACTGGACTCAATCTCATTTTCCCTAGGTTTGAGAGTTGGTTCTAAGACCTTTCCTGAACGAGTGGTTATGGCATTTACTTCCTTAAAGTTAGGTTCTCCTGATCCTAACGTTTGTGCCATGTGTCTCCCCTTAGGATTTGTTGAGTTTGAGCTGGAAATTTCTCACGCTCCCCTACAGCTAAAGCTTTGGTTAATTTAGACATATGACTCTTTATTTCCTTGTTTTCCTCGACTATCTGGCTAATCATAGTCTCAAACTTTTGGTTCATTTTACCCGGTGCCTCGATAAATTCATGTAAGGTGTCTTCTAAGGAAGTCCATGTGAATTGAGTTGGAGGTGCATTGTAAGCTCGATTTTGTTGGGTAGATTGTTGGTTTTCAGGTTTCCAAATGAAATTGGGGTGATTCCGCCATCCTGGGTTATAAGTTTTGGAGTGGGGGTGTAGGACTTTTGATAGATACCTAAACCATTACAATGTTGCTCATAAAGTCCCCTCATCTCAGTATAAGTAGCGCACTCTTGCGTAGGGTGGTCACTTCCACCCTTCACAAAACAATTTCCACTAGACTCAACACGGGATACATTCTGTATAGGTTTCGAGCCTTTAGCATGTAGGGTTTCAAGTTCTTTAGTTAGGGCTTCTACTTTTGCTCTAAGGCTATCCTCCTCCCTAAGATGATAGATACTTGTGCTAGTGGGGTTACTTGAGGGTCGTGACCTATTAGTACTCTCAGTAGCACTAGGTCCAGTCCAAGTATGAGCTTTTTCAGCTAAGTCATCTAAGTATCATATAGCCTCATCTGGATCTTTTTGTAGGAAATTGTCGTTACACATCATCTCAACAAACTGACGCTCCCTAAGTGTTAACCCTTCATAGAAATAGCTTACGATACACCAACTTTCATAACCATGGTGGGGACAAAGAGTTTGGAGTTCTTTATACTTTTCCCAGGCTTGATATAAAGTTTCACTCTCCTTTTGGATAAAAGAAGATATTTGATTTTTCAAAGCAGTAGTTTTGTGGCGGAGAAAGTATTTGCCAACGAACGCTTGGGTCATTTCAGCCCAAATTCTAATCGAACGTGGTCTCAATGAATACAACTAGCTTTTTGCCCTTTCCTTAAGAGAAAATGGGAAGAATTTAAGCCTGATTGCGTCCATTGTACTATGTTGATTGTGGAAGGTTGCCACTTCCTCCTCGAATTCCCTAATATGCACATACGAGTTCTCATTTTCAAGTCCATGGAAATTGGGAATAAGTTGAATCATTTTAGGTTTAAAATCTACGCGTGGCATATTGGGTGGAAACATAATACATGAAGGTGTAGATGTACGCGTGCGGTGCAGGTAATCATGCAAAGTTCTATACGGTGCTTCATGCTCACTATCAGATATTGTGTTATGTGATGTTGTGTTCATGTTAACAGATGCAGAATCAAAAACAGGGTTAAAAAGATGTTCAAACTCTATTAGAGGTGTTTCGACAAATCTTCCTCGCTCGTCTCGATACTTACTCATAAAACACAAATAAAAACAAAATAAAGTGAAAATAAAGAATAACAAAGAAAATAATAAATTGAATAAAGGAGTTAGGAAAGGAACGAAGTCACTCTTTCACAATTGAATCCCTTAATTTCTTGTACCGTTTTCCCGGCAACGGTGCCAAATTTTGATTACGCCCAAAGATTTACGCTGTGTTGTAGTGTAGCTTTGGGGTGTCGTATCCACGGGGAGATAAAAAAGTTTTCAAAGATTCCAAAAGGTAGATCGTTCTCTCAAAATGTATAGAAAAGGTTGATCGTTCTCTCAAACTAAGATCAATGCTTGAAATAATGGAATTAAAATCAATAATAAGGCACTGAAGCATCGGAATTTCCTCATTCAGATCGGATCATTTAACATCAATCATTCATTTTTATAGGACAATTAGAGGCTTTCATCCCGGCGTTCTAATCAGAGAATTTATCGTTCAAACCAATTAATTTCAAAAGTAATCATAAGAATTAGATTTTCTTTAACAATTTCCCACAATTATTTATTGAAATTAGATTACAAATCGACTTTATACATATATCATAAAGCAGCAAATAATCATACCAATAAATTACTGAAATTGAGATTCAATAAGTAATTCAATCAATAATGGAAGAAACAAGATTAAATCCATAAACAATCTCATAATTATTAAACCAATTTCAGAATAAATCCACAAGAGTGGGAAATCTAAATCTTGAATTGTTTACAACATGAAAAACTCAAAAGAATAAATGAAAAGTGTTAAAATCACCGAATTCGATTGAGTTCCTCCTTTGCTTCACCAAGATTTTTAGCCTTCCATGGAGTTCTTGAGAGAAAACTGAGAGAAAACTGATAGGAGATCAATGGTGGGAGTTTCTGGGGTGTATTTAGGATTAAAAAGTTGAGAAAGAAGTTGTTTCCATAAGAGTGACATAAATTAGGAAATTGGAGATTCCTCTATGAAAAATGCCTGTGCGCGCGCCATATATTTCCTTGCGCGTGCACCGTTCATTGGTTTTAGGCTCAGTAAGTAAAATTCATTCCCGTGCGCGTGAGAGAGAATTTGTCTGCGCGCCCGCAGGTTTGCCTCTGAACAGGATTCGATATTTTGGTCATAAATTTCTCCACAGGTATCCGATTGGGCTGATTCAAAATGTGTTGGAAAACTAACTCAAAGAGCAACAACTTTACTTCAGATACCATCTTTGAATTCGATCGCTTTCCATGTCAAACACCGATATCAGTACGAGGTTAAAAATCGGTGCAAAACTTTTCAGCTTGAAAGTTGATATGTGATAATGTTTTGGCTATGTTTCACCCTTTTGACTCATTCCTTTATCCAATTGATCTCTAACACTCTCGAATTTTCATCACAAGGTTAGAAAAAAGTTTAGAGTATTTGCTCTTTAGTCCCTGAGTTTTCACTTTCTTCCATTTTGGTTCATTTTCGCTATTTTCTTCAATTTTCCACCGTTTTGACCCATTTGCAATCTAAACCAAGATATAGAAGTATTTAGGGCATTTAGGCGTCAAATAATCATAGAAATACAAATATTAATGGATGAAAAACGTAACAAATGTGCTACTATCATATGCATAATTTATTTTTGGGAAAAATTCATATCTAAAATATTAAATATGGGTCATTTCAAAATTAAGAAACAAGGTTTAAAATTTCAAAACCAAATATTAATTAAATTTTATTTATGAAATATTTAATTAAAAATATATTTTATTAATTAAATATATTAAGGTCACAATTCTATATTATTTGATCACAAATTATTGAATTAATTAATCATAAATTATTTCTTGGTCACGAATCAAAAATTTTATAAGTTAGAAATTATTTCACGGTCACAAATCAAAAAAATTATATGTCATAATCTATTTATTGATTACAAAATTAAAAATTTTATTGGTCGCAATTTATATTATTAGGCACAAATTACAAATTTTATTAGTCATAACTTATTTCACAATCATTATTTACCAAATTAATTGGTTTCAAGTTATTTCTTAATCATATTTTTCTATTAGAACTAATAAAATTTCGTGAAATTTTCCATTTAAATTATTGAATTCTAAAAAAAAAAAAAAAAATTAAATGGGGCGGGGCAACCGTTCCCCCCCTCCCCTCCCACGCAAAGCAAAAGTCTCTGCCCCGTTTCTAACCCGAATACCCGATTAAGTGGGTAATTCCCGCCCCATTCGAGGCGGGCCCGCGGGTATCAGGTTTGTTAGATTTTTTTGTCATCCATAGTCACAACTTAATAAATTGTAAATCGCGATCACATTTTTAGGTCACATTACTTATTGGTCACAAACACTTTCATCACATTCTATTCACAACTACCGCACCACCACCACCACCACCACCTCCACGAGGACCACGACCACCACCTCATCAGCACAGTCAACATCACCACTACCTCATAGCGCTGCCAACATCGCAATCACCACCATCCGAACAACGCTAAAAAATCGAATGTAAAATTATCACAATGATTGCTTGACCACCACCAACATCACCATCACCTCACCAGCACTGCTAACATCACTACCACCACCACCTCCACCTTCACCACCATTTGTAAATCATCAACAAAAACGACCCCTGAACTTTTAATTAGCAAATTGGAGAAGGAAGAAAAACCCCCCAACAGCTTGTCACTGGAAACCATGAATTACTGATATCGTCGCGTGCTCAACTAATAGACCTAACATTGCCGACTCTCAACCACAAGACACAAACTACTGAGAAACTACAAACTTTGTCAGCTCTCAACAACAACCCACCTCACACCTCTTACACTAGTACCAGAGAAACAGATGGGAGCCAACGCAAGAAATAACGGTGATGGGCGCGAGCCACTGCTTCGTGCGCAAGGCAATGTGTGAGGTGCTAGTGCGGCACGCACGGGCTTTGGTGCCTCACAATCACTGCCTGCAAGGGGGCAGTGCTATGCTTGTCGCCCTGCGCACGAGTATCATGAAGAATCGTCAAGGGTTGGGTGGAATGGAGGTGGAAAATGAATCGAATATATTTTTTAACGATAAATTAGGGTTTTGTGTGGTGTGGGGTAGGTTAATTTAATTATATACTATTAAAAAGTTCAAATTATTACCTAATTTTTGAACAAAAAACTTTCAAATCTGATTTTTGAATTGGGAATTTACAAACTACGATCAGGTATAATTTCCACTTTTTTTTTTTTTTTTTAAAAAAAAAAGAGAAAATCAAATTGGGCTGAAGCCGAGGGCAGTCCCTCCTCCAAATCAGCCTTGGGTTCTCGTTAATTTTGCCTATCCTTAAATAATTAGTTAGGAAAAAATTAAGTTATGCACCCACTCTTTGATAAATGGAACGCTCGAGTCCTCTTCAATATTTCTGACCTAAACGTGGCAAAACTTTGCAAATTGAGAATAAAATTCCTTTATATAGAGAATGATAATTCTTCAAAGAGACATCTTGCATATAATTAGAAATGGGCATGTTTCGATTTGACCTAGTTCCAATAAGATCATAAGAATTATATCAAACTATGTTTCGTCCTAACATGTTCTTTTTGTAACAAAATTGCAAATTGTTGTGTGGACTCGCTTATTTCTCTTTTATGCTTCTTTTTTCGAGCAATGACATGTTGATAATTATAAATAAATATTGATAGATGTATGTTTTACGCTTATTTAGATGGTCAAAAAAGGTATTTGGGAATGATTTTGGAGAATTATGAAAATATAAAAACCCATATTTTAACTATAATTAGTCGGTGTTACGTGCGTTGCACGAAATTTGTATTTGTTTTGTCTTTATTAGCGTAGAAATTGTAGTTTTTTGAAGAAAGATTTGAAAATTCAAGTATACTTTTAAAATTTTGAATTAAAAGTTAATTGCTCATCGATTAGCATATTGTAGTTAGTTATTTATGTAACTTATGTATAAGGTGAGAATGATAATACTCGTTGGTAAAACATGGATAAAAAATTCCATCGGATTTATCAACTCGAAATTGTGATGAAATCCATGAGTCAAAAGTTGGAATTTGCAAATGAATATATTCACTTAATAATATAAGAGAAATGTGAAAATCCACAATTGAATATATTTATTTAGGAAAAAAAAATTGAAATTAGGTATATTTAATGGGAGTGTAACTAATATAGAAGAATTTAGTTGAAAATATGTATATTTAAATGGAGTGTAACTAATATAGAACTTGTGAAACACTTATCAGTGGGATTGAATACATGTCCACAAAAGTAAATTTGTGAAAGATATTTTTGTATTTGTGTTCGTGCAAAAATGGCAAAAAATGGAAAAACGTAAGCATGAGTAAAAAGTTAAGAGCATAATATCATAATTTACGTAGGAATGAAACTTCCATCTGAAGGATAGATCTTGTACACTTCAAACATTGATATTTCTTCATCTTCATTGAGGAGCTCAAAAACACATGTATCACCTACTTGGATATTTTTATGTCTTACATACTCTGACCAACCTATTGTGAAGCGACATATATGTCCATTTTTCCTAATATTGTAAATATGTCTAACATTATGTCCAGATGATGGTCCAATAGATTGAAAAAGGCGTTGTGGTAAATTGTTCTCATTCAACATTATGATTACATGCACACAAAATAAAAAAAAAAACTAAATAAAATAGAAAATAATAAAAAAAAATCTCCATTAGCTAAGATAGAATTTTTGAGCGCAAAAGAAACCATAAAAACATGCCTTATTCTTATAATCTCATAGGCACAAAGGAAAAAAAAAAAAATAAAAGGGAAAAAATGCATAAAAATACACGTCAAAATAATTTATAATTGAATTTAAATTTTGCTTACATTTGGATGAAGTATTCAAGATTCTTCACTGTTGTCGCATTTACCAAGTAATTTTTCCGTGTCAACTTCCTTCAAAGACTAATTCTCGACCTCATAGAAAAAATAATAGGTTTAAATGGTAAATTTTAAACTTAGATATGGAATAGGAGACGCGAAGATGCACTTTGAGGCACTTTGAAAACGGTAATCATGAGATGCCATGAAAATTTTCAGCTATAGAAAATGAATACCAAGACAATGAGTTGCATGTGTGTTTCTATTGATAAAATGAACTTGAAAGACAGATAAGCATAAACACAAAAATTTTTAGCCAATCAAGAAATTAATATATACGTAGAGAGAACGAAGACAATAAATATAAGAAATGAAGCTATAAGTAGGGATGACAAAAAAACTCGTAAGCTCGGGCTCGACCCGAACCAGACCGTGGCCCGAGCGAGCTTGCCATTAAAATTAAAAATTTTTAAAGCAAAGGCAGCTAAAAATAGCTGCCTGCTGCAGCCTTCAATAAAAAAAAAAAACCAAAAAACTCGAGCCGTCTCGGTTGGCCCGCTAAAGCTCGGGCTAAGCCTTTTTTTTTGGCCGAGCCCCGAGCTTTTTCTTTTCGGCTTGGGCTTGGCTCAGCTCCTCGATATAGCTAGCCATAAGGACACAAAAATCATACATCTTCAACTTTAACTTCAAATGAAAATAATACAAAGAACAAAGAACAAAATAACATATTCTAACTCTAACTCTTCATCATCAACTAATGAAAAACCAAATAATAGATTGAAATAGTAAATTTAAAAAAATGGAAATAAAACGGCATCGTTTTGCAGAAGAAAATGGGAAGTAAAGAGAAGGGAAAAGAAAAAAAAATGGAAGGGATTTATATATAGTAGAGATAGTAGGGAAAAAGAAACCAAAAAAAAAAAGTCTATGCGTGCGTGGAGACACTGTGTCGGTGTCTCCGCGAGGCGAAGGCACCGTGCACGGACACTCCGTGTTCGCACATCTCGACATATAAAATCAAATTCCAAAAACAAAATATACAACAAAACGGTTAAAATCGAGTGAAAATTGCCTCTTTTTTTTTACATAGTAGCAAAAAGTGGAGGACTGGAGGAGTGGAATATGGAAAATTCTTCAGTAACATCTCATTCCTTTATTGTTGCTTCTACAATGATTCTAAAACTGACGTTTTTATTATAGTAAGATATATTTAAACCACATGAAAATACATGTAAAACTAAGAGTTCGTTTGATTGGAATGGTGGAAAGAAAATGAATTCCAGATAAAGTAATTGTCTAAAAATTGTTTTGTAGGGAATTCTTAATTAAGTGTGTTTGATTGTTATAATATTACATCCTGAAAATTTTTAAATTTTGTGTTCGTTTAACTTTATTTTAAATGAAAATTGTCTAGTGAAATTTTTTTCACAATTAATTATAAAATTTGTTTCCATTGTCAAAAAGTAAAAAAAAGTTAAAAAAAAATGTTATTAAAAAATCATTTTATTCATCAAAATTTAATATTCGTTCGACTTTATTTTACATGAAAATTATCAATTAAAGTGAATTTTTTTAATAATTGGTAATGAAACTTATTTCCATTGCCCAATAAAATAAAAAACATCAAACCTAAAAAAGGCTTGGGGGGGGTAGGGATTTCTTAGCCAAATTTGTCCAATCAAACACTACATTTTAGCAAATTTGGAAATTGATTTCCTTTTTCCTAGGAAAAAAATGATCCATCAAAAAGGGCCTAATTTCTTCATTAAAGAACCTGATGGAGCCTTATATTTTTTCCCCCACTCATCTCATGTTGTTCGGCAAAGAGAAAATTGAGAATTACAAATTTCACTCCCAACTATTCTTTTAGCATGCTTTTTCCTTCCACAAGCTATTCGAAAGTTCAATCACTGGAACTGCCCTTTTATGGCCACGAAATTTTTTTCAAATGAATCAGCAATAAAAATAAAAGAAATAGATTGCAAAACAATAATTCCTGCTCTGGTAATAACTTCTTCAGAAACAAGTGCTAAGATTCGAAGTAACGAATTTGTAGAAGACATCATACTACAATATAGTATTTCCAAGTAAATGCAAGCCTCAGGACTTCCACACAAGTTCCATCTTCTAAAAGCTAATATGCAAAAAATATGGGAACATCGCAAATGAATATCCAGGACAAGTTCTAACTAGGGGGTGCTCCACCAAAGCTGCCAGATCCTCGCCCAAAGCCAGGTCTTCCACCAGAACCCTGCATATCGAATTGAACGGGTCAAGTTTTCATATGACGAAGACTTGACATTAAATAACAAAAATACTACCAATTAAGGAGAATCAACTGATTTGAGAATGTTATATTCTAACAAAACTAGGTAGTTTAGCAAGACCAATAAATTGGCTTGCTCTAGAAGTGCTCGAAAAGAAATAAATTTTGAAGGGAAAAGCAACCAAAACCCTAAACCTCTACTATCTCACGAACAAAATAATAATCCATACAAGAAACATAAATCAGTTGCATGTTAATTCAAAAAGAGATGTTTTTGATTTATCCAAATTTAACTGTCAACCACTGACATTGTAACATGTAGAGAGATAAATTAATCCAATTTTATGTTTTAATATAAGAGAGATGCTAGAGTTACAGTTGGTACACAGTTTTTTTCACATCCCCCATTAAGAGAGATGCTAGAGTTACAGTTGGTTCACAGTTTTTTTCACATCCCCCACACATGGGGGCTGTGAAAAAAACTGTGTACCAAAGCTGTACATTCAGCTTTATTGTTAATTTAATACAAGTTGCCGTCTTCGAGAAATAATCAGATTAATTATTTCAACATCTCAAATGTGTGACTTATGAAAGTTTACATGACTAGCACCCCAATAGAATTAAACAATGTTGGAAAAAGGAACTCGTGACATTTGATTCTTTGATGTTCAGGGTTTAATGTGGAAAGCAATTAAAGAGTGTTGTCCACATGGAAAATGGTACAAGCGTAATTCTATCAATCACAATTGCCGATCTAGTTGGCAATTAAGTGACATTAATTGATATGTCATTTATAAATTTTAACCATATCCCTACATTTAAGATGATATATCAATTAATTCCACTTAATTGCCTCCTAGATGACAGAGCATCAATGATTGTGATAGATAATATTCAGGGTATAAATATAGTTGAAAATTTCCTTGTGACTAAGTGTCTCACATTTGGCTTGTGAGATGCATCATGAATGCAAGTCACAAACAAGATCAAGGTTAAAAAATATGGAAACATTTCCGGAAAAATCCATTTGTACAATTATTAGAGTTTTGTAACTTTTACAACACTCTCACATTAGAGTGGGGCCCACTAATTAATTAATTAGTGGATCCCAATTAATTAGTGGACCTCACCCTAATGTGAGAGTGTTGTAAAAGTTACACCACCCTAATCATTGTACACATAGCATGATTCAACATTTCCATTTGCAAAGGCCCTACCTAAATACTGTTAGCACATTAATAAACAAACGAACACACAATTACACAAGTCGTAATTCACTTAGGGCTTGGTTGGGAGTTTGAGGTACCGATATTAAACGTTTATGAGTTGATCAATTTTGAATTGCTTTAGTAGCAGTTTTTAAAATAGTCCAACTCATGATTGAGAGTTTATTATCTATCGATTCTAAAAGTTCTTTAAAAGAATAAAATTAAATATATCTCACTTTCACTTTATAATTTCTTGCATGAAATTTTTTATTCACAAGTGATATTTTACTTATAAAGAAATTTTTCCTTTAAGTTAATATGTAAAATAAAGTAAAATACTTACTTAAAATTTTAAGCTAGTATTTTTTACTTATAAGTAAACGTTACATTTATAAGTTAATTTTATACTTTTAAAGAATGTCCATGAGTGAATTTTTTAGTTAAAAGTAACTCATATATTTAATAAGTGATTTTTGTCTTATTAGTAGTATTTGTACTTTATAAACAATTTTTTAATTAAGTTTTTAATTATAATGTAAACTTTTTCTTATAAATATTTTTTTAGTTAATAGATTTTTATTTACAAATTCATTTTGAACAAAATAGGTTGATTGAAAATAATTATTTTAAAAATGGTAAAATTAGAAGAGAATATGAGAAACGATAAAAAACCGACCATTTTGGGGAGTTGAGAGAACCAATCAAAATTACACTATCTCAATTTTAGGTGATTTTTAAGCCATCCAAAACCAATACTTAAAAAACTAACAAGCACTGATTTTTCCAACCCCTGCAAAACGATGCCACCCAAAATAGATCAAACTGGTGGAAAAAAAAAACTCCCATGTAGACACTTAAGATCCATTTCCCTTTTAGCCCCTATTTGTCTACCATTAAAGTAGGAAAATGAGTTTTGGAATCGACTAATAGTGAATTTTTTAAGAACGGGGTTAAAAAGTAAAAAAAAAAAAAAGGGTTATTTTATTTTGAGAATATGTAATTGAAAATGAGTTTTGAGAAAAAAAATTTCAAAATAATGGTAAACAAACAAGAGCTTATTATAATGAGGACAAATAAAATGTCACAATATCCATAGATTAGAAAAGGCAGAAAATAATTCAACAATCAAACAAGATGTAGCAAAAGAAAATCAAAATTACCCTGAAAGCAGGCTGGTAGTCAGCCGGAGCTCCACCCTTCTCACCACCAAATTCACCAGGTGGTCCTCTTGGGCCGCCCCTGTACCCATCCCTATCTCCAAACCTTGGCCTGTCACCCTCGAATCTCGGTGGTCCACTATCATAACAATCCCAATTAACATGTGATATTACTAACGGTAATTGGAACTTGTTTGTCAGTCAAAATGCATAAATAATTACTGTACAGGTATGTTACAAGAGTCAATTAACACGACACTGAGTAAAACTAAGCCTTTGTTTGGTAGGGATTAAAATATGATTTTTAGCAAATTTTAATAGAAGCTGATAAAATGTGTGGTTGAAAAGTTGTACAACCCATAATTTGTAAGTGGTTAAAATTAGACCTGACTTAGATTAAAATCAAAATTTAATTTTTATCAAACAAAGGCTAAATCCTTACCTCAATGTATGTACCATAAAAGTATCAGATATCAATTACAAAACAAATTAAAAATAAAGAGAACAAGCAAGGAGTCTTTGCCTAAGCAATGGATTCCGGGCATTCCTCTTTTCTTAATATAGAAGAAAGTTGTAGGAAGATAAACATCTTTGTAACTATTATCATGACGAGATAATCAAAATAGAGACAGTAACAAAAACATGTACCAGCATACTATTAATGTTAACAAATTAAAAAATAACAATTAATTTACCGTGGGCGGTCGCCTGGTGGGCCTCCCATGGGTCGACCTAGGGGCTTAGCAGACTTCTTGAGAGTAGCTGGGACGATCTCAGAAGGAAGGTTGAGGTAGGTCCGGAGGAACTCGATTCCATCATTGGTCAAATACCAGTAGTAATGCATCCAGGCAAAGGTCTCCCGCACGTATTCCTTGGACTTAAAGCTCTGCATCAGCTTAATCACCTGCAAGTTAGGTACATCGATTTCCGGGTGCTTGGCCAGGTTGTAATCCTTCTTCGCATAGCATACACCCTCTGTCAAAGTTTACATGTATATAACCCAACATCAAAAATCAATAAAACTGCAAAATATGAGCGTCTGTGTTCGTTAAAGAGAGGGAATTTGATGTGACCTTGGAAGAGGTATTTCGAGATCTCTCTTCTGTTCTTCTCTGGGATAATCTAGCATAAAATTATCATCAGTCCAATTACCAACAGAAACATAACAATAAAACGAAAAGCACGTAAATGTACAGAAAAAGAGAGAGAGAGAGAGAGAGAGAGAGATGAACGCTACCATGGCTGCTGTATGATCAGTAGGCGGCGGAGAATTAAGAAGAAGATTGGGGCTCTGCCTGATGATGCAGCAGCAGTTGAGAAATTGTAGAAACCCTAAAGGAAGCGGGCTTTATATATTTCGTGGGGACATGGTGGGCTGAAATTTTTAAGGTTCTGAGTCTTGATCAATGTATTATATGGATCATTTGTTTTACGCGGCTTAGGCCCAAGCTCACTCGTGTTCTACTATGCGACATCCATTTTTTCCCATTTTCATTTTCATTTTTTTTTCTCTTTCTTTATTTCAACAACACATTTTATCAATAAAATAATATTACACATAAACTCAAATATTCTCCTTACTTTTTAACCACACATTCTTCCATCAATCACTATTCCAAATCAAATTTTTCTTCAAAAATGGATTTCAAACAAGGGCTATATTATGTGAAGAAAATGAGAAGAAATCATGGTTTTAAGATGGGACCAATACATAAATCCTACATTTCAAAAATAACAAATTCCAAAATTCTTTTCAAAATTCAGGTGTTAAATCAATTTATTAAATATTTTTAATTATAATATAATACAGTTATCCCAATTTATTAAATTTCAAATCCAAATCATTCTCTCTCTCTCTCTCTCTCTCTATATATATACTTTTCTCTCCATCGGAGGCGGCCATCAACTCCGACGACTGCTCCGATGACTATTTCGGCGATCACTCCGGCAGCCGCTCCGACGACCACTCCGACATCCTCTCCGGCGACTGTTCCATCAATCACTCAGGCAGCCTCTCCGGCAAACTGCTCCAATGACCACTCCAATGCGTGCTCCGATCAGCCTACCCACCCATCCACCCACTCCCAACTTCCAAAAAAATTTCAGAACAATCAATCACAATCGGTCACAACGAGTCACAATTAACTAGTCACATTCGATCACAAACAGTCATAAACGGTCACAACCAGTCACAATAAACATATATTTGGTCACAAATGGTCACCACACACAATCTGCACACACCGCATCAAATTGAATCAAAAAACTACCAACAAACTCCAACAATTCAAAAATCAAAATGAAAGCTGAAATTTGAATTTTATATCAACACATATACAAACACAATACATACAACTCCAAGAAATGAAGCTGCTACAGTCTACTTTCACCAGCAAAAGACATTACAACCAGATGCTGAAGATCTAAATTGAAGCTGGAGGCTAAGCTAGACTGAACGAACTGAACAAACACAGCAGAAAACAGACTAGCCACACCACACGAAGCTGACCCAGAATCAGAAATAAATTGTACCCAAAAAGAAGTTGAGCTGAAAATGGGCAGAAACCAACCAACTGCGAAGCTGCCTAAAGCACGCACAAGTAGGTAAAGGTGAAGTATGCTTCTTGCTCTTCTTCTTGCTGTGAGCCGGGGCCTTAGCCGGGGTCTCACTCGGGGGCACAGAAGCTAGAGCTGGTGGTGTTGCCCCCTAGGGAACCGGAGATGGTGGAGACTGGACTAGAGCAGCTGCTGGTGGTAAGCTGACTGGCTCTGGAGCGGAGGTTCACCGGTGGTGGGGGTGAGGGGGTTTGGATTGCAGGCGGCGAAAACGAGGGTAGAGAGAGAAGAGGGGGGGGGGGGAGAGAGAAATGAATTTTAGGGGGAGGGGTCGAGATTTAACTTCTGATTTAACTTCTGATTTTTGTAAAAAATTCTTAATCACCTGATTTTTGATAATTAAATCTTAAACCCCTGGATTTAGGTAATTTTCTCTTTTAAGATCTCGTTATCTTAATTATAATTTTTATTGAAAAATCAAGTGTTAAATAGAGTATTATTATGTAAAATATGTTTTAATGTATTAAAAAATAATTACAACTATGATCTCAAATCTTTCAAATTTTTGTAACTTTTACCCTAATCTTTCATTTGTTGTACCCATATTTTCAAACCTTTCATTCCTGTGCAGCGAAAGGATATATGTACGGTTTCCATCCATATATTTGTTAGTTGAACAAATAAATTAATTTTGACAACCTTTTTTTAACAATTTCTAAAAAGGTAAAATATTAAATTTATATTTTATAAATAAAACGATTAAAATAATTAAATAAGAATTCCAGAGTGGTATCTCACTGATAGCTCGAGCTCTCTCGAAAGGAAACCTTCTTCGCCTTCCACCTAAGCTGCGTAGAAAGAAAGAAAGAAAAGAAATAAAAAATGGCAGCTTCTTTTTCTCCAACCACTCCCAACTCACCTCACCTCAAGCGAACCAAAATTCATTGTTGCCCACCGCCACCCACCCATCCACGCACCGCACTGCAAACCACTACAACTGCCTCATGAAAAAAAAAGAATCGCCCAAATTCTATCATTCCATTGCTTGAAGCTATTCATCAGTGGCTACATTTGCAAATTCTCCATCTTTATTCACCATCTTTTTTCTGTATCCTTCAAATCCCACAAACCCATTATTCAAAAATCCCTCCCATTTTTCAAAAACTTCAAGTTTCAGAATCAAAGCCACAACAGAATTGGACTACTATATCCCCTATAAATCACCCTTCAAGAACTACTCCAACCTCTGACAATGGGAATTCAAGGACAATTTGGTAAAAATCAACTTTAAAAGGCTCGAAAAGGGTGGCTCTCAAAAGTCCTTCAAGAACATTATGATGGTGCCCACTATTTCTGATGTTAGCACTGTTGGAGAATGGAGAGTTGTATGAAGAAATTGTTGGGAAATATGAGAAAATTTTGATTATAATGTTGATATTACAGAGAAGTTTCAGGTGGATTGCATCAGTGCTCCTGATAGTCCCATTGTTGCCAAATTCGCCACATGTAGGTGGGTGACAATGACAGGCGTGTCCGAGAGTGGATTTTGATTTGGTTTATTTATTTATTTATTTTTGATATCCAGGTATCCTAACATACACTAAACTATATCCTGGACCACCCCTCTACGGCCCCTCAGTGATGGGTGGAGGTTAATCGCAGGATATGCTCAAATTGACCAGGGTCTGTGCACCCTTTATACTCCTGACCCCAAGGGAGCCTTCCTCCATGGATATTACATCACCAAACTGCTCCACCCAAATTGAGTATTACAACACTCAGCTGCTCCATCCAAGAATCGAATTCCCCACCCTGAGATTGCAAGCCCAGCAGTGCCCATCCTTTGCCAACTTGGATGTGCCCCGGGGGGCTTGATTTGGTTTATTTAAGGTGGGATGGGGTGGAAAAGAAGACGATGGCTTCTTATTTCTTTTATTTAATTATTTTATTTGAAAAATATAAAATTACTATTTTGCCCTTTTAAAATTGTTAAAAATATTTTCAAAATTAAATTTCCCAATCTACTAACGGACATATGGATAAATTGTCCAACTATACTCCATCTTACAAAAATTGAAGGCTTTGGATAACGGGTTCAACGAATGGAATGTTAGGATGAAAGCTGGAAAAAATTGAAAGGTTTCGGACCGTAGCTACAATATCACAATATTTAAAGCTATATTATCGAATAATATATGTATTGTCATTCATTTGTTGTTGACCATTGTCATCACCATTATTCAACTTTATTTGGATCTAAAAGGCATGGATCAGCTCTAGAATTCAAGGAAAACCCTATGTACAATGGAATGGACTTATATTCCATTCCAACATATTTGTGGAAGATCAACCAACAAAATTTTACAACAATCAAGCCAATTACTACAAATCTACAACTTGTTCTGAGTGTAATACAGTCTCAACGATTGCATTGATCAATTAAATCCAGTCAGAGATCTAATAGAAGGTGCAATCAAAATTTATTTTGTTGTTTTAATATTTTAAATTTTAATTTCCAATCATTTTTTATACCAATTTTTGTGGGCCTTTTTGTCCTTTTGTAGATAGGGATGGCAACGAGGAGGTCAAGATCGAGGCATTTATTCCCGTCCCCTCCCTTGTTTTGGTCTTCCCCGTTATCCACCCCCCCCCCTCCCCCCGCGTTCAAAGTTTTCATATCTATAGTTAGTGAATATCATTATTTTTTCAGTTTGTAAAACAAGGTACGTTTCATTTAGAAGTGACGATGATTCTCTTTCTTTTTATGTAATAATTTTTTTTTTTAAATCTTAAAATGGATGTTAAACGGGATGGATACAGGGATGGGTACCATGTTCCCTGTATCTGTCCAGGGCAAAGGCCCATGTCTCACATACCCAATTAGACAGAAAATTCCTATCTCATTTGAGGCGAGGCATGTGAGTACCGGGTTTAACGAATTATGAATTATTTTGACATCACTATTTGTATATAATTAAGTTGTTCTCCAAAATTTAATTATTTTCATTTTTGTTTTAGATCATTGATTTATAGTTATAGAATCAATTTGTTTTGTACAACTTGAATTTAGATCATTGTTTCTTTGTAATTGATACCTTAAAAATACTTAAATTGATTGCAAAGTTGGTTATTTTTTCTTCTTTTAGGCCCGGTTCAAAAGCTCTAATTTTTCAGGAAAAATGACATTTTCCAAGTTTTGGTGTGTTTGATAGCCTCCAATTTCCATGGAATTCCTTTTCCTCTCTTCCCACTCACGCACTAGTTTTCCCACTTTTGAAAGAAAATGTTTTCTTGTTGTTTTGGTAGTTTTTGGTTTTCTAACTTTTTTTTTTTTGACAATTGGAAAAAATTTTAGATACAAGGGTAAATATTTTTTCACTTTTATTGATATTTTCCATGCAAAACAAAGTCAAACGAATGATAGTCGGTATGATAATTTTTTTTTTTTTGTTTTGGCAACTAGAACAAATTCTAGACCCAATGATAAAAAAAATTATCATTTTAGTGGACAATTTCCATGAAAAACAAAATCAAACGAACACTAAACTTTCAACATTTTCCAAGTGAAAAATTATACCAATCAAACACAATTAATTACAATTCACAGTAAAACAATTTCTAGGAAATTCAATTCCCTATAAAACATTTTTTTCCACACATTTTCCACATTTGCAATCAAACGGACCATTAATTCGTTCGTTGTGTTTAAATTTTGGTAGCTTGAGTTTTTGTTTTTCGACATTTTTTTTCAAATGCTACAATCTTATTCCACCAAAATTGGACATGAAAAATAATGTGGTCCCACCCCCAGGGCACATCTCCAAGTGGTAAAAGGGGAATGTGGAAAAATTCTAGCTTTGCTTGAGACTGCTGCGTTAAGGGTTCGAATCCTGAAAAATGGATTTGACCCTTGGGTAAGTGTAAATGTACAAGCAGCCTTCCACCATGTACCCTTGGAGGTATAACCTGCGATTTACCGCCTTCATCAAGGTCCAGGACAGGGCAGGTGGGGCCCATCAAGGATGCGGCTCATCCTTTTTTGAAAAATAATGTGGTCCCATTATGTTGGAGGGGCTTTTTGATCATGGTGGTTGTGTCAAGTGGTTGTTATGACACTTTTGGTGGTTAACCATGTGGGTGGAGGAAAAAGGTAAGTCAAAGTTCTCCCACTAAATCATGATCTACATGTCACATGCGTTCACACACACACAAGAGAGAGAAAGAGAGAGGCAGAACATGAAAGAATAATGCTTTGAAATAGCAAAATAAGAAGCAATTTATTAGAAGAAATAATCTTAAAAATAAATTTAAGATAAATTGATGAATAATGAATAGTAAATTTGACTTTTTGAATAGTAACTTTGTTTTTTTGAATAGTTACAACTTTCCTAGAAAAAAGATCTTAAAGAAAGATTATAAAAAATCTAAAATACAGATGATACAATAGAGAAAGAGTTACACTGTCTTTTTTCCGAAATTACACTGTCTTTTTTCGTGAAGAGTTACTCTTTTTTTAATAGATGTTCTTGATCTTCAGACTTGAAAAGCTATTCCAATTTGATGAAAAATCTTAAAAGGACAATTATGACTATCATCCACTTACTTTTAAATAGACTGCTTTCAAGGACAGCTATCAGTTCTGTCTACCACTTGTCTGCTTTGAACATTTAAAGGACAATTTTTTTTTCTCATTTTTGATGTTTTGAAAGACCACTTGAATTATTGCTTTTTTCTTCTGAAGGAAATACATTATATGTTTTGAAATTACTAGTCATCTACAAAATCATCTATGCGTTGAGCTTATACTAACCACCAGGTAATGTGTCACCTGAGTGTTTAGGATAAGCTAAACACTAATGTTTAACAAATCAGTCCTATATCAAATAAAGCAACCTACTTCTTTCAGAACAAACACTTTTCTAGAAAGACATAATTAAAACCTTCAAGACATTCAACTTCTTTGGAAAAACTTAAATGAATTGATTTTAACCCAAATATTTAAAAGCCTCAGTATGGAGAAGAATCAGATTCAGAAAAATCTAAGTATCCTACTCTTTCAAGATATGCAACCTCTTCTTCCATTCGAGAAGTTAGAAAAACAATTAAATGGTATCTCTTCTTTTATGGACAGAAAAAGGAGTTCAAAAATGACAAAACACCTTAAGTTAAAGCCTTTAGAAGAAATCGAAAAAGCTGTTTTCTGTTATGAGCCTGTGTCAGACCCACCACCTCACCCGCCACGTGTCTGTAGAAGTGGTCCACACCACGACACTCGTCGATCGAGGTGATTGTATATGGGACGAGCTGATTGTACATGCTGAAGTAATTACATGAGGAACGAACTGAACACGCGTCAGAACGAACTGAACACGCGTCAGCGAAGGAACCAGACTAATCCGCAAGTACACCGCTGATGCAAATGCCCGCACTCCTCTTCTGCAACGCTACAACGCCTTACCTGCTTCGCCTCACCTTGCCTCGCCTCACCTATCAAAGATCTCTCGTATAAAGATCTTTTCAAAGTCAAATCCCTGACTGATGGAACGTGTGGCAGGACCTAAACGGTCAATTCAGCTACCTTTGTCAGAGACATTCAATGTCAGCCAACCTATGGAGGGACGAATTGACACCTAGGATGGGATGAGCTCTGAGGATCTTATAACACGTGTCTCATCATCCAACGACTCTCCTCTTCCCATCTTTAGTATAAATATCCCCTCCTTGTGCTAGAAGAGGGATTGGAATCACATATATTCGAATCAAAATTTTCCCCTTCTACATTATAAATTTGAATATTATCTTCTCCCTTAAGTATTGTCACTTTATCGCTATACACTCTATCAACCACTTCCCAGCAAGTGTTCTACTGTCAGTGAACCTTTTCCGGTTGAACTATAAACTGACTTGACCTTCGGAGTGCTTGCGACCGCTCCCAACCCTTCCGGGAAAGGCCACAGGTGACTAACGGTGTGCTATGTGTGCAGGGAATAGCTGACTCGAATACTTATTCCGTTGGCCACGTGTTGAGCCATTTTTCGAGGTTAACATTTTCTACGGAAGAACTTGAAACCTTTTGGAAAGAACATTAAACGGAGATACTAAACAGATCATCCTCTATTTGAAGATCGTTATTTCTCATGGAATTAATGAAGTTATTGCTTCTCCTCTCAATCAAATCACTGATAGATCAGAAGATTTTGGTTTCATAGTCAAATATATTAAAAATACTCAAGCATAAAATAATTATACAAATATTTTATTGCAATCAATGACAAATCAATTAACTAGAATTGAATTGAATTGAATCGAATATTTAATAACATACTTGCAGGCCTTACATGACAACTGAAAGGTTGGTGGACAAATTATGTCACAAATGATGAAATAGATGAGATATCCAATGCAATTAAACCAAATGGTCAAAATGACAACTTATAAAAACTTTTATTTATTATTATCAAACATTTTATCGGAAATCATACTTCCTGTCACGAAAAATCCTTTGAAGTTTTGATGAATTTAACATGTCCAAAGTTTCATGATTTTCGATGGTATAAAGCCATGTTCTAAAATGCGCCAAAATGCGCCGCCTAGGCGCAACGCGGGTAGAAAACGCGTCGAATTCGGAAAATGCATTTTCCATCTAAAAGACGGGAATAATGCGCGCCTATGCATGCCTAGGCGCGCCTAATGCGTGCCTAATGCGCGCCTATAATTTTATTTGTTATTATCAAACATTTTATCGGAAATCATACTTCCTGTCACGAAAAATCCTCTGAAGTTTTGATGAATTTAACATGTCCAAAGTTTCATGATTTTCGATGGTATAAAGCCATGTTCTAAAATGCAAAATGCGCCGCCTAGGCGCGACGAGGGTAGAAAACGCATCGAATTCGGGAAATGCTATAAAAATGTGTTTTCCATCTAAAATGCGGGAATAATGCGCGCCTATGCACGCCTAGGCACGCCTAATGCGTGCCTAATGTGTGCATAGGCGCGCATTATTCCTTTTTTTTTAAATCCATTTTTTATGATATATTAAAAAATCTATTTTTTTTATAAAAATATATTTAATGCCTTAAAAATACGAAACGTATTATGACGCTTATTCTTTACATTGACACGCCTAAACTTGTGATTCTTGATTCTCGACCTGACACATTGCAACACATTACGCATTTTAGAACACTAGTATAAAGACATCTTTCTTTCCAAAGTTATGATTAGAGAATATTGTTTTCAATAATTTTGAAAAGAAAAAACTTATTTCTGGACTCACAAAACTTTTTGTTGAAAGAGTTAGAATTTCAATTAAAAAGCAAAATAATGATATAATACCATATGCTACCTTAATTTATGGTGAAATTATAAATTACATCAATAAGGAAGGATTAGTATTTATGTAATGACATGAAACTCAAGTCAAAACTCAAAAATGAAAAAAAGTTGAAAGTCGGCCTGAACTCGGATCATTTTGCAAAAAAATATGGTTTCGAAAAGGTCATAGATCCTTTTTCAAAACATAAAAAATAAAATAAATCCTATACAAACCATTTTAGGAAAAGATTTTATAAAAAAAGAAGAAAAATATCAAAAACCTCAAAAAAGAAAATTTTAAAAGACCAACAAGAAATATAACTTACTGGAAATGTAAACAAGCGAGTCATTATTTAAATAAGTATCCTATGAAAAGAAAATCAATAATCTTCAAATAAATGAAGATATCAAAAATGAACTTTTAAACTTGGTTAGTTCCAATTATAAAGAAAATACTGACTATGAACAAATTTATCAAAATCAAGAAGATTTGAATTTTGAAGAAAGTTCGAAGTCGTCAAACTCTAATAATGACAAAGAAATATGTGGATGCAATGGAAATATTTGCTATTGCAAAAACAAATCAATTAACGTTCTTACCAAGAAAAATGAAATAACTCGATATATAATTAATAAAATTGAAGACCCTCAATTATAAAAGAAATTCAACCAATTATTAACACCTCAAGAACAACCAAGACAACAAGTTTACCCTTCTCAATTGATGAATAGATTTAAATAAGAATCTACATCAAAAGAAACAAGGTTTGATTTAAAATCAGAAATCAATGAGATGAAAAATTAAATATCAAAATTAGAACATCAAATGAAAGATGTTAGAATAGAAATAGTTATTTTGAAAATCAAAATCTTTGAAAAATGAAATTCAAAAAAAAAAAAAAAAAGTAATTAGAAAATGAATCCAATGAAGAATTTGAAGACTTTGTACAAGAATAAGAAATTCCTGAAAAGGAAGAAGAACATCTCAATGTAATTAATAAAAATCAACTTAAAAAATTGTATTGTCAGATGACAATTATCATCAACAATGACTTCAAATTAAAATCTCGAGTCCTTATTGATCCAGGAGCTGATCAAAATTGTATTTGGAAATAATTAATCCCTACAAAATATTTTGAAAAAAATTACTAACCGTTCATACAGAGCTAGTGGAAAGAAACTCACTATTCAATATTGTTGGGCTCTGAACTCCGGGGTAAGTTAAATCATGAATATCTTATGACCACCTAATATTTGTAAAAGTCTAGGTCGGATAACCAAGTTCAGCTCGGACCAACGGTTGCCGTAATCCTAGAAAACATCATGATTACAAATTATCTGCCATACTGTGAAGCCAGCCAGTCTCCCAATCAACAAAGGACATCTGGTAATGATGACGTCAGCACTTCATTTCCCCCCAATCAGCCGCAAGAGCCCCTTATCCAATGTTAACTCATCATTCCCTGATAATATGACTGGGTCAACATCATGATGATCTGATGGTGGTCGAACCTCAATGGCCAATTAGAGAAAAGATCATTGGCATGCCTCCCCAAGTTTGACATTGTAGTCGATTTGATTGATAAGACTAAAGCCGTCTAAGGGGAAGTTCATCCTCCCTATAAATAGAGACCAGCAGTCCCTTTTAGAAAGGGACTCAAGGAACTCAACATTCCAAAACATATGTACTTTGATTAAACATTTTCCTCATTTATGCAATATAAAAATGAATGTACTCAAGATTTACTATAGAAAAAGACATCTTCTATCCTTGTAACGCCACAAAATTTCATACATCTTGAGGTGTTACCAACAATAATTTTCATGTACTTAAAATGCGGAATTGTAAAATTCATTTTTTCTAAATAAACAAAACATTCATAAATTTAAATTCGAATCATAAATCATATTTTTAAAAATAATTTAGGCATTCTCAACAACTGTTATTGGACGAAACGAACTAATAAATTTTAAAAAAAAAGCGGTAAAACTTAATATTCTCGTAGGATGAAATCCTTGGTAGTCCGCACCATCCCGCCACATCTCCAATCGACCTGCTCTAACCTATAAAAATTTGTAAGAGTGAGTATTTTAAAAACACCCAATAAGATACGTGTAGTTGAGTCATAGTATAACTGTGATGGAAAATCATGTTTATCACATTTGATAAAAATTGAATTTCTAGTAAACCAACTACAAGGTGACATGTGTACATAATACTTATTACAACAAAAAGGTGGTTGCAACTTGACTTTAAATAGAATTCTAAAAAAATAAAATAATAATACTTATCAATTCACACGTAACTCCCCATAAAGTTCATAATTCAATAAAATAATTTAACTAAATTACAATTTAAGGCAAAAACTTTCAATCTCGATAACTTGGGTCTCGTTTATCCAAATTAACTTTTTCTTGTGCCCAATTTACATGATTAAAAATGAGCTATCCAACGAGACCCATATTGATATACTTTTAGTAGCATTAACAATATCTAAAAATTTAGCCAAAAATTTGAAGTTAATACATATATTACTTCAGTCCCTCAATGTCAAAATAATAAAAATATAATATAGAACAAATAAATTTTTATTCTAAAATTTTCGGGGTATTACAATCTCCCCTTCTTAAAAAATTTCGTTCTCGAAATTACATCTACTTGAAAAGTTATAAATAATTGATTATTGTTATAATTACAATATATCATAACGTAAATCAAGAAAACTCATAATCATGATAAAAGAACGACATTTCGTTTCATACCTTGGATCAATTGGAGAGTGGTCGAATAGTGAGCGCTACGTGCCAATGATTTTTCATCTCATTACATGTTTAAGGCTTTAACTTTCACATTATCCGTAAACTCCTAATATTTATGAAAATACTGTGGTTTTTGTAACCTAGGATTTTCTAAACAATGAAGTTTAAAAAAAAAAAATTTTTTTTTAATTTTGAAAGGTTTAAAATATTGTATTTCATCTCATTAATTTGAATAATGTGCAATCAAAAGACTTCCAGGTGAGGATGGGGGTCACCACGGACTGCTTAAATCTCAAGCTCTTCTTAGACAGTTTAGGACTATTTGACAAAGCCTTTCAATTTTGAAATTACGCAAATAAACAAAACTCTAGCAATAAGTCGAACATAAAATCTCTTAAAATGTGAATTTTTTGACTGGTAATTTTTTTTTTTTTTTAGTTTGCAGGAAAGTAAAACATTTGTTTTGATACCAAGTTGTTACGCCCCAAAATTTCATACATCTTGAGGTGTTACCAACAATAATTTTCATGTACTTAAAATACGAAACTGTAAAATTCATTTTTTCTAAAGAAACAAAACATTCATAAATTTAAATTCGAATCATAAATCATGTCTTTAAAAACAATTTAGGCATTCTCAACTACTGTTATTGGACAAAATGAACTAATAAATTTTAAAAGAAAAGCGGTAAAACTTAAGATTCTCGTAGGGTGAAATCCTTGGCAGTCTGCTGCACCATTCCGCCACATCTCCAATCGACCCGATCTAACCTATAAAAATTTGTAAGAGTGAGTATTTTCAAAATACCAGTAACATACGTGCAGTTTCATACGCAATTATATAACAATAACATAGACAATTCATACCATATTTCTCTTTATGGAGTATATCTGTGTGTTTGACAGATTAGGCTCTTAGCACTCATTAATGTCCCAAAGCGAATGTGTTGAGCTTAATCTAAAATGCACATTGGAAAAGGGTGGAACCTGAATTGAGCGCCTTATATAAGTGTATTACTGATCTGTAAGCTAGAAAAGAAAGGAATTGTGTAGGAATACCCCACTAAATGCCACTCTCCCTTCATAGAAGACATTCTTGTTGAACCTTTACTTGAAAAATTAAAGATGCTAAATTTTTCCAATTGGGGATTTTCCTATAATGATCTCCATGAATAGATGTTTCCAACTATGGGTCTCGAGCAGTAGAGAAGAACGGCACTACCTAGTGGTAGGAACAAAGAGCAAATCAAAGTCATCTTGTTCACAGCGGATATGGGAGATCCTCGATAAAGATAGATCCAAATTTACTATTACTAATACACAGAATCGAATCCATATGGTTTCTATTCTGCAGACTAGAAAAGAAGTTGACTGGATACGAGGGAGAAGGTAACATATCAGCTTGCATCCCGAGGTCGAGACCACGCTAACATGCCCTAGGGGGCCTACCAAGTATAAAGAACATGTGATTGTTAAGGTTGCTAGGGAGTTCGGGGTTATGCCCCTTTGTGACATTAGGACCCCCGATCCTACTGAAACAGTATTTGATGCTTGAGAAATGGAGATTACCATATTTAGGGACGCCCTTAAGGTCAGGCTCATGTGGCTTCTCCACCCTTTTTTCATCCATTTACCGGCCTCCTTTTTTATATGCTCGGGCAAATTAGCCCCCAACGGGTGGAGGCTGTTGGTCTATTTTTTTATTTTATGTAGATGCCTTGAGGTTAAGCCAATGATTGATCTCTCGAGGATGGTTTATGACATGAAATTTTTGCCCAAGTATAATTTCTTTGTTTATTTATCTACAAAGGGGGGTTTACGATACCTGAAACACTGAGCTCACTTAGGGGTTGGAAAAAATATTTTTTCTTTGTAAAATCTCAGGACCCCGACCACCTTTTTAGTTTGAGATGGGAGATCCCCGATAAAAATAGGTTTAACGAGAGTCAGGAACACCTCGAGTTTTTGGAGAGGGATAGGCTGAAGTTAGTGAATCGAGAACCCCTCGCAGCAAAAATTGATTATCTACTCGAGGAAGACACCATCAACCTTGCCAACGTGGGAGGCATCGAGGGTACGATCTTCGACCTCTTGCTTTGTTTTTATGTTAATGTCCCAATCAACACCTCGAGATAATGCCTTGTGTTATTTTTGTAGAATTGGAAATGACTTTCGATCCTTCAAAGCTCATCGCCAACGTGCACCACAAGGCGAAGGGTTCGAAGCCGAACATACCTACCCCGTCGAAGGGGAAGAAACGAGCCCGGGATGTAGTCCCGAGCAAGATTCCAAGTGGGGATGGGCAATCATCAAGGACAAAAAGCTCGGCTCCCCCACCTCAGCCTTCTCCTCGAGGAAACGTTCGAGCCTCCACTCCCCGGTCTATGCCTGAGATTGTTGATTTGGATGACGATCCCATTCCCTCGACCTCTCTGGATGAATATGCACAATGTTTATTGATCTCAAACATTGTTAGTAAATATCCTGAGGAGGTCAATTATGACGAAGGGGCGAAAAGCCTCGAGCTTTTAACTCTCAAGGTAAGATCGAACTTTTAAATACATTCTTTTGTGCTCGACATTACATCGGCCTATTTTATCTTCTCAAACCTTTAGTATGGCTCACGACTTAGCATTGAGAGGGGTCACCACATCTAGTAGAATGGGTGAGCTCGAGGAAGAGGTCGAGCAAAGAAGAAAATGCATCCGTGAGCTCGAAGTAGAACTGGATCTCTCAAGAATCGAAACACGTAAGGCTCAGGGCCAAGTAGGTGCTGCGAAGGATGAGGCTAAAGAGGCTAAGCTTTAGCTCATACATGCAAAGAAAGGGTTCGAGGATGAGCTGGTAAAGGCCTGAGCTCATGCAATTGAGGAAATTAAAAATTCTGAGGAGTTCGGGATGCTGCTTGGCCAGTATGGTTTGGGCTCCTATCATTATGGCTTGAGCCTTGCCCGATCGTACTTGCAGACTAAACTTCTCGATGACCTGAAGCCCATTGTCGAGGAGCCCAAGTCGGTGAACGAGATTGCAAACGAGCTCGAGCTTTTATCGTCGGAGGCCGAAGGTGGAGAAGAGGACGAGACCCCGATCAGGGCAACCCTGATGATTTAGATTTTTTGAAATTTGTAACTAAGTACATTGCCCGATATGGGTTTATCATTTGAATTAGATGCCAGTTCAATACTCTAGCTTTCATTATTCATTTTGTTATTAATTACTCATATCGACCTTGATATCGATCACTAATTCTAACTTTCATGATGTTCGGGTTTTTGATACGTATGACTCCTACTTTTATTCGATACTGTACTCCATACAGTACTCGAGCTTTTTTTATTGATTTGTTATTTATTGTTGAACTCGATGAGGTATGCACGGTACGTGTGTGTGCAGAGCTCTAGTTTTAATCTAATTTTTAGCTCGAGCGTTTTACTTTGGCCAATATCTGGCCAATAAGCTTGAGTGTTTAATATGTATGTACCTCGAGCTTGTGACTTGATGAATTTATGGCCAATAAGCTCGAGTTTTTAGTCTGTATGTACCTCCAGCTTGTCACTTGACCAATTTAGGCCAACAAGCTCAAGTGTTTTATATGTATGTATCTCGAGCTTGTCACTTGACCAATTTATGGCCAACAAGCTAGAGTTTTTTGGTATCATCCCCGTTCTCGACCTCATCATGATTTGATTTTGAAGAATATTGGACCTACTGAGGTCGACCTTCAGCCTTATACAGTTTTAATGTACCAACTGCATGTGCAGATCACGACCTTATGCTGGTTTGTGTGCTAGCTGCATGCGCGGTTCATGGCCTTACGTCGATTTAGTGTACTAGTTGCATGCGCAAAGCACGACCTTATGCTAGATTAATATACTAGATGTATGTGTGGAGCATGACCTTATGCTAGATTAATGTGCTAGCTGTGTCCTAGATGCATGCGCGGAGCACGACCTTATGCTAGATTAATATACTAGATGCATGCTCAGAGCACGTCCTTATGCTAGATTAATGTACTAGCTACATGCGCAGAGCACGTCCTTATACTAAGTTAATGTGTTCAGGACAAGTTCTTATTGTCGAAATGAATTTCAAATAGCGAAAGAGAACAAAGGCATATAGGCCATAATTGAAAAAATAAACTGTTTGAGAGCATGCAAGCCCGAACTAGAAGCAAAAAATAAAAATGAAAAGAGAAATAAAAACAAACTAGATACGAAATAGAAAACCAAACAACCTAGGTACCTGGTTGCATAACTAGTTACTTGTAATAAATTTTCAAGTTGTTAGCGTTTCATGGCCTTGGGAGTGGTCTTTCCGAGGTATCCTTCAAGTTGTATGCACCACCTTTTACTTTTCGTATAACTTTGAAAGGCCCTTCCCATATCGGTCCTAGTATCTCTGGATGATGTCCACAGCTACTGCTTTCCTAAGGACTAAATCACCAACTTTGAACCTTCTTGTCTTGACCTTGGTGTTGAAGTGTCTTGCTGTTTTATTTTGATAACCTGCGGCCTTCAGTGAGGCTTGTTCTCGTACTTCTTCAAGCAGATCAAGGTGTTCAGTCGTTTGTCCTTCAATGTGGGGCTCGATCATCCTCTGTGTTGGAAGTCGGACTTTAATTGGTATCATGGCCTTCACGCCAAAAGCTAGCATGAAAGGGGTTTTACCAGTTGTTGTCTTATGAGAAGTCCTTATGTCCAAAGTATGGCGGGCAGTTATTTGGGCCAACTTCCCTTGGCATCCCCGATCTTTGTTTGAAGGTCTTGCAATATGATCCGATTAGTTACTTTCGCGAAGCCATTACTTTGATGGTGTGAGACTGAAGTCAGGCGATGGTCAATCCTGAGGTTGGCACAAAAGTTTCTGAATTGCGAATTATCAAATTGCCTTCCATTGTCTGTTATCAGCACCTTTAGTAACCCCGAACCTGCACACAATGGACTTCCACATGAAAGATCTGAGCTTGGGTTCTGAGATGATTGCCATGGCTCTGCTTCTACCCATGTGGTGAAGTACTCTACCACTACGGCAATGAACTTTAGTTGACCTCTTGCCAAAGGGAAATTTCCAAGGATGTCGACCCCCCATTTGCTTGAAAGGGGTAGCATATAGAAATGGAGTAAGTTCTTTAACGTGAGTATGTATCATATTATCGAACCTCTGGCACTTGTCACACCTCCTCACATAGTCCGATACATCTTTCTTCATTTTAGGCCAATGGTACCCATATCTTATGAGCTTGTAGGCAAGTGCACGAGCCCTTTGATGATTCCCACATATAACTTCGTGAACTTCTGTTAGGGTTTGGAGGGACTCAGAGGGTTTGAGACACCTGAGGTAGGATAGTGTAACACTCCTGCGGAATAAGACTCCTCCAATAATGCAGTACCTCGATACTCTAGTCTTAATGCTTCTTGCTTCCCAGGGGTTAGATGGTAGGTTCCCGTTATTTAAGTATTCCAATATTGGATCCATCCAAAAAGGCTCGTGATCAATGTTCATGATACTTGGCTTCTGATTTATGCTATTTTGTCACCATCTTGATGTGTACCGTTCTTACCAGTCCATCTATCTCCATGAACATAAGTCTAGATAGTGTGTTAGCTTTCGCATTGTCAGCTTTAGCAATTTTAATGATCTCACAGCTTTTAAATCGTCTCTGAAGGTCATGCACCTTCAAACAATATATGCTCATCTTCTCATCTTTTATCTCAAAAGGACCTTCGATCTGGCGAACCACAAGTTGCGAGTCGCTGAAAACTTTAATATGCTAAAGTTCAAGGTTATATGTCAGTTCTAAAGCTAGAATGATAGCTTCATACTCTGTTTCATTGTTGGTGGCTTCAAATTCGAACCTGAGTCATAGTGGTAATCCCAGCACCCGATCCCAAACTATTCAATGCTCCATCTACGAAGATTTTCCAAATTTTTAAGGTCTTGCTTGGGTTATTCTCCCGTGGCCCTTGAGTCATAGGGGTAAGTTCTGCAATGTAGTCAGCTAAGGTTTGAGCCTTAATTGCGGGCCGCGGCTTAAACTCTATATCAAATTCACCCATTTCAGTAGTCTTCATAAGACGTCTGGTTTCTCAAGTATGTATCTAAATGGTTGATCAGTGAGCACAACGATTATGTGAGATTGGAAGTATTGACGTAGCTTCCTGGCAGCTATAACTAACACAAGTGCAAGTTGTTCAGCCCTTCACCAATACCTCATTTACCGCATTCTTAGAAACGGCCAAGTATAATAACAACGTATCACTAGGTTCTGGCTTGGTGAAGATCGGGGGTGTAGATAGTGTCTGCTTTAGTTCTTGATAGGCTATATTACATTCTCCATTCCAATCGAAGCTTCGGTTGTACCTTAGGACTTTGAAAAATGGGAAGTACCTGTCTGCTGCTCGGGATACAAACCTATTCAAGGTTGCAACTCGACCTGTTAATTTTTATATGTCCTTCTTTCAATTCGGAGGTTCCATAGATATCAAGGCTTGGATCTTGTCAGAATTGGCCTATATTCCTTATGTGTGATCATGAATCCTAAGAACTTGCCGAAAGCCACTCCAAATGCACATTTCGTAGGATTCAGCTTCTTTTTATACCTCCATAATGTAGCGAAGACCTCTTCAAGGTCAGAGATAAGATAATCCACCAACTTGATCTTAATGATCATGTCGTCCACATATGCCTCAATGTTCTTCCCTATCAAGTTGGCAAAGACCTTATTGATAAGTCTTTGATATGTAGCTCCTGCATTCTTCAACCCGAATGGCATGACCCTGTAGTAGTAAATGGCTGAATCAGCCATAAATGAGGTCTTCTCCTGGTCTTCTTCTGACATAAGAATTTGATGATACCTCGAGAAGGCATCCAGAAAATTGTTTAATTTGTGACCTGAGGTCCACAAGATTATCGATTTGAGATAGAAGATAGTGGTCCTTAGGGCATGCATTGTTTAGATCTGTAAAGTCGATGCAGACTCACCACATCCCATTGGTTTTCTTAATGAGAACGACGTTGGGATAGTGAACTTCCTGAATGAATTTTGCTTTGATGAGCTTAGCAATTTCTTCCCGTATGACCTCCAGCCGTTCTGGAGCAAACTGCCTCCTCCTCATTTATTTCACAGGTCTTGCGCCTGGGTTTACGTTGAGTCTATGTACTGCAACTTCGGGGTCTATCCCGGACATATCTTCGACATTCCAAGCGAATACATCGATGTTCCGGGACATGTAGCTAATAAGTTGGGCCGTGGTTGTAGCATCAAGATCTCGACCAATGGTAGCTTTTCTACTAGGCTCGAGCTCGACCTCATCCATCTCTACCGGGGCAAGCCTCCCACAATGCTCGAGGTCAACTTGACCTTATAACGTCAGCTTTAATCTCTCGAACGCTGGTGACATAGCACTATCTAGCTATAGTTTGACTTCCTAGAAGTACTCCGACCCCATTATTTGTAGGAAATTTCATCGATAGCTGAAAAGTTGAGACAATTGCCTTGATCTTATTAAGCAAGGGCCTTCTAGGTATGGCGTTGTAGGTTATAGGAGCATGGACTACTTGAAAAGTTTTGATCTGTATTACTTACCTCCCTTCTAATCCCAAGGTCAGAGGTAACCCAACAATGCCTTCTGGAATAACGACACCACCTCTGAAACCTTGAAGGAAGTTTTGACCGACTTAAGCTGCTCAGCCGATATACCCATCTGAACGAAAGTCTCATGTGACAGTACGTTGGCTGCGCTTCCATTATCCACCAGAATTCTCTTTACCTCAAAATTAGCAATGATCGCTGGTATAACCAAGGCAAAATCATGAGGAAAAGACACTCCTTCTAAGTCCTTTAATCGAAAGGTGATGTCATCTACCATGTCGAGATCCAAGCTTGAGATCAAGGGGTATTGCCTGGCGTATTGCTTATGCCCATTGTTGGAGTCCCCTCCTAAGGCCATTCCTCAGATAGTGATATTAATAGTACCCGCAGTTGGTTGTTTATCTCCCATATTTCAGGAGCCTTTCCTTTTATCTGGCTGTTCTGCTGGCGCTTGTCATGGCTGACGTAAGCACCCAAGAAACCCCTCTTGATTAGAGCCTCGATTTCCAGCTTCAGGGCAAAGTATCCTTTGATCGTATGTCCATGATCTCGATGAAAGTCGCAGTACTTACTTTTGTCATGGGCTTTGGGAGAAGCCCGTAGTCTCGGAGGCCACTTTAACTCTTTAAGGTCTTTGATTTTCATCAAAATGTTAGACCTTGTGGTGTTTAAGCGAATGAAAGGTGTTGAAGGGGGTCTTGCCTTAGTTTGCTCCGGAAAGGATCCGAACGCTGGTTAGACTCATATGGCCTCTTTAGATCGGGCTTCTTTAATAGGTCGGTTATCAACTTGGGAAGGGTCTTTGACAGAGACATCTTAAACGCCTCACATCTTACAGCATACGTTAGGGTAGAGACTGCAGCTATGATATGTAGATCGGGGATCATAAGTCTTTCATCATTAAACCTTGTCATGAAATGGTTAAGTTTTCACTAGGTCTCTGACGCATCTGCATAAGTGATGCGACCGTCTTTCTGTTGCGTTAACTATTTGCAAAGAACGTAGAGAACTTGTCAACCAAGTCTGAAGAGGAAGATATGGAGTTGGGATCCAATGTGGAGAACCAATCCCTGGCTGCATTGGTAAGTGTCTGAGGAAAGACCTTGTACATTACAGCTTCAAGTGCGACCTGCAAGTTCATGATATCCATATATATGTTAAGATGGTTGATGGAGTCAGTCGTCCCATCATACTCCTTCACCCGAGGATACTTAAATCGATCCGATAGGGGGTATGATAAGATTTTCGGGGTGAAAGGCATGTTAGGGATGAATTATGTTGCTGCTTGGGACTTCTGAAGCATTCCGACCGTGATTCCTTCCTGGATGATCCGTGCAAGATCAGCAGAGTCCATAGTAATTGATCTCGAACCCAAGGGCATATGCGGTGCATCCGAGGTTCCGAAATCACTGTGGCTGGGGTCGGGAGCTAGATCATTTGCCATAAGACCAGTCTATGGCGATGGTGCTAGGGAGTACTTCTCTGATGTAATAGCTGAGTTAGCGTGACCAGTTGTTGGCGGAGTTCCTTAAACGCTCCGGGAGCGACTGTTGCCGATGGGTATGGTGGTTTTCCTGATGATATCTCATGGGGACCCGAATAGTCTCCGATGGAGGGCTAGTTGGGTGCGGATGAGCTTGCTGGAAAATGTCTTGAACGTGTATTGACCATGGCTTTTGGTAGCGATTCCCACAAATGACGCCAATGATGATACGAAAAACTTACACCTGAGTGAACTTGAACTGAATGGTTGGACTTCGCACGATCTGGTATTCAATACCTAAAACAAAGGCGTCGAGGTGTGTCCTCGTCACCCATCTGATGCTTAAGTCAGAAAGAGAAATTGTGGGAAAGATTATATGCTGGAATTTAATAAAAACGTTCCGTAATAATGATGATGTGTTATGTATTTATAGATGTTTGAGATGGAGTCCTAAAAGGATTCAACCTCTTGTAGTCCTTGTCCTTGTTATTCAAGGTGTTTGTGTTATATTAGAAGTAAGCAGTTTGAGTTAAAGTCAAATTCGTAATAGGTTAGGAAACATATTTAAATAGGAACAGCAGGGAAGTCGTAGTCAAAATATGATTAGTATTCCTAGAAGACGTGAGATGAGGTCAAGGAGACAGGAGAAAAATATTCCGCACCGACCTCATTCCTAACCCCGACCTAAGTATTAGGCCCGAACTTGGAACCAGTCCAAACATATTGGGTTAAGCTCAAGCCTTTAAGCTCGAACTCGAGCAAGCAACATTAGTACCAATCAATAAGTATTCGAGCTTCCTAAGAATTAGTGAGATAAAATGGGATATGGAAAGTAATTAAACAAAGAATTTGGTTCCAATTGTTACTAATGTGGAGTTAGATTAAATGGGTATAAGTTCTAATAATTGCCTCATTTTTCAGGGAGTAACGAGAAGATCACGATAGCTTATAAACCGAATTAATCTCTATCCAATACATAGTCCAATGAGTGGAAAAACTTAAATATTTCCAAATATTGACAATTTAATTACACTATTACATTACGTGTAATTGTGTGAATTAATTGTCTATTTACATGATTATTATGAAGTATAATATTTGTAAAATTACGAAGGTTGTATGTTGATTACTTGTGAAATGAAATGTGAGATGTATGTGGTATTGAGATCAACCAGAACAATATTCGTGATTGTATTCTTCTAGTGCACTGAGGGGTCATAACAGCATTCTACACTACACTAAGAGTTCATGACCGTGCACAATAGTGCACTTAGGGGTCTTGACTGTGTATATGTTCATTGAGGGGAATTTTTCATATATTAAAATTGATTATCAGATGTCTTTTAGACCCATTTTCGTTCACTGAGAAGGTCTAAGGCCAGTGTTGAGAGTGCTTAGCCTAAGGGATAGTCTGTGTACGTATGACTGAATGATGTATTTTAATTAGAGAGTACATTTTTTGTGAGATTTTCTAGTATATTGCGATGTGATGAGATTATAGTATGGAATTTAGAATGATGATTATATTATGATTCTAAGATGGTATTTTCTAATGTTATGAGAACATCTCCCATCTTTACTATTATTATATGATGTTATATTGTGAATTGTTAAGTGATGTGAACTCAAACTTAATTAAAGATATAAATGTGAAGGTATAAATATTTTCAAATTATCCAATCACTGAGGTTTATCAACTTATACATTTTCAAACTAGTTTTTTTTCAAGTAGCAATTAGTTCTTGACAGCTTGGGGATCTCGATAATTTCACAATTACAACCACATGGCATATTGAGTTCTATGATTCATTTTGATAGTGCATGAAGCAATCACTTTGGATTCGTTCCATTTTTTATAAGCATATTCTTTTGACATATAATTAGTAGTAAATCATAGTCAGCCTTGATGGTGAATCTAACATCTAGTCGACATTCATTATTTGACACGTCATGTCTCGAGTCCACCAAGATGATTCAAAATAGGTCATGTCATAATATTGCAAGTTACTGAAGAATAATCGACAAAATTGCACACGTATGTATATTATCATCTTATAGATAGTTAATATCTTTATTTTTGACATTTTTCTTTCACGCCTCTCGCATTTTATCTTAAATTTTGAGATACATTTGAATCCATTAATGCAATCTCATTAAGTTTTTGAAGCTATTACTATTATTGTTGGGATATAGTTGAGAAATTGGATATATGTTAACTCTTTAACTTAGTGAATGTTTTGTCATGATAAATATATTAAAACAAGAAATACATTGCTATCATAAGTGTCGTCTAAGTGTTAGTTCTTAATTACAATTAACCCTACATTACGAGAGAGAAGAATGAGTTTTCGATATTTGTCCGATTCAAGATGAATCTATTGGCCTATACATTCGGCATTTTAGGTATATATTTAATTTATACCTGAAATGCCAAACGTATAGGCCAATGGACTCACCTTGAATCAGACGAATATAAAAAAAAAGATTCTTCTCTATAGTAACGAAAGATTAATTGTAATTAAGAACTAACACTTAGAATACACTTATGATAACAATGCATTGCTTGTGTTAATCCATTTATCATGACAAAATAGTCACTAAGTTAAAGAGTCAACATACATCCAATATCTAGTTTCTCAACTATATTCCACCAATAATAGCAATTATTTCAAAAACTTAATGAGATTGCATTAATGGATTCAAAAGTATCTCAAAATTTTAGATGAAATGGGAGAGGCATGGAAGAAAAGTGCCAAAAGATGAAGATATTAACTGCCTGTAAGATGATAATAGATTACAAACCTGTGTAATTTTGTCAATTCTTCTACAGCAACTTGCAACACGTGGTGGGATTTTCTCCTCCTTCGAGTCGTGCCTTTCCACGAACTTTGTGCGATTTATCAGAAACCAAAGTCAATGAACAAGATTTCACGAATTCAAGAATGAGATCTTTGTGTTGTGAAGTAAACGTAGTAAAATCATAGAAATCGACTATATCAATATCTGGCATTCTTAGAGCTCAAGCACAAATTGCAATGAAGCTTAAAAACCAAGACTTAGATCTTCCAAACGCAAATATTAACAAATTTCAACATATAAAGGAAAAAAAAACTGATTGTAAAGCAGAGGGTTATTGCTAATCATCTAGGACCAGTTACAAGAGAAAATGTAAGTTTACAGCCTTCTTTTGGACTAATCCATTAAATTATTGTCTATCTTAATTCAAAATTCAACTTTATACAAGTTGGGGTGCAAGAATCTTTGTACAGCTGATAATCACACTCCCCCAATCCCAAATCTATGTAATAAAATCCCATTTCCTTTATCCCCAGACCCCATATGATTCTTTCCTCAGCCATTGATACACAAAAGAGTCAACATCCATGTCTAGCTTGTTATATGTGCATTAGATTAAAGCAATCGAGTGATTTGATTTTGTCACTTCTATGATCGGCCTTGTTTTGCCACCGGCATCTTTACAAAGAGCCCAACTAGACGATTGTCAAACACAACAAGAACTGATTGAAAAATAAGCAGAACTCCATATTCCAATTTGACTAGGTCTAAACATCAACTCATTGAAGTTTGCAGGAATATGCAGGCAAAAGTCAGAATGAAGATGAAGTACCTGACATCGATCTGCTGACAATAACTCAAAACTGAAGTTCGAAATGGATCCTGTTTCGCGTGGTTACTCCCTAACAATTAAAAGAGGATCAGACGATTGTGTAAGGAACAAACCTCTTGGAACAAAGTCCCAAAAAGGGTGTTTATCGAATATGAAGATTACAGTTTGGAGATGAACAAGATGCCTCCAAGGGGGCGTAAGCACACAAGTAAAAGGAGATAAATTAATTAAAGTTAATCTAAGAAAAAGTAAATTACATATTCTCTGTTTGAGAGTGAATTTTGTTGGGGCTTTCTTCATTGCTTTCCTCTTCCTTTTATACTCCTTGGATAGTTCTTAACCGTTTGGACTTTGTTTGTAACTACCCATTTCTTTTATAGTGGTTGACTAGCCAATAACTACCATTTGTAACTCCTACCACCACGTTTTCTTTATAACCGCTTGTCACTAATTTTCTCAAATCGTGGGATGTAATCGTGATGTGCTCAAACCGTCTAAAAACGTGACTTTAGATAACGATAGGGTTCAGTCATCGCTAGGATTCTGGGCGACCCAGCAATTTGGACGACGACTCCTTCGCTCTGGGCGTCCATAGGGTACTTTATTCGCTCAACATCTGGGTGTTCTGCAAGCTTGGGCGACGGCGTTCCTTTGCTTGTAGGCTTTTACATTCTTCAATAATACCCTTTGCTTGGGCTTTCATCTTGGATTCCCAATTGGGCTTCGCTCTTTGGGCCATTTAATTTGGGTTGCACTTTTAGTGTGTCAACAATTACCCTCCAATATGGCAGAATTAATATTCAATAATTAATTTTTGCCATATTCACTTCGTATTGTCCAGCAACATTTGAAATTCCCAAGAATTTCAATCATCACTTTCTTCTATACTTAAAAAGGTGTAACTTTACAAACCCTTATAAATCAAAAGGACACGCCATTTCATAGTACCACTAACCCGCATTTCAGTATTTCACGCTTCGTCCTCGCTATATTTACTGTTCACCTTCTTACTTCTTTACTACGCTTCTCAGGTAAACTCCAGCGACCTTGTTTTTCTCATCCAATGGCCACTTCACAAACTCAGCCTGATGCTCTCTTCAGTTTTGAGGACTTCCAAAGCCTCCTCACTAGACCATACGTAAATCCATCCTATCTTTCTCAAGCCAATCCAGATTTAAATGAGTTCTATCTAGGTCCATCATTTAAAGATGCCGAATCGGTGGGAAAAACAGCGGTCGGTCAACTGTTCCCCTGCACTGAGGACCTTCCCTTCCTGAACTCGCTGCTATTGAAATCAATCCAAGAACGAGGTATTCGTACTTGGCCTAAAGCTGATTCTACTTTCCATTTTTGGCATGCATGTTTAATGAAACATAGCCCCACTAAAGCCCTTTTTGATCGTGTAAGAATTTCAGACTTATTAGAAATTACGCGTAACCCCCCAATTTATGATTCAACGCTTTTCCCCATCGCGCTGAGCTTTTGGTCCTCTGAGTACAATACTTTTGTTTTCCCCCTTGGTCCAATGTCTATCACTCTGAGGGATATAGGGGCTTTAGTAAACCTTCTCCCTTTGGGCGACACTATATCCCCTTGCCTCTTAGTCACTGGTACTGCCCCAAAGTTCGATAAGAAGATCACTGAATCTTATTCGAGCTTGCAACATCCTTACGCTAGCTCCACTTCTGAACCCAGCCATGCTGAACGTGTAGCTTTCCTCCAGGTCTGGCTTTGTAAATATGTCCTTTGTGTCCCCAGCCTGAAACCTTCTATGAGCTATCTTCCTGTATCACACGAACTGGCACGTGGCCGATCCTTAAATTTATGTTCATTCTTTTTGGCTGCCTTTTATAGAGGCATGGCTTCCCTCCAATTCCAACTAAAGAGTGGTGCCTCCCCTACAGGCATTGGGGATATTTGGTTAGCCCAATGATGGTTGAGGGCGTATTTCCCAAACTTGGTGCTGTACCCTCTCCTCCTAGGTCGGTTACCTGCTATGGGTTATTCATTCATCAATTGAGCCCTGTAAATATGTCTGCCAGGGATGTTTTCACTTTCTTTTATACCTTGAATTCAATCCCTTCATTCTTTCCCTTTTCCGCTCATCAGATTCCCATTTTTGTTCGTCCTCCTTCTACCATGGATGAAGTAGGTTCATCTTTGCCCATTTGGGTTCAATTTCTAGTTGGAAGGGAATTGTCCCATGATATTTTGACTGGGACGAACACCGAGGCTAGGGTTGAAATATATGCCCCCCAATTCTTTGCCCGTCAGCTTGGATTCGGCCAAACATGGCCTGTTCATCCCTGCTATTCCAAGAACTTGACAGAGCGTTTCCATTTTATAAATAAAACTGAGGCTGAAAGCATCGATGCTCATAATAAACTCTTAGCCCACAGCTTCTCTTTTGCTCCTTTCAATTCTACGATTGTTACACATCCACTTTTTGATCAACTCTGGCCATCTGTGAAACGTAGGCTATTTGCTGTTGATGCTAATCGTGCTTTTCACCTATTGTATCGGTCAGAGACCTCTTCCACTTCTCCCACTTCTCCCACTCTTGTCACCCCTTTGTCTATTAGGAGTCCCTCTCCGTCGTCCTCAATTCGTGTAAAGCGTTCAAGCCTTCCCCCTGCTTCTTCACCTGCCCAGGCAGCTGCAACCAAAGGTACCTCCAGCCGTAAACGACCAGCTACTGCTTCCCCAGTTTTGCAAGACGATGCTGAGGGCGATAATGATGATGATGTGCCTCTTATCCACAAGAAAAAGGTAACTGGATTCGTTTATTCCATGAAATGCTGTCTTTCATGTATTAACGTTTCTCTTGAATTTTCAGAGGAGTTTGGCTTCTCCTTCAAAGGCTTTAACCTCAGCATCTCCTGCTCCAGTTCCCGCTGTTGTAACCGTTTCAACCGGATCATCTGAGGAAGGGGTTTCACTCAAAGAGAAACCTTCAGTTCCAGAGTCTTCATCCCAACCTACTGAGACACTGCAGACTTCTCATGGCATCCATACCCCAAGTACTGAACCAGCAGGTAGGGCATCTTTTGGTACTTTCACTCTATTTATTGATTTAGCAGTCTTTGACTTACTGTTCCCTGGGTGCATCAGGTGTCTCCATGGGCTTGCCCGTTGTGGTAAGGTCGACTTACTCAGAGAAATGGAAGTTCTCGCAGATGGTAGGGCCGATTGACGATGATCCTGAACATCTGAAGGTCGCTGATGAGGTAGCTCATATTCCTCTTTCGTTCTTTGCCTTACTTTTAGTAGTGATAGTTTTAACATCGGCATTTTCTTTCAGTGCACTAATACCGTTGTGCGCTCTATCCATGACTTGCTTTCTTCTTGGGAACGAATCAAGATGTCATGTCCTTCTTCCAACCATCTTTCTGACTCCTCAGAAGCAAACATGGAGATCCTCAAACAATCAATGCTTGAGTATGTTGCCTTCATGGACATGGATGTTCGTATGGCCAGTGCTGCCAAAGAGAAGGAGAAATTTGATCTTTTGAGCACGAAGTTGGTACAAGCACTTACGCTTCCGTCGCTCAATGTTTCTTTTAACTTCAAGGCAACGTTAAAGGTCATTCACTCTGAAGTTCTTTCCCTGCTGGCTAGAAGTGTCGAGTTGAAGGCAAAAAACACTTAATATCTTCGTGCCTCCTTTGAGAAGGAATCTCTACTTTAGGAGATTAACAAAGCCGAGGCTAAATTGATTGAAGTCTCCTCTGAAATTAAGGCTGAAGATTCTTTAATGATGAACTTGGTTGCAGAGATGAAAGAACTTCAAGTAAGGATGGATGATTGTAAGGCTAGGATGGCTGCTAAAGAGTGTAATGCTTCCCAAGAATTAGAGAGAACCAAGTCTTTGGTTGAATGTTACCAATAGTTGGAGGTTGATAACGAAGTTGTAGCTGAGATAAATGCCGCTTCTTCGAGGCAAGATGAGGATTGGACGAAGCTTAGGGAAGAGCTGAGGTCTGCTTGGGGCGAATTGTAATCGAGACGTTTTGACATCTTAACTTTCTTTTGTAATTAATTGTCATGAATGAACTTGGCTGTAACAGCAGTATCTATTATCAATGAGTGATTCTTTTACCTACTCGTGAACTAATTGACGTTCTTTTCCTTAATCGTCAACCCCCTAGGTATTTTGTTATCTTGTATTCGAGTCCATGTACCTGGCCATCTAATCTCCTTTTCCTAAGATTTTAGGCCATTTAATGTATGTGTGTGGCCTTTCGCATTCTGCCTTTTCATCTCCATGCCTTTATAAATATACATTCTTGCACTTATCATCTTCGTCCTCGTTCTTAATCCTTTCTCTAGGAATTATCTTGCTGCCATCGTTTAGCATCTTGATAATTCATCTCTAGTTCCGTCTTCTGTAGAAATAGGTCAGTTGATCCATCCTATTTGTTGTCTATTTTGATGCGCCTGTCGGTATGGGAGATATAAGAAATGTTTCTTGGCCAGTAGCAAAATTCTTGCCATCCATTAATGGTGAAAGGGAATACTTCCGGGCCACTTTGCTTGTTGAGAGTGTTTCTCAGCCTTTTTGCTCGCCATTGCAGCGATACATTTAGGAAGGTGGCTGGTCCCAGTCCACAATTTTCACCGTTGCTGCCAAAAGGACCATAATTGTTTATTCCTAGTTGTAACTCGTAGGAGGTTTTATACTTTTGCTTATAGGAGACTTTGCACTTTTGTATTTGGTGTGCTGTCGTAGGCACCCAAAAATAGTCCTTAAACCTCTAAAACTAATGTAATGGAAGTAAGGGTCGATCCCACGAAGAGTGTGTAATTCAATATTTATGCTTCTTACAATGATTGTGGGGATTTTGTATTTAAACAATTGTAAATAACTCAATTAACGACAATGCCAATTAAATTAACGAAAACAATCAAAAGACTAACCTTGGTCTAAGTCCACATCCACCATCGGAAATCCACAATTGATCATAGATACAAGGATAATTCAATTCATATTTCGAATATTCATCGTTGGAATTGATACCTATTTCTCCTTAATTTTAGTTAATTAGAAATCAGCGTTCTAATTAACCCTAATTATTAAATAACCCGAGACCAGCGCTCAAGATTCAATTTAACAATAGCTTTACACAATAGAGAAATCGATGAATTAGATAACACAAACACCAGCGGTTGCATTCAATCTATTTAAACATTCTTCTTAAGATTCAATAACCTCTATCGCAGAAAATAATCAAATCCTAGTGCTTCACAAGTTAAAGGGATCAAACAATTACGAATTTGATGTTTAACTTAGCGGTAGATTGTTACAATCAATAAACTAGCGGGTCCTCTAGCAATTAAACGCAACAAATCATAGAAATAAATGCAGAAGAATATTCAATACTCAAAATATAAATCAAACAATAAGAAAAACTATTTAGATCTCACAATATGTGATTTCGAGGCTTCCTTTTCCTTCAACCAAGTGTAAAAGTTTAGTTACAATTCATGAATCTTAGAGAAAAATGGAGAAGAATGAAGTTGGAGGCGTTCTGGTGTGTTTTGGGGTGTTTTTAGGGTTGAAAAGTCGTGCAAGATATGTTGCCACAGGAGTTTGAGTCAATATAGGAAACTTGAGATTCGGCAACAGGAAACAACCATGCGATTGCAAGGTATTAAGTCATGCTGTCGTAAGGAACAAATAAATTCAACCTTCAGACTCTCGGTGATGGTCTGTGTGATCGCGAGGAATTAAAGCCATGCGATCGCAAGGCTTTACAAAACTTCCTCCGGACAGCTTTCAGTAGTTTGGTCGTAACTTTATCTCCTGATGTCCGATTGAGGTGATTCAAGATGCATTTGAAATGTAACTCAAAGAGCAACAACTTTATTCAGATGGTATCTTTGAATTCGATCGTTTGATATGTCAAAAATTGGTCTTAATATGAGGCTAAAAATCGGTGCAAAACTTTTCAGCTTGAAAGTTGATATGTGATAATGTCTTGGCTATATTTCATCCCTTTGACTTCTTTCTTCATCCAATTGGCCTCTAGCACTTTCAAGTCTTCATCGTGAGGTTCGATACAACTTTTGAATATTTGCACTTTGGTTCCCAAACTTTCGTTTTCTTTCATTTTGGTCCTTTTTCCCTCATTTCTTTCAACTTACGCCATATCCATCGAATTGCCACCTAAACCAAAATATGAGAATACTAAGTACATTTAAGTATAAAATAGTCATATGAGCGCATTAAATAAAGATTTAAAATGTGTATTTTATATTCCTATCAAATTCCAACACACTTAACTTTTGCTCGTTCTCGGCAAAACTCAAATTTGATTCCCCAAAAAACATCAGGTCATAACGCTAAGAATATAGAACCATCAAGCTTTTTCAAAATACATAAAATATCATGAATAAATATTCCACACAACTCATAATCAATTAGCGAGCATTTTCATATAAAGATAAAGTAAACTAAACATGTAGACCCTCACGGATATAAACATTCAACTCTCATGTGTTTAAAAGGGTAAGTGTTTTGCTCAAATTCATTCCAATTGAGATGTTCTACCATATGCTTGCATATCTTCTCATTCGCCACCACTTAGATCACATGCTTTACAAGAATCATAAGGACTTTTCAAAGGTTGTAATGTAGCTTATGGTCAAGGTGAGAAATATTTGGGTGGGTGACTCAGGAGCCATCGAAACTAGTGGAGTAAAGATAAATAGACTTAGCTCAAACATATATATAAGACATGTAAACCAACCACTCCACATAATAGTTTCATCACTTTTGCATCTATTCCACGCAAATTGAACTCTTTCTTGAGAAGAGTTATGAATATAGATCTTTTTCACATTAAAATCACTCTCCTTCATCACTTATTTTTTTCTTTCTTTTATTTTCTTTTCCTCAATAATTCAATTTTTTTTCTTCATCTTGTGTTTTTCTTACACAATGTAAACTCCAATTTATACACCAATAATGGAACTCCCTGAATTGACATAGAAAATTTGTTCTGATTCACCAATAATAGCACTACCATAAATCTTGATACCCCCACACTTATTTTCTTGCATATTCACACTTCTCATGACATTCAACAATACTCCACTAGTTTTAAGGCTTGGGTAAAGACATTGTTTTTCCAGTTTAAAGCTTGTAATGTGAGTTTATACAAAGAAAAGGCAATAAAGCTCAAAGGGGCTCAACAATGGAAAATTCAATTATAGGGTCGGCTATTTGGCTAAGGTGGCTAATTTATGTAACAAAGATGGCCTTAATCATGTTCGTCCATGCATGTGTCAATGTGATCTTGAAGAGAATCAATGCAAGTTCTAGAGAGATAAAACCATGGAAGAATATCACACATGAAAAAAAAATAATGAGACTGTTATGGATGTACCAGTCTAAAGGCTCAAAAATCTCACCGGCTTTTGTCCACATAATTTAGTTACTACCATCCTCAAAGAAAATAACTGATTAATAGACTCTAAGTTGGAGGATTATTCATTCAATCATGTTATGAGTTCTTCAAAAGCCTAATTAATTCTAGCAAATAGCATACACAACCTAAAACAATCATTTAACTCTCAATTCATTTTCATGAAAAATCATGCAAAAATTTGTGAAATTAAATTTGCTCAAATTTAAATTCAATAAATCTAAATATCTAAATTCTCTCCCCCACATTTAAGACTTACATTGTCCCCAATGTAAGATGAAATGTAAAGAAAATGACAAAAATAACATGAATTAACAAAGGAATGCGAAAAATAAAATAAAATAAAAAGATAAAGGAACGAACTTCCCTTGGGTTGCCTCCCAAGCAGCGCCTTTATTTATTGTCTTTGGCTCGACTTATTGCTTTCTTATTTAGCGCGGATCTATCATGATTGGCTTCGATCTTCTTTGCGGTGCACCAAGTCCATTGAGAATGATAACTGATAATATTCCTCCATCTCTATGGAATGTATACTTGTAGTGACTGGGGTGAAGCTTCAAATCCGGAATGGAAATCTGCAAAACAAAGGATAAATGTTTCTCATTTGAAACTGGCAATACAAAACAAGAACTATTACCTGACTTTAGAAGATCATTTAATGCTGCCACAGTTCTTTATAACTCGGTGTTTGAGGTCAACATCTCTTTTTCCTTCCCAAGATGCTCATTAACGACAGATTCCCATTCATTTTTACCAGCAAATTTGAAAACATCCTGTACTAATTGATCAATTATATCAATAAAATGAACATGATTATTAATACACAAATGTTTCACGGAATCATAGATATTAAGTTTAATGATCTTATCATCAAATTCCATGGTTAATGTACCATTATTAAAATCCATTTTAGTTTTGGATGTATTTAATAATGGTCTTCCTAACAAGATAGGGGTAGTATGATTACTATTGCCCATGTCAAGCATATTAAAATCAGCAGGAAAAAACAAATCATCAATTTTCACAAGAACATCTTCAACCACCCCTTTAGGATATGCATTAGATTTATCAGCTAGTTGAATTATCACACCAGTGTTATTTAAGGGTCCAAGTTTCAAGAAATTGTATACAGAATATGGCATGACATTAATAGATGCTCCTGAATCTAGCATGGCCTTTTCAAACTTAGTATCGCCTATCATGCAAGTGATAGTGAACATACCTAGATCCGTGCACTTTGTTGGAAGTTTCTCTTGAATAATTGCAGATACATGTTCTCCAACTTATACATTTTCAATTCCCTTCAGTTTCTGTTTCCTCTTATTTGTGCACAATTGTTTTAAAAATTTAGCATAACGAGGCACTTGTTTAATAATATCTAAAAGTGGAATGTTTACCTCGTATTTACTAAAAATTTCATGCAACTCATCATGATCTCGTTCATATTTTCTACATCCTACTAGAGCTTGAGGAAAAGGAGGTACATGTTTATAATCTGAAAGAGGTAGGAACTTACGCTCAGTTACCTCATTATCGTTGGGAGCAGTCTTGTTTGCAACAACGTTTTCTTCCTCTTTTTGCTCAGATGATGTAGGGGTTGCCTTTACTGAAACATCAACCTCTGTGCCACTCCTCAACGTGATTGCAATTACATTTTCCCTTGGATTTACTACCATTTGAGAGGGCAATTTTCCCGAATTCTGTGACTCCAATCGACTGACAGCGCTAACCATTTGACCCATTTGATTCTCCAAACATTGAATGCTAGCCTTGGTCTCCTGTTGAAATTGTAAAGTGTTAGTTGCAAGAGATTTAACAATATCTTGTAAAGACATTTCAGAGTTAAAAGATTGGCCATGTTGTTGTCTAGGAGGGTATGGCTGATTATATTGTTGGAAATTCTGTCGATTCCCATAACTAAGGTTTAGATGATCCTTCCATCCTTGGTTGTACATGTTTGAATAGGGATCATAATTCCTTTGTCGTTGTCCAGGAAAGCTACCGGCTACATTTACGTGTTCAATGGATTCTTCTTCAAGTGTTGGGCACATATCAGTTGGATGGCTTACCAATGAACAAATTCCACATGGTTTTGCTGTTTGCATAGTACCTGCAGCCATTTGGCGAACAAGAGTAGTTAGACTCGCTATTTGTTGTTCAATGGATGAGACATTTACCTCGTTAACTTGTCTAGAAGGGGGATCGAATCTAGTGCCAAATTGTTGAGAGTTGGCTGCCATGTTTGCAATTAGGTTCCTTGCTCCTTCAGGAGTTTTATCCACCAAAGCTCCTCTACTTGCAGCATCAGTCATACTCCTTTCTGTGGGTAGAAGATCTTCATAAAAGTATTGAATAAGGAGTTGCTCACTAATTTGGTGATGGGGGCAACTTGCGCACAATTTCTTGAACCGCTCCCAGTATTTATGTAATGACTCTTTGTTGTCCTGCCTTATGCCACAGATTTCCTTTCTGATGTTAGCGCCTTGAAGCTGGGAAATATTTCTCCAAAAATAATCTTCTCATCTCATCCCATGTAGTAACGCTTCCCGATAATAGATAATAGAGCCAATCCTTAGCCGAATCCTTCAGAGAAAATGGAAAGGCTCTCAACTTAATCTGTTCTTCAGTAATTTCCGTGGGTTTCATACTCGTACAGACCACATGAAACTCCTTCAGGTGTTTATGAGGATCTTCACCTGTAAGACTATGAAAAGTTGGCAAAAGATGTATTAGCCCAGATTTAAGCTCGAATGTAGTAGCAGCAACTAAATTAGGAAAAGTTATGCATAGAGATTGTTGATTCAATGTAGGAGCTGTAAGCTCCTTCAAAGTTCGATTGTCCTCAGCCATGAGTTGCTCTTCCTTTGATTCAAAATCACCCGGGAATAAGGTCTCGGGATCAAAATTATTCACTTTGAAATTCCACCGATTGCTACTCTTGAACCTGCGTAAAGTTTTTTCTAGTTTCGGATCGTACTGCAATTCACCTTGATTAGAAGATCGAGTTGCGGGCATAATCAAATAGAACAAATTAAAGAGAAGTTAGGGTAAGAGAAAAAAAAAGTCTACGCTAAAACTCCTAAAAATAATAAAAGCCTAAAAATCCTAGAAAATTATGATTTAAAAAAAAAAAAAACGAAACAAATAACTAAAGAAGCACAAAAATAAATTAGCACCACTCCCCGGCAGCGGCGCCAAAATTTGGTGTGCTGTCGCAGGCACCCAAAAATAGTCCTTAAACCTCTAAAACTAATGTAGTAATGGAAGTAAGGGTCGATGCCACGAAGAGTGTGTAATTCAATATTTATGCTTCTTACAATGATTGTGGGGATTTTGTATTCAAAGAATTGTAAATAACTCAATTAATGACAATGCCAATTAAATTAACCCGAAAACAATCAAAAGACTAACCTTAGTCTAAGTCCACATCCACCATCAAAAATCCACAATTGATCATAGATACAAGGATAATTTAATTCATATTTCGAATATTCATCGTTGGAATTGATTCCTATTTCTCCTTAATTTTAGTTAATTAGAAACCATCGTTCTAATTAACCCCAATTATTAAATAACCCCAAACCAACGTTCAAAATTCAATTTAACAATAGTTTTATACAATAGAGAAATCGATGAACTAGATAACACAAACACCAGCGGTTGCATTCAATCTATTTAAACATTCTTCTTAAAATTCAATAACCTCTATCGCAGAAAATAATCAAATCCTAGTGCTTCACAAGTTAAAGGGATCAAACAATTACGGATTTGATGTTTAACTTAGCGGTAGATTGTTACAATCAATAAACTAGCGGGCCCTCTAGCAATTAAACGCAACAAATCATAGAAATAAATGCAGAAAAACATTCAATACTCAAAATATAAATCAAACAATAAGAAAAACTATTTAGATCTCACAATATGTGGTTTCGAGGCTTCCGTTTCCTTCAACTAAGTGTAAAAGTTTAGTTATAATTCATGAATCTAAGAGAAAAATGGAGAAGAAGGAAGTTGGAGGCGTTCTGGTGTGTTTTGGGGTGTTTTTAGGGTTGAAAAGTCGTGTAAGATATGTTGCCAAAAGAGTTTGAGTCAATTTAGGAAACTTGAGATTTGGCATCAGGAAACAACCATGCGATCGCAAGGTATTAAGTCATGCTGTCGCAAGGAACAAATAAATTCAACCTTCAGACTCTCGGTGATGGTTTGTGCGATCGCGAGGAATTAAAACCATGCGATCGCAAGGCTTTACAAAACTTCCTCCGGACAGCTTTTAGTATTTTGGTCGTAACTTTCTCTCCCGATGTCCGATTGAGGTGATTCAAGATGCATTTGAAAGCTAACTCAAAGGGCTACAACTTTATTTAGATGACATCTTCGAATTTGATCGTTTGATATGTCAAAAATTGGTCTTAATATGAGCCTGAAAACCGATGCAAAACTTTTTAGCTTGAAAGTTGATATGTGATAATGTCTTGGCTATATTTCATCCCTTTGACTTTTTTCTTCTTCCAATTGGCCTCTAGCACTCTCAAGTCTTCATCGTGAGGTTCGATACAACTTTTAAATATTTGCACTTTGGTTCCCGAACTTTCGTTTTCTATCATTTTGGTCATTTTCCCCTCATTTCTTCCAACTTACGCCATATCCATCGAATTGCGACCTGAACCAAAATATGAGAATACTAAGTACATTTAAGTATAAAATAGTCATATGAGCGCATTAAATAAATATTTAAAATGTGTATTTTATATTCCTATCAGTATTCTATAGATGTAACCAACATTTACTTAATAAAAGCTTCGTTTGAACGTATTTCGTTCTTTATTTTATTTCGCTGTCATCGCTCAATAGAACTTACATGATTTAGTCTTTATTTGTTCGTTTTCCTCTAAGGAAGGAACATATTTTTTCAAATATTTACCATTGATGAACCTCACGTGATTAGTACCATCTAAATTTTCTAAATGGTAGGCTCCATTAGGCAACACACTTCTCACTTTGTATGGTCCTTCCCAATTTGGTGACCATTTACCGTACTTTGGGTCTTTACTATCCAAAGGGAGTATTATTTTCCAAACCAAATCGCCCAAACTGAAGGACTTGGCTATGACCTTTTTATTGTAAAACTTAGCCATTTTTTGTTTCTGGACTTGCAATCTATCCAGGACGTCCAACCTTAATTCGTCCAATTCCAATAAGTTTTGGACGAGTAACTCTGCGCGTTCGTTGTCGCCCAGGTTGTTTTGTAAACATACTTTCATTAACTGCACGTTGATTTCCATGGGCAGCACTGCTTCTTGTCCGTATGGTAGCTGAAAAGGGGTAACTTTAGTGCTTGTGCGTGGCGACGTTCTATAGGCCCACAAGGCTTTATTCAAACACTCGTGCCAATCTCTGGCGTTTTCGCGTATCATCTTTCTCACGATATTCTTTAGAATCTTGTTAGAGGATTCAGCCTGACCATTTGATTGAGCGTAATAAGGCATGGAATTTACCAAATTGACCCCAAATTCGTTCAAAAATTCCTTCACTTGATCCCCATTCAAGGAAGTCCCATGATCCACCATCAGAGTTTGTGGGATCCCAAACCTATAAATAATATGATCGCGAATGAACTCTATAACGCTCTTCTGAGATATCTCTTTTAGAGGTGTTGCCTCTACCCATTTAGTGAAGAAATCTGTTGCCACTATAATGAACGTATGTTGCTTGGACGATGGTGGATGAATATTCCCTATTAAGTCTATCGCCCAACCTCTAAACGGCCATGACTTAATGATAGGTGCCACTTCTCTAGCTGGCGCTCTTTGGATTGGTCTATGTTTTTGACATGCCAAACAATCTTTTGCAAATTGGACTCTACAAATTCCTTTGGCCAGATTGGTGGACTCTACAAATTCCTTCATGTATTTCAGCCATAATTACCTTAGCTTCTTGTAAGTTTACACATTTTAACAACACCCCATCTGGGTATTTCTTAAACAATTTGCCTTCGATCAATGTGTAATTCAACGATCGTAGCCTTATCTTTCTACTGTTCTTTTTACCTGATTCTTTCAAGAATTCTTTTATCTCTACCCTCCAATCCATTGCGTCTTCTTCTTGTATGCAATGAATTCCAATCCTATTTGCCCTCCTTTGTACAACGGGCAATATTGTTCCATATTCACAAGTGGGTTCCATATCTAAAATTTTTAAGTAGCCTGAGGCCGTTTGGGCTAGTTCGTTCACTATGTCATTGTACATTCTATTGACATATTGAAGTTTCACTTGGTCGAACTCTTCTAGCAATTCTTGGGCAATTTCATATTGACTCATGACGGAATCACTTTGACATTTAAAATCGCCAGTAAGTTGGTAGATCACCAACTGGGAATCGCCCCTAACAATCATGTTCTTTACTTCTATTTCAATCAGTAACTCTAGGCGACAATCAATGCTTCGTATTTGGCCTGGTTATTGGTGCACATTCTATTTAATGTGAAGGCGAATTTATAACAAACTCCTAGATGATTTATTAAGGCTATTCCCACCCCTGGACATTTGGAAGTTTTTGATCCGTCGAAATATAAGATCCATGGTTTCAACTCGAATGAGTCTATTTCCAATTGAATTTCTTTAGGCATATCAAGGCACTGGTGATCGGCCAAGAAATTAGCCAATGCTTGATTTTTCATTGCTTTCTATGGTAAATATTGTATTTCAAATTCGGATAATGCCAAAGTCCAAAGGCCTATCATTTGGTGTAAAACAGGGCAAGAAAACATGTACTTCATTAGATTCACTTTAGAAACTAGATAAACTGTTACATGCCGTAAATAAGCCCTTAACTTAGTACATGTGAAATACAAAGCGAGACATAGTTTCTCGATGGCGGAATAATTACATTCGCATTTTGTCAGACGTCTACTTAAATAATATATTGCCCTTTCTTCACCAAATTGATTTTCTTGCGCGACCATTCCAGGTATCGATTCTTGTTTAGCCGATATATACACCTTCATTGGCTGTCCTTAGATAGGTGACACCAACACTGGCGGATTTAATAAATACGTCTTTAGGCTATCAAAAACCTTTTGATGTTCTTCTTTTCAGACGAGTTCATCCTGGTTTTTCAACTTTAGGAGAGGCGAAAAAGTTTTTGTTTACCCTACACAATTAGAGATGAAACGCCTTAAGAAATTTACTTGGCCTAGAAATCATTGCAATTCTTTTTTGTTACTAGGCGGTTTGGCCTCTAAAATGGCCTTTGCTTTATTCTTATCGAGTTTGATTCCCTTTGGTACACTAGAAAACCAAGGAAGTTCCCGGTGTTGACACCAAATGCACATTTCAAAGGATTCAACTTCAATTTATATTGTCTCATTCGCTCAAATGAGCGTTTCAGTTGTTCGAAATGATCTTCCTCTTGAACAGATTTGACCACAATATCATTCACATACACTTCAACAAACTTGCCTATCATGTCATGAAAGATTAGAGATTCATTGCCCTTTGATAAGTCGCCCCTCCATTTTTCAGGCCGAAAGGCATAACTATCCATTCATAACACCCTAAGGCCCTTGAGCATCTAAATGCAGTTTTGTGTATGTCTTCTTCAGCTATATATATTTGGTTATACCCTGAATACCCATCCATAAAGGAATACATGACATGTCCGGCAGTGGAATCAACCAAAGAATCTACCGTGGGCATTGGATATTCATCTTTAGGTGTCGCTAAATTCAGATTTCTAAAGTCTATGCACACCCTTAATTTGCCATTCTTTTTTAACACTGGCACAATGTTAGATAACCACTCAACATATCTGGCTGTCCTGATGAAGCCTGCTTTTAACAATCGCTCAATCTCCTTCTTAATTTCAGGTAGTACGTTAGGAGCAAAACGTCTAGGAGGCTGTTTATGGGGCTTAAAATTTAATTTAGTTGGCAATCTATGTTCCACTAAATTTTTATCTAAACCAGGCATATGTTCATACTCCCAAGCAAAACAATCTTTATATTCTTTTAATAAAGCGATTAATGTTGTACTAACCTCTTGACTAAGCATCTGGCTGATAAATGTTGGGCGATCCTCTCCTACGTCGCCAATGTTTACTTTGACCAAAGGGTCTTGTGCTTGAGCGTTCCCAGGCTTGGTGATCCTCATTACTTCATCGTCCATGTCCCTTGTAGGCACTTCTTCTTCTAAGCAATCCACCTTGTTGACCTCTTGGTCAACACTTTGTTCCAATTTGAATACTGTCAATTTGTCTCCCAATGTTTTCAATGCTGCTTCTTTTTTGATTTTCTCTTGACATTCTTTATTGAAAGCCACTAGTCTGGCTTTAAAGGCCTGGATCTCGGCCACATGCTCTTTTGGTTGCCAACTCATCAATGTTCTTTGATCGTCCTTTTGCCAATCATTGGCTCTTCTAGGGCCACTATGTTTGGCCTCATTTGATTGAACATTTCAGCGAGTGCTTCTACTGAAAATGGTTCTTCACTCTGTGCGACGACTTGAGTTTCTTCTCCATCTTGGATTATCCTGACAGGTCCATAATTTCCTTCGTACATGAATCTTTCTACCGAGTTAGCTTCTGCAACAAAAGGCCTATGATCTGCCTGTACCACTTCTGCTTTACCTTGGTCATTCCAGAAAACCAAGCATTGATGGAGCGATGATGGTATACAATGAATTCCGTGGATCCAGTCTCATCCTAGTAGTATATTGTAACTAGTAGGACCATTAATGACAAAGAAAACTGTGGTCTTAGTAGTTGTTCCCACCGTTATATCTGGTGGCATTACTCCCTTGGCCGAGGTTGCTCCTCCATTAAAGCTTGTGAGAATGACTTCTGTTGGGATCATGTCATCCTCTGTCTTAGCGAATTTCCTTATCATCCTTAATGGAATAGTATTTATGGCTGCCCCATTATCAATAAGCACCTTCACTACGGGTATGCCATTGACTAAGGCCTTCACATAAAGTGGCATTAAATGTTTGGTCAGTTTCATGGTGGGTCTTTTGAAGACTCCAGTATTTCTTCGATAGTTACCCAGCCTGTTGGGGGAGGATGTATCCTTGGAGGAGATCCATATTTCTCAGAGCGAGATACCCTTTTCTTCCTCTTGAGTGTTCCGTATAGTACCGTAGAAATCGAAAGAACGCCCAGATGGTTCTCCCAACAAATCTACTTCACGAACCCCTTCCCGATGCAATTGTTTCAGCAAAGTATTGCGCGATACTCCTCTCTTTCTCCTCTCTTCTTCTAGATCAATTTCTTCTTTAATATCAGTCATACCATCATCCTCTTCGTCTTATATTTCTTGAGACGTCTGACCACCTTCACATTCCAGCACACATGCTTCTTCCTCCCTTTCATTTTCTTTATTCTTGAATTTATTGGCTAACAGATAATTTTAGCCATGACGGGAGGTAAGGTACCGAACTGAATAATAAGGGGTGGTTCTATATCTTCTTCGTCTCTTTTACTTTGCTCAAATTTCGACCTCCCAGAAAAACTTTCTGGCATTTCTTCCATTGATTCCCCTGTGCCAGTCTCTTCACTGTCTTCGAGAGCATTTTGATTAACTATTTTCAGTACTCTGGCGCTTTAGGACGTGGCATTTCTTATTGCTGCCTCATCATTCGTCCATAATTCCGTTGAAATCGCCTTTGCTGAGTCCTGGTCATTTTAGAGAGAACTTTGCTGAATTTTCTTAAGTTCTTTATTTCCAAAAATATATCACAATTAATAGGTTGAGCATCCGTTATTCGTGCACGTCACGTCTCAAGTATACTAAAATTACAGGAGACAAGGTTAGATAACCTCGAATATTGTCGGAAGCAATCAAAGTATACAGGGGCGGACCCATCACCCGGCGACGGGGCGCGACCGCCCTTGTTGGATCATTTGGAGTCTTCAATACCACCCGGCGTCGGGTGAGGTTGCAGAGAGAGAAGTCAGGAAGAACTGAAGAAGGGCTCTTTTTTTTGTTTTTTTAGTTTGGCCCTTTCGTTTTTGGTTGAGAGAGTTGGGTATTTAAGAAGTTTGGACCTTATCATTAACCTTCAAATAAACAATTTAAGATGGTGTTAGAGTTTGACATAATAAATAAAGGGAAAATTACCCAAAAGCCTGCATTTTAAGTATACATTTCAAATATCAAATCCTAAAACTTTTCTTTTCATAAATCAGGGGTTAATTCACCTTTTATTAATAATAATATTATAAAATTAAAACTTAATCCAAATATTCAACCCCAAATATCATTTCTAACCCTATCTTCTCTCTCTCTCTCTCTCGAAGCTCACTGGCTCCCCAGCTCACGAGAGTCCCCCACCGGCAAGCTAGTCGAGGCCACTGAGCTCTCGGCTTCAAAGGATCCGGCCTCTGCCCTTGGCTCAGATTATCAACCGCCCGCCACCTCTGGCCCAGGTCTCGGCTTTCGGTCTTGACCCGCCCCAAAATGATGGGTTAGTCGGAGGTCAACGGGCCGTGCAACCATTCTCAATGCTTCCGGCTGTGCACGCATCAGCTAACCATTCTGACTCGTTCTCTTCTTACAAAGGCATACCGAATACAACCAGCAAGTACAGAGAGGTATTCTTGAAGTGAGAATTTGTCAATTAATATCACATTGATAATGTTTTGTTCTAAGTATTTGTCATAAAATGTGCAGGACAAAAGAGTGAATTGGCATTCAACTCCATTCGAGGTGAGATTGGAGAAAGCTCTTGACCGAGGTGCTGTAGAAGCCTAATATACCCAATTGCATTCTACAGAAGAAAGATGAATTGAGATTTTTTTAATTCTTTTTCAGTGCCTGTCCTTGGATTCTTTTAATCTGTTTTAGTTTGTGAATTTTTTGTGATTTTTATGCATTTGTTTGTTGTACTTGCTCATACTTTTTTTTATTGTTTGTGAATTTTGATATGGTTTATAAACAATTGTTTGTTTATTGTAATAATTTAATCAAACTCTGTTTTAATTGTCGATGTACTTGATTGATTACTTATTTATGTTCTCTTACCGTAGACAGTCATACTGAACACAAATTTGATCACAGTTAGTCACATTGAATACAAACTTGGTCACAATTAGTCATGAATGACACATGTCAGCGAATTTGGGTGGTGGTAGGTGGATTCATGGGGTGAGGTATGATTTTCAATTTTTAATTTTCTGAAAATTTTAAGTCGCTGGAGCGCCTGCTGGAATAGTCGCCAGAGTAATCATTGAAACAGCCGCCGGAGCGATCGCCAGAGCCGATGGCTATCTCCGATGGAGAGGTGGAGGGAAGGTCGTGTAGTGGAGTGATATGATGGGGAATGTGAGGTGACATTGGTAGAAATAATTAATGTATATTATATTGTATTTTAATATTTGATAAATTTATTTACCACCTGATTTTTGAAATATTTTAATGAGTTTGTTATTTATGAAATGTGATCTTTAAAACTAAGAGTCATGTATTGTTTCCATAAATAAAGGAAGAACTTAACATTTTGACAATATAGGCTTATAAAATTGTGGAGAAATTAATTTTGGAAAGACTTGAAGAAAAAATGAGCAAGCTGGGGCAGTTTTTACCGATTGCAGTGCACTGAGTTGGAAAAATAATTTGACCTAGCAAGTGTCGACCGAGAATTGTGAAAGTTTAACATGGAGAATAAAATTCATATACGTACTATCCTAAAAAAATTGGGATGGTTCTAGGTGCCTTTTAATTTTTAATACAATAGGACAATGATCTAGAATTATGTTTCAAGTAACTAAGCAAACTAAAACAAGTATTTCCTAATAACAAGTTTTTTTGTTTTGAAGAAAAGAGAACAAACAACTATAACATTTTGGAAGCAAATAAATTCTTTCATTCCCACTCCCATCCCCACATTAGGAGAGAGGATGTTGAGATAGTTATATCAAATTTTTTTTTTTTTTTTGGAAGGTTGGAGTGATTTTAAGTTTTAACTAGTTATTACTTAGATTGATACCGCTTTAATTGAAACGATCTTTGTAGATTATGGAAAGATTATTTCAACAAAAATGAAAGTCCATACTTAGTTCTTCTACTTCTAGCTGTTCATCTAGTCCCGCCAATGCTTCTAGTTGAGCACGTGAATTGTTAAATAATACATAGAAGTCTCGGGCTCAATTTAATGTAGATGATCTTGTTTCTGATCCAGGGAAACGTCCCCTTACAAGATGATTTTGGGTTGTATTGAATTATATTTTCATATATATATAAATTTTACGTTTTAGAGTATTTACATTTATATAGAATAATTTTTAATATTATTTAATTAAATGTTAATAAACGATCTAACTCTTACGATCGCTGATTGTCAACGATCAGCATTCAGTCCGTCCGTACTGAACTTTTGTGCTAAGTTCGCCACTGAAAGTATGCAAGATATACTTGGAAGAGTTTGTTTTCACATTTACATTACATGATATATTTTATTTTAAAATGTTTCCGTTAAATAATAATTGATTTCATAAATCAATAAAATAATATTTCTAGTAATTAAAAAACACATTTGACCGTGATTAAAAGTATCTTTCTTAGTGTTTATTGGGATAGTTGTCAGCTACCGTCAATACGTTTTTGTAGGTAATCCGTAGGTATTTCTGAAATAAAAACAAAAACTTAATATATAATATTTATGGATGATATTTTCATAGGTAACATTAAATTATAATTCATTTCACTTTCTCTTCTTATCGACTGTACATTCTCTAATAAAATAATATTACATTTAAACAAAAAAAAAAATTTCCTTCTTTTTTAACCACATATTCTTTAAAAAATTAGTATTCTTCTCATTAAAATTTGGAATAATGGGGGCCAAATCGGTGCTTAGCGTTTATTGGGACAGTTTGTGAGCTACCGACGGGCGGGCCTCCTATGATGGATTCCTCCAACTCAATGAATGAAGGGAGTATGAGAAATTTGAATCTATATGAAGATTCAAACAAAAAGGAATACTTTTTTGTAGGTAATCCGAGATATTTTTGAAATAAAAATAAAAACATAATATATAATATTTACGAACGATATTTCCATAGGTAAATTTCAAATAAAAAATAAAAATTGTATAAAAAATCACTTACGAATGTTTTAGTATGTGATCTGTTAGTAATATTTGACAAACCTTGAGATAAAAAATATTTTTTTGTCGATAGCTACCAATAGAAATTCATCGATATTTTGTTATTCAAATTAAAAGTGTCGAATATATGACATTCCTTCTGTTATATTTGAAAGGATAGTATTTCTTAGTTTATATTACATGCAATTCGCAACGAGTTCACACATTACAATTGTTACACTCAGACTTTCTTCTCAGAAGAAACTAAGATCAAGCTTCCATTTTGTATTTATCAGTAGTTGTCAATTCGAAATTAATTTATTTGTCGAATGTTAGTTTCAATTCTTATTACTTAACGTAGTTTCAGACCAAAAAAAAAAAAGGAAAAAAACGCAGGGCGTGAAAGGCTCATTATATGACAGATAAAGTTTATTATGTAACTTCTTTGCAACTAGTTATTGATCTTTTTATCTAAAAATATTTTATTTTCATTTAATATACCGAGTCATTCTTAAGTAAACGACCTTCCCCTTTCTCCCTTTTCTTAGTGAATAACAAAAAAAAAAAAATTGATAAATGTCAAATAATATATTATTCTCAATTAGTTGCTTAAGAATATAATGTGAAAGCTTTTCGTTCCATCGATAATTCTTTTGATTAGTTTATCCTTTTTTTTACTCTATATTTTGCATTCGACATTTTATGAGTTAATGCTCAAATCTGATTGATATTATATCCGTTAATGGCAGTATTATATTAAAAATTATATTTTTCTATATATTACTTTTCGTGTTATATTTTTTATATTGCGATGACAATGTGCATAAGTTTTTTTCATACTTGTGTAATTTTTATATTCAATTTAGGAATATGATTTGTTAAACCCCGAAATATAATCCGTAAAACTTGCCAATTGATAGAGAAGCACAAGGCAATTCGCGAGGGACAAAAGATGTAAAAGTTTCGCCCAAAGTAGGTAAACGTACCCCCATGCAAGCTAGTTGCAGGTTGTTAATAAAATACACGTGAGCTAATGAATAAAACATGATGCTCTTAACTTAATCAGTGACAAGCTAGCCAATAAGAGGCAACCATGTATCGTTTTTCTAAATAATCGAATTACCCCAAAGTTTGGAGAGAAATTATAAATATCCCCATTTTAAAGAAAAAAACAAGTAATTCAAATACCTCCATCCCAAGTAGTCATTTTCCCTCTTGCTCCAAGTTTAAGTATCAAAACTAACGAGTTTAGAAGGTGAAAATCTAACTATGTGAGAAAATTTGTTGATCTGATTTACCGTCAACAAATTGGTGCTGTCCATGGGAAATTTGCACAAAGTAAACCACGAAATTCTGTTATAAACGAAAAAACCTTGAAATCTTTGAGATCTGAAAAGATGAGTCAGGTCGAAGAAAAAAAAGAAGAAATGAAAGTATCAGAAGTAGAGGTCGAAGAATGCAACGACTGTCCAGTAGACAGTCAGGGGCGGAGCCAGGGTTTCTGGTCAGGCGGGGCACAACTTATCGATATTGAACGTCGAGTTTTTGTCATGAGAAGAGATACTCAATTTTACACTTCATATATGCATTTCTCCTCTAAATATTATTGATGTAAATCAAAATGCAAAAATGAATAAAAATGATGCATTTATCCTTTCCCTTCAGTTTTTCCATCCAACTATGAGCATGTTAGGCTAAGCTTAAAATTTTTACTTATAACATGTAAGTATATTGTTGTTTTAAAATAAATTAAAGTTAGAATTACGAAATTACTTATTCTGAGATTAAAGGAAGAGTTACTTTAAAAAAAGTAAATTTCCTTTTAATTAGAAGTAAAGTAAGTAATTTCCTTTTAATTAGAAGTAAAGTAAGGATAAGTTCTCCTAACATGTTTAGAGCCAAAAAATTTCTTATAAGTAACTTAATTTACTATTTCAAATGGATTTAGCAATTTGTTGGGAGGGTTCATATTTTGCTGTCTTCACTTCCACTTGCTATTCCATACCAAACAAGAGATATGTGATCCTTCTTGAACTCTATGTCACTAATCTAACTGCTATTTTCACACTTGCATCTAAGAAAACGCACAAATTAGCTGGTAAAGACCTACTCATTCAATGGGAGAATCTCATCTCTAGAAATAAAGCAAATCATATAAAGCCACTTCAAAATACCGAGTTCATTGAATTAATGTAATATTCATGTTAATTCAATTTACACTGGTTAATTCATTTGTCAAAAATATCCCTAAGTTTTTACCCAAAAAAATCATTGTATTCAGGGAAACAGCCTTTCGGATAACGAAACAAAAGATGTAGACAAAACTTTCTGGAATTTCAGCAAATAAAAACCCAATAAAAACTTCATATGCTCATAATTACTTTTCCCTTTTGGAATTTCAGCAAATAAATGCAACGAAACAAAATATGTAGACAAAACCTGGTTAGTGGAGTTGTGGAGGCGGAGGCGGAGGCGGAGCAGGAGCAGTCGGGCAGAGGAGAGGATGGAGTTGTGATTACTGATTTGTGAATTGTGAACGAGATTTAAATTTTTGGAATTGGGCTCAAAGTTTGGGCTTTTTCTCTTGGGTTGGGAAGGTGAGACTTAGCCTATAACTAAAAAACAAAAAAATTGAGGCCAAAAAAATTTTTGAGCCCATAAGTTCAGGGTGGGCCTGTGCCCACCCTAGGCCTAACGTGGCTCCGCCCCCTGTAGACAGTCATGTTAATCCTAAGAGGCAACACCAACGAAAGTACAAGTCAACATCTCTCCACATAACGTTGCAGCTTGCGAAAGAAAATGTTTGTGGCCAAAATACACAGGAGATGGCAGAGAGCTTAAAGGTACTGACAATAGAGAATGCCTCTCAACAGGTAAAAATCGAGAACACGGAGGTTAATGCGCAGGGTAAATACGAAGAAAATAAAATGGATCTAGCTAATAACGCATTTCGTGAAGATAATAGCAGCTTGCAAGTGACAAGAACCTTTGACTGTGCGTCGAAGAGGCAACACATGAATAGGCTTGCTGAGAGGTTTTCAGAAGAAGTTACCTCACGTGATAGGAAGTCACCGGGAAGGTCGGAAAGTGGATAGTTCGATCAATGCCTCTTGTAATAGTCATATACATGAGAAATCTGAGAATTAGCTTACAAGGTTGTATGAGTTAGATGATGATGATGATGATGATGATGAGTATCTACCATTTCCCAGGGAAATCAAAGAAGAACCAATTCCAGATAAATTTGTCAGCCCAATTATGGAAAAATACAGTGGTAAGGGTGATCTTATATGCCACTTGTGTGAGTATATGACACAAATACGGTTGAAGAAAGCGAGCCCTACACTCAAGTGCTAGGGCTTTCGTCTGATACTAGATGGACCTGCCAAATGGTGGTATAGCCAGCTATAGCTAGGATCGATTCGAAGTTGGCCGTAGTTGAAACAAGCCTTCCTAGGAGCATTTACAGGTAGTATGATGGGACAAACCCCAACTAAGAGACTGAATTACATGAGGCAGGAGGAAGGCGATTCCCTTAATAGCTACTTTGGCAATTCAGTGCTGAGTCAATCGTTTGTGAAACTATATCTGACGAGAAGGCTTGGAATGCCTTGTGGAAAGGCTTGCTTCTGGAGACTTCCTTCGACAGGATGTTAGTACTAAGAATTCAATATCTTATCACCAGCTTGTGAGCCTAATACAAAACGAAATTCAGACGGAGGATACCATAGAGAATCGAAAGAAGATAGAGCAGGGACGAGCTCTTAAGGAAAAAACCTCGGCATATGCACTTGGGCTTCCAAAGCATTAGTACCCGCACCTTTTCAGCTCCCTCAACGATCATAAAGGCAAAATACATGCGATATCTCCAGCTCTATCGCAAGTGGGAGGCGAAGTACCTCCATTTCCTGAAAATTGAGAAGTAAAATTTTGTAAAATTCATTATAGCAGAGACCATGACATGGAAGAATGCTTCGAGGTAATCAGGATTGTGAAGCTGCAAAGTCAGGAGGCAGGTACACACGAAAGTTCCAAAAGTCGAAAGCCTACTTACACAAGCGGAAAAGGGCGAGGTCGTGGAGGTAAGCAAAGGCAGGCGGACTCATCGCAAGCATTGGCAGGTACACTACCGACCTCTTGTAAAAGAGATCCATATTATAATTGGAGGTCTTGATATTGGCGGAGAAACAATGAATGTGCAAAGTAATTATTCCCTAGAAGCTAAGAAATCCATGCTGGTAAACTTTTGGATTCGAGTTATTTTCAATTTGCATCTCTTTTAATTATATTTAATAGTAATGATGAGCAGGGAAACATATATCCCTACTATGATACATTGGTATTATGAGCTGTAATAGCTCATAATGGCCTAAGCCACATGTCGGTAGATAATAGTATCTCACTAATCATTTTGTTTGGGAACGCTTTAGGCCAAATGTAGGTGGATCATCCGTGGATATTCATGGTTGAACCCCTTTATGGATTTACTAGAGATGGTCTTCTCTCGAAGGGACAGATTATACTGGCAATAGAGATAGATTAGGAGCCAACTGTATTCTACAGGTATATAGACTTCCTAATTATGAATAGCATGTCCGTATACAATGGAATCCTTGAATGGGCCTCCCTGAAACAGTTAAAGGTAGTAACTTCAATCCATCACCTATGCTTAAAATCTGAAACTCCAAAAGGGATAATCAGAGTCAGGGATAATTAGGTAGCTACGCTCAAATGCTACCTTAGTATCCTAAGAAAAGTAGCCTCAAGGGTTCCGGTAGTCAATACTACCTTGACAATTGAAAGGAACATGCTTGAAAAAACTCATTCAGAAAAGTAAATATCCAACGCTATGAATGATGGGTTGAAAAATCTATCTGTTATTAAAGATAACTTTGCAAATACTAGGGAAGCATGGATGAAAAAAATTGTTAAATAAAAACTGGACCTGGAACAAGGTCGTAGTAGTTTAGTGAACAAAAATTGAAAGGCGAGCCTATTTTTACCTATAGTGAAATTTCAACACAACGAGGTCAATCCAACCAATGATTCTGTGAGTAACGGCAAGACTCTTTCTGCTAACAAAGCTATAATTGAAGGAGAGGTATGTCCTACCGAAGAAATCCTAGTGAAAGGAGAGATCAATTTTGTCAAAAGAGTTGGATTGAAATTCCTTCCCCAGAAAGCAAAACTATACAAGGCGAGCTCATGTTCACACAACAAGAAATTGTCATGACAGAAATCAAGTATAGCTACATGAGAAAAATACTTATAAATGTAAATTGCGATAGAAGACATTTTAATAGTATGTTTCACAATACAACATTGTATGACGTTTATTTCAAGAGTTATATTACGAAATTATTTACATACAATTATGCAAAATATAGCAGACGACCAAAAATAAACAAACAACCCACGAAACAACAACATAGTGTGATATTAGATAAATTAGCGAGACAGTAATGTGAACTCATACAAAGTGACAAAAAAACATCAACAAACAATAAAAGACTAAAGTGGTGCTAGAAAAATGTGCTCCTCCTAAATATCAGCTGGCTTTGAGAATCCACAAGTTAAAAAGGCTCAATGGAAGAAGAGAATTATTTGAAGCCCTAGAGGCCAACAGAGAGACTTCTGAAGGTTAGATGTAATGACATCTATTTCACGAACCTCTAAAAAATTCATGTTTCATTCAAGATGAAAACTCCTGATTATATGGAGAACCTTGTTTCTTCCTTCTTGCATGTATTCATAGAAAACCTTGGCTTCAATAACTTTATTTCAGCAACTGTAGACTCCGCAGTAGAAAATTTTGCCTCCTTGTTTTGCAACTCTTTACGGAGGAAAACCAGTTCATCCCACACCTCTTTAAGATCTTTTATTGTAAGAAAATAATCGACCTTAGCTATTTGAAGTTCCTTCCTCAATAATTTCACAGCCTATTTGTTTAGTACACGATCGATTATCTACCTTAGTCTAGAGATGGCAATGGGGCGGGTTCGGTTCGCCCCACCCCACCCTGCCACTCCCCCACCCCATCCAGCCCCGTGCCCTGCCCCACCTTAGACGGGGCGGGGCGGGTTCGGGGCGAGGGCTTGCCCCGTTTTCTGCCCCATTTATTTATTTATTTTTTCAAAAACTTCCAATTAACTATTTTTTTGTTTTTAATTTGTAGTTAATTATTTTTTTTATTTTTCACGGGGCGGGTTCGGGGAAGGGCACCCCCTCTCCGCCCAGCCCTGCCCCACCAACCCGTCGGGGCGGGGCGGCACGGGCAGGGGGCGAGTTTTTTTGCCATCACTACCTTAGACTGCGTTAAATATTTGGAGTGACATGACCCCGTCTCGAGTCACCCTAGTGGACCCAGACGTGACGTGTGCCGATGATGAATTCCAGTTAGATGCTGGACCCACCACCAAGGCCACATAGACTGTTTTACGACTGTTTGACTATTTTATGACTCCAAAATTATTGTAGAAATTTTGACAGAGTTTCCCCTATAAATAGAACAAAACCAACCCAAAAATTTACAAAGAACCTCATATGATAATTAATACCAAATACTTGAGAACCACCAATACCACCACAACTCGATCAATATGACATTAAACTTGACTGAACAGTTCTACTTCAAAATACCATGTCTGCATACATGCATTACAACAATTGAACAACCCATAGACGAAGTAAACATTAAACAAAATATCAGACCAAGTGTTTTTTGAACATGAGTTCCCAACTAAACATTTACATGCTATGATATGGTTAAAATCATGCAACCTAATGATGGGTAGTCAGGCTTTTGACTTCAGCAGGCTTTCCAGGTATCTTAAATTCAACGGCCTCCTAATAGAAAAACATGACAAAATATATGAGTTTGTAACTCAGTGAGTGAATAGTTCGCAATAACATATACTTTTTCCATTTATATATTTTTACTGAAAAATCTGATTTATTTTTCTTACAGTTTTAAGAAATTATGATAATTTCTTTTATAACTGAAACATGCTAAAATCACAAAATTCATACTCTTAGATAGTCTGGTATCAACATAAATCTGTGTAGGCTGTCGTTTCTATAGATTAAATCCATATTTCTATAACTGGATAAGCTGAATTCTATATTCTGAAACGAACTATTATCTGATATTTGAAAATGTGTGGATTTACAACTGAAGAAACACAAATGATATACTAAATAATCATACCAAGAAGTACCTAATGAATAGTCTTACTTATGTATAGAGTAATCTCGACGTACAAGGCAAAGTCATTCAAATCTGATAATCTGGTCATACATATGCAGGGCTGCCCAAAGGCTAATCACCCTAATACACGGCCCAAAGCCTATGTGTGTACGAGAGTGGGTCCCAAAGACCCTGATAATCTGGTCATACACTGTGGAAACATATTCACATAGTGCAGAGCGAGTAAAATCATTTAGGTACTTTCTGATGGGTTTAAAATAACTTTAAATATGTCGAAATATGTAATATGAATATAACATGTTAGAGAAATAATTTCAATGAACTAGATTTAACTTTAAAAGAACTGACTATAAAACCTGTTTGATTCTGAAAATCATGCTGTCAAATCAAATATATATAATAATTAACTTTCTGATATAGTATAAATTTAATAAATATTTATTTTTGAAAAATAAGATTTTCCACTCACAAAATAGGAGCTACAAGCTAGACTAGCTAATAAATGTTTTCAATCTCCTCGTCACCACTTGAAATACGATATAAATAACCAATTTAACAACCACCATAATCAGTAGTAAAATACAAGCTCTTAGAACTTAATTCCTCCATACTTGAATAAATTCCCCAAATTATTCCTTTAATCAATTAGAGCTAATATCACTTTTTAATCCATTTACTAATGACCGACTCATCGACAAAACCTTCAATCCGAGCATATATGCAAATACCCACTTCAATCTAGTGATAACTTGTAATAATAATTCATCTCATTAAATTTCCTCTTCTTCCATAAATTATACTTCCAAGTAAATATTTCATCATAACAATCATTTCCACCAAATATCATTACTTAAGAATCAAATTAGAAATTCTAGGGTTTACCAAAAATAGGGTTCCTTACCTTAATGTAATTGGAAGCTAACCATCAAGAAACTTGAACTAGAAATCATGATCCTTTCCCTACATTTGCAATTTCGAACCAAGTTAAAACCCTAGAAAATTGACAATATATATTCCTATATTTCTTGAAAAAAATAAGATATATTGAACCCAAGATTGAGGAAATCAACACTTACTCATTTCTTCCCTTTTTCCTTTCCTTTTCTTCTTCTTCTTTCTCTTTCTTTCTCATTCTCTTCCTTTCTTACCTCTCAGTTTCGGTCTCGGTTTGGCTTCTGCGTATAGGTGTGTGTGAAGGAAATGGGAAATGGGTTTAATTGGTAAAGTAGTGGGCTTATTGCAAAAGAAGTCCCTTCACTTCCCAAAATAATATAAGTAAGTCCTTAATTCCAAAAATAATTAATCTCAAACCCTCATAAAAAATCCATTATGAAAATAAGTCCTAAGAAAATTAATTTGCTTCATTTAAGTCCTATTTGACTATGACTTTGACAATTCTATATTTGACTTTTGACCAACAGAAAATGGGTTGTAACATGGAGAGCCTTATAATATCGGCTAGCAAAGAAGCTTCTATATTAATGTATTAATGTAATTCTCAATGTTTTTGCACGTCTGTATACCGTGTTTTCTTCTCCTCCTCAAAAACATACAACTTCCTTTGGAGTGTGTCACATTTCTCCTCCAAGGATTGAACCTTCTTATCTAAGCTGTTGACCTGAATATAGCAAAGCTCATACTCCGCTTGCTGGTCTTGGTTTAATACGTGGGAGTAAGTTTCTCAACCAATCTTTCCCAGAACTAGTTAAAATAGGTATAACATGGCCTTACAGTGTCAAAAGGATAAAGTGCAGATAAAACCCTATATCTAGTTCATTGCAATAGCGGGGACTAAGCAAAGACCTGGAGTTCCCTCGAGAGGGTCCTTAGCATAGATGGGTGAAGAAGGTTGCTAAATTTTTGAGGGCAAAGACCCCTACACAAAACATCGGCAACAGGGGATCGTAGTCCCCATGACCCTCATGGGAGATAGGCTGTTCGATTGTATCACCAAGAAGAATGTGACTGGCCCTTTTAGGTTTGTCAAAGCCTAAACCCTTAAACAAATAAATCTTCTAGTGCTTAGAAGGGTAGCATCAAAACCAATCTGCACTAAGAATAGGAAAAGTTGGGCACTAGCCAAAAATAAAAAACCTCAAAATTAGAAATAAATGAATCTGTTATGCAAACTCACCTATGGTAGTCTAAACACTAATGTTGTAAAAAATTGAGTTAAAATGATGAAGTAGTCTTTCGGCTTCTCGAACCTCAGAAGACAAGTTAAGAATATGAGTTATTAAGGCACGAAGATCGTCAAGAGCTCGACTACGAAGCAAAATAGGTGGTTTATCTATAGCATAACGCCATAATAAGAACATAAAAATTTTAAATAGAAATACAAGTAATTAATTCTCATTGCACTCATCACAAACTTGAGATATATCAATCGAAAGGTTGGGATACTAGGTTGAATTCCCAGTTGCCTCAAACGAAGAAAAAATCTCTTTCCAGTCATGCACTTATTACGAGTAATTACAAATTTTGGGCAGGTCTTACGGAAACGAGGGAAAATGGAATTATATCCTTTTTGAGGGCTCTCGAGACTTTCCATTGGTATGGGACGGTAGATAGAATGAAATATATCCGACAAAACTCCCCTTCCAAACCCACAAATCCCCATAAAAAAATATACAACCAATTGGGCCCACATGCTTTGAAAAATTTAGTTAGGAGCAATATTTAAAGATGAAAGAATATTTGTAAAAAATAATGGAAGGGGATTCTAAGTCCCATATCCATCGAAAGATTATAAATAACTATGCAATCAAAGTTCTAGATTTAATATAAATAACTATATCATTCTGATGCCCACGTCCCCCACGTCCATAAGTTCGTAGCCTCTAATGCTGTAAAATTAAAGTCTTAGATTTAATACAAATAATAAAAATGGATTCTGGGGACTACTTGTTGAACATCAAAATATAATTCGTGACGCTTGTCAACTGATGGCTAAGCGCAAGGCAATACTTGAGGGGACAAGGAAGTAAAAGGTTCGCCCAAAGTAGGCGAATCTTTCCCCCAATCCAGGTTGGCTACAAGCTATTAATAAAATATGTCTGGGTCCATGAATAAAACATGATACTTTTAACAGAATCATTTAAAAGTTAACTAATAAGAGACCTTCATCTTTAGTTTCCCCTAAATAATGGAATTACCCCAAAACTCGGAGGAAAAACTATAAATACTCCCACTGTTGAAGAGAAAAGCATGCAATTCAAATATTTTTATCCTAAATAGCCATTTTTCCTCCTGCTCCAAATTTGAGCATCTCCCATAGTGTGACGGGCGGTGTGTACAAGGCCCGGGAACGAATTCATTGTCGTATGGCTGATCGGCGATTACAAACGATTCCGGGTTCATGCAGGCGAGTTGCAGCCTGCAATCCGAACTGAGGACGGGGTTTTGGGGTTAGCTCACCCTCGCGGGATCGTGACCCTTTGTCCCGGCCATTATAGCACGTGTGTCACCCCAAAATAAAATGAAAAAAAAAAAAAAATTAGAGGGGGGTCAAACTTGGAAAACCCCTCCCCAAGCCGTGCTTGCATTTTTTCACTGAGATAAAGATACAAAAATCAGAAACAATATACGATTTTTTTAGCACTTAACCACCTTTATGTTATGGATTTCATTGTTAGGGCTTGGTTAGGTGAGAAAATTTGTTGATCTGATTTCTTTCGTCAATAGGTTCGAAGCTCGGACGTCAATGTTCCCATGACGATGTTGTATCACTTGGAGTTCTATATTTGATATCGATAATTCTGTACATTACCAAGTATCCTAAATTGGTGGACTATGTATTAATGACAATCATTGACTTGGGTGGAGTAGAAGTTTTCCGTAGGGTAAAGAGCTATATAGATGAACATTAAAATACAATAAGTTTGTTATAACTGCAAGAGCCGATAAAGTAGATAGTGGAAAAGAAAAATCTGAATTATACTGGTTAAACAGTTACCTACTCGCGTTTCAAGTTGGATCTATAAGACGATTACATCCTTATATATTGTTAGGGGATAAATTCTACGTCGATTAAAGATGAAAATGTAGATGAATATATAAAGGTTTGAGCTACTCCTCTTACCTTTTAATATGAATCTCCAATTCTTAATATGGTACCAGAACTAGGTTAAGTTCCAATGAACAATTTGATTCGATTAAGACTCAATTTTAATTTGTTCAAACGAATCACCATCTTGTAGGGGTCTGTTAATGGATAAATCCCAAATCAAATAAACATGAAAATATAAACCAATATAAGAGTTTGAGCTACTTCTCTTAATAATATTGATCTTTTAAGATGTAACCCCAAGTTTTAATATATATATACTTGTGTAAATAGTCCTTTTCTCAGATAATGCTTTCGGCGATCTGATGTGATCATGGTCCTCTTTTATTAATGTTTTTCCTTGAACATGTACAGTTGTATTTAAATAATATTCATGTTCATCGCGTTTACAATTTAACTTCTAATGTTAGAATATTCATTACATAACTGGACGTAACCGTTATGGAACTAATAGACTCGGAGATGTCTTAAGATTACTGCTGGGTGACGATGTTTTTATTTAAATTGGCATTCACGATCAAACCAACACACTAAATTCTATGCATGTAACTAGGATGTTACACACCAAGCAGTTGGTTGTTCTTGTACTTCCGCTTCAAAGAATATCATGTGTATAATGTTGTACTGCAATAATCAAATCATCATTGTTCAACTCACGTTATGTAAGTTGAATTTAAGAGAGAAAATAAGACAATATAAAGAGAATGAAATTGTATTGAATAGTGTTATTTGTTTACAAGAGAGGCATCCTATTTATAGTTTAAACACACATTAATAGCCTATATATATATACACACACACACACACACATTAACAGTCCCCCTCAAACTCAAGGTGGTAAAATGGAGACCAACTTGAGTTTGGAAACTAAATCCTGAAGGCATCCACGAGGGTGCGTTTTAGTGAAGATATCAGCAGTTTGATCGGCTGAAGAAACTGATAATAGTCCAATAGTCCTACAGGTAAGATGATGACGTGACAATCAATCTCAATGTGTTTTGTACATTCATGAAATACATCATTGTGAGCAATTTGGATAGCACTTTGATTATCGCAGCTTATAATAGTGGCGATAGAATAAGCGACGCCTATGTCTTCAAGTAACCGTGAAGCCAAAGAAGTTCCTGAGTTGTATCAGTAAGGGCTCGATACTCAGCCTCTGTATTGGATCGAGCAACTGCTGTTTGCTTCTTGCTGCGCCAAGAAATAAGAGAATCACCAAGGAAGAAGCAACAACCAGTGGTGGATCTACGATCAGTGGGGTTACTTTCCTAACCTGCATCTGAGTAGGTACGAAGCTCAAGTAAAGAGTGAGATAAGAAATGGAGACCATGAAATAGAGTCCCTTTGATGTACTTGAGAATGCGAAGCATTGCGGCATAATGGGGTGTGCGATGAACAAAGAGAAATTGACTGACAATATGGATAGCATAAGAGATGTCAGCGCGAGTAACTGTAAGATAAACGAGACTACCAACCAACTGGTGAAACAAGGTGGGGTCATCTAAAGGTGTACCATCCATAGGGGTGAGTTTAGAGTTGAGCTCTAGAGGAGTGGTACATGTCTTACTATCTATGAGTCCAGCTCAAGTAAGAAGATCAGAAGCATACTTTGCTTGCGAAAGATAATATTCCTCAGAGTTAGAAGTGATCTCAAGTCCCAAAAAGTAACTAAGCTTTCCAAGATCTTTCATCTCGACATGTTAGCTAAGATAACTCTTGAAATCCAAAATTTCTGATGTGTCATCACTAGTGATGATCATATCATCAACATAAAGAAGAAGAAGGAAAGTACCCTGGTCTATATAAACTTCTTCGGTGAGTTCACCATTAAGAAAAGCATTTTTCACATCCATCTGAAATAATTCCTAATAACGGATGGCGGCAACTTCAATTAGGCTGCGAACTGAAGTAAGGCAAGCAACTGGGGTAAAGGTCTCCTCATAGTCAATCCCATACTCCTGGGTAAACCCTTTAGCTATCAAGCGAGTATGGACCCATTAGAGTGAGTTTTGATCTTGTAGACCCACTTGCATCTCATATCATGTTTGCCTTTTGGTAGGTCCACTAGATCCCAGGTGTGAGTGTTTTTGAATGCCTGTAGTTCATCATTCATTGCTTTCTACCAAAGAGGATCAGAACTAGCTTCACGATAGGACTAAGGTTCATGGTGAGAAAGAATAGTATAAAATACAACAAAGTCACGAAAATTAACATAAGGAGTTTTTACCCGGTCACTTCGTCGAGTAGGGAGATCAGAAGCTGTTGGAGCAGATCCATTAGAAGAGACAAATTTCTCAGAACAGGGTAAGGTGGATAACTCAATTGAAGGATCTACGGACATGTTAGTTCGTAATGGCATATCTGAGAAAGAGATAAGATGTGTTGGTGGAGATGTTGACTCAAAAGAAGAGTTTGTCTCGGGCGTGTCAGGAAAAAGATCTGTGGAGAGGTCAGTGAATATGAGAGAAGTGTTGTCATGTGAAACTTGGATATGGAGGCGAACATCTTGTGTTCCCAAAAAACAACATGACGAGATACTTAGAGACATTTGGAGTAAGGATCCCAACATCTGTAGCCTTTGTGTTCAACACCGTATACCAAGAAACAACATAGTCGAGATCTAGATTCCAATTTGGTGCACTTATGAGGCTAAAGAAGAACAAAACAAGCACAGCCATTCACCTTAAGAGTGTTATAGTCAGGAGGGTGACCATAAAGATGCTCAAATGGTGATTGATTCCCAGTAATGGGAGAAGATGTGCAATTCTTGGTATAAATAATTGTAAGAGCAGCTTCATCCCAAAAGCATTCAAGACGTGAAGCAGATATGAGAAGAGCACGGACAATATTGAGAATATCTTAGTGTTTGTGCCCAGCACACCCATTTTGTTGAAAAGTGCCTGGACATGAACAATGAGGAAGAGTGCCATGTTGGCGAAGAAAGTTAAGGATTCTACAGTTTGTGTATTCAGCAGCATTGTCAGCATGAAACACTTTGATATTGCAAAAAAATTGAGTTTTGACCATGGTAGTAAAATCAAAGTACAACTGAGGTAATTCAGATCGATTACGCATAAAAAATATCCAAATGTAATGAGAGTAATTATCAACAAAAATGATAAAATATCTAGAGCATCCCATAGTAGCAGTGGGAGACAGGCCCCAAATATCAGAGTGAATCAAATCAAATGGTGCAAAAGAAAATGAATCACTTTTGTGAAATGGCAACGCTGATTATTTTTCAAGTTGACAAGGAAGATAATCAAATTGTTCTTTATTAACAAGCCCTAAATAACCACTAGATGCTAAAGATTGAAAAAGACCAATAGAAGTATGACCCAAACGAGAATGCCAGAGACTGATGGATGGAATAGATGAGACTGGGGTTGCTGTTCGAACTGATGAGGAAAAACAGGATGGAAGGTGAAGATTGAAGAGCTCAAAGAGTCGTCCAACCTTACGGCCTATCCTAAGAGTTTGTACCATCTTTGGATCCTGCACACAACAACCAGAAGCAAAAAAGAGGACAGTTAGACCGAAGTCACATAATTGACCAACAGATATAAGATTGAGAGTGAGTTTGGGAATACCGTAAGTATCAGGAAGAGAAGTGTAATGTCGAGATTTTTTCGATATGACTTACAGTCATAGTAGAACTATCATCATTTTGAATAGTCGGAGTATGACTAGCAAGCCGTTTGGTGGCAAATATAATGGAGTTAGGTGTCATGTGATTACAACATTCAGAGTCAAAGAACCAAGATAAATTACTTAGGGTAACTGACATAGCAGTAGAGGGTAGATTACTAGAATGAGCAAGGACTTGTTTGACAATTTTCTCTATGTCAAAGGCATAAAATATTTCATTGGAAGTAGTGAATGATGAACCTTCAGCAGTAGTAGCGACAGTTATAAAAGAAGTACCGCGAGACATGTACTGCTGGGAATGTCTGTTGGGGTTTGGAAATAATCACGCTGAAGATGACCAGGGTCTTGCTTCTGACAGAATTGGCAAACTCAAACTGGGCATTCCAAGAGAATGTGTCCTGGTTTCTTACAGTAATTGTAGAATTTCAAATATCCAGATAGATGCCATTTGTTGTTGGGTTGGGACCCTCTGGGAGTGGCGAAGAAGGCATCTATAGAGGTCATCTTGCGAGGGTCAAGACGAGTTTCCTCTGAAAGAAGTTCAGTAATAGCTTGATCTAAAGTAGGTAAGGGACTGTGGTGAAGGAGAGATGCACAAACATGCTCAAACTCATTAGTGAGGGCCATCGATAGTCGAAAAATTTCTTAGCATTGTTGTCATCTGTAAACTCTGGTTCTGAGGAAGCAAGTTGATCCCAAACATAGTGAATCTCAGATAAGAAATTATTGATGGATTGCCCAGGCAATTGTTGCATACGATATAGAGTGCCCAGAAGTTGGTATTGATGAGACAGATCTACGGTGGTGTAGCGTTTCTGTAGAAAATCATATAGTGACTTGGCAGTCTTGAATCTACCATACTGGAGATGGATTTTTGCTATCCCACTCTTTGAGACGGTCTATGTATTTTGTGTTGTCTTCTCCAACGATTTTCTTTGGTTTGGTGATATCACCAGTGACATAGTGCCAAGCTTTCTGTCCTTAAGAAAAGTTGACATAACCTGAGCTCATATAGTGTAGTTGGGTCCTTCCATGACAATGACAATGGGTTGTGAGGCCTCAAGAAGCTCCATACTGTGCACGAAACTAGAAGGGGACAGAGAAAATAACAGGAATCGAACTGAACTGGTTAGGAAATGATTGATGGAGTAGTGACTAAGATGACGTCGATGGAGAATAAGACTCCGACTATAGTGATGACACAATGGGTATGAAGATGATATACAAGAAGTTTTTCTGATGTGAATGATCCACTAATACTGGCAATCACGGAGCATATTCAACTCTTGATATACCGAGAACCACTAAAAATAGTAACTCTGATATCAAGTCGAATTTAAGAAAGAAAATAAGACAATACAAAGAGAAGGGAACTGTATTGAATAGTATAATTTGTTTACAAGAGAGCCATCATATTTATAGTTTAAATTGTGAGAAATGTTTCCCTTTCTAAGCAATGTGGGACTAAAACACACACACACACACACACACACATATATACATTAACAACGTACATCCATAATTAGGTGTGATTATACTTGTACGTTTTGGACTATTGTCATTCAGAAACAGGCACAATTAGTAGCTAAAATTTTGGAACGATTTCGACTATCGAACTAAAGTTAAAGCAATTAAAGTGCGAATGCATAGATCACTGATATTGTGTTGAGGCAAGACAACTAGCATATTCTCAAACTGATCTGAAGCCCGATGTTACATCTATGAGATAAGAGCTTTCGTTAATAAATTCAGACTTTATTGGAAATCTAAGTAAAAAGTAAGTGTGGTAATTGTACGGAGCAACCAACGAATTTTGTTCAAGTCAATACTGCTGAGGCAGTTTCGATCAAGAAGGTAATGTATTCACATTTAACTTTCTTCATTAAATCTAAAATTTTTAAGTAATTTTGAATTCGTCAAGTCTAATCTTCCAACCACGAAACTATCGAAAATGGTAAAGTTTTTGAGCTCAACTTTTGTGGAATATGCACTCCAAAGTTAACGGGACCAAGCATATTAATGTTCTACTCCACCGATGATTAACGGGATATATTTATTTATCAACAATTATTTAAAATTGGATGAAATATTTGATGTCTAAATTATGCACTTGAAGCTTGAAAAAAGTTCAAAAAATTGATTAAATTGTTGAACTCTTATCGTACACAGGAAACCTTAGGAAAAATTGTTTGGTTTATATCATGAAAGTTTACCAATTAGGTTGGTCCAAAGGGTATTACTAGTCTTTGGAAGTGAAAAGACAGATTCTATTGGGAGATATGTCTTTATATGTAAGTACTAGCTTATCGCATCTTTCTCAACAATTGACAGTGTCTCGGTACACATTTTAGTTGTACATGGGTGAAATGAGTGAATTGGGAGTTGATTTTTTCCTATCTTGAGTGAGCAATTTTTGATATATTTATAGCAAATTAGACTATAATTTTTGCCATTTCCGACTTTCATTCAAAATCATATTGATTTAGAAGTTCCTAAAATAGTTAATAATTCCAAAATTATTGGGATTGAAATAAGGTAGACTCAATGATGGTAGAGCTTATATATGGAAGATTTCGGTCCCTAGTTCAGTTCATTCCCATTCAGTTTTCTTACACCATCGTCAATGGATTGAAAACATATTAGAAGCACTCCAATCCAAGCTATAAAACTCTGTTTTCGGATTGCACAATAACATTAATGGCCGGAGGTATGTTTTCAGTCCGTTTAATTTCCGCAGTTGATCTATATAATATTTAAGATTGGTAGAAGCATGACTAGATCGTATGTATATAGTCTAAAAACTGGTATCAGAGCAGATTTACCTCTGCCTTGATGGTTTTTTTTAGCAATCTGAACTTTTTCATAAAATTACCTAAGAAAAATTTTGAATTCGAAATTTAGTTTTTGGAGTTTTTGGGAGGAAATATGGTCAGTATTCATGATGAAATTGATTTTGTAATATTCCCGTAACTTAAAACGTTGATTTTGGTGTTTGGAATGCTTTTAAAATGTTGGGTTTGCAACCGAGCGGAACGGGTGACAAATGATAGGCCTGGAGGTTGAAGATGAGCAACAAAAAATGCATGTTGTATGGGCGTTTGTTGTGTCAATATTTTTGGACCGCAAGTAGTATCCTTTGGCCCAAAATGAAATGTTAGTCTTTAAAATGTTTTTGTCATAAAAGGAAATTACAAAAAGACAGGTGTTTGAAGATTGATTTTCAAAAATCAGGTTGAAAGTTTAATTATTCAAAAATCAGGTAATAATTTTATATTTTAATAAATATATTAATATTAAAACCCTAACTCACTTTCTTCCCTTTTCTCTCTATATCATCCCTCTCTTTCTCTGTCCTCTCCTTGTGAGCAGCGAGTGGCGCTGCAGTCCGTCGAAAAATTGGGTGAACAACATCGTCCTCATCGTTGTTACAGCGGCATTGTTGCTGCTGTGCTGAGCCGGCGATGTGAGCCCCGGAAGCGACATCGCCTTTGTTTCCCTCTTATGCATCTGTTTCTGGTTGGTATGGTTGTGGAGTGTTGGCTTTGTTGGGTGGCGGATCTGGTAGTTGCGATAAGGTGTGGTCGCGGTGATGGAGGTGATGGTGGTCATAGCGAATCTGGTGGTCGCAGTGATGGTGGTGGGATCTGGTTTGGATCTTATTTGTTTGTTGGAAATGGTAGTTGTGGTGGTGGTTGAAAATGGTGGAGGCGGTGACGATGCTGTGAGGTGATGGCGGTTTGTGGAGCGTTGGCTGTTGGTGGTTGATTGAAGTTGCAGGTAGAGGTGGAGGCGGTGTGTGGTGTTTGGAGCAAGTGTTTATGGGTGGTGGCGGCAGCGATTGTTTCTAGCGGTGGTGGTGGTGCGTTTCTGTTGTTGGCGACAATGGTGCGTGTTTCTGTGGTAGTAGTGGTAGGAGTGGTGGTAGTGGTGTGTTGGTGGCGGCGGCGGCGGTGGTGGTGTTGTGTTGTTGGTGGGGGCGGCGGCGGTGGTGGTGGGATAACGTTTGTGATCAATTATTTGGTTATTTTGTGACCAAGTATTGGTGGATCGGGATCGAGGGTTAGGTGTTTGGTGTATGTGACCAACTATTTGGTTTATTGTGATCTTAAAATTCGATAATTTGTGACCAACAAATTTGAAAATATGTGACCAATAGATAAACCGTGACCTATAATTTTTTTAATCTGCGACCAATGAAATAAATAGTGACGTATAAATTTTTTGATTTGTGACCTCGAAATAATATGTGACCAGTAAATAAATTGTGACTCGTATGTTTGCATCTGTGACCATGAACTGTATAATTTTGATTTTAATATATTTAATTAATAAAATATATTTAATTAATTAACCAAATACCCGATTGTTGCAATTGTAAAAGTTAATGTCTGATTTGTAAACTCTTCCCTTGTCATTCTTTAGGCCCAAAATGACGTGATGGTTTTTAAGGGAAGATTATAATGATTAATTAAAGGTATTTTAGAAATTGAAAAGTTAAGAGTATTTGTTAAAAATTCACAATTCTGACATTGTGAAATATTTATAATTTTAGCATTATTAGGAATTGAAAACTTTGAATATTGTGCGCTGAAATTATTTTAATTTCGTATGAATAATTCATTGTTTTGATTATGCATACAATTTTAATTATTCATATTTGTTAATATTACATGAAATTTGTATAAACAAAATTTTGAGAATGATTTTAAATGTCGAGTTATCCATATACTATTAAGTAATTAGAGAATAGCTACAATATTTTTAATTACGCAAATTGTACATATTAAGAGGTTTAGGATCACATATAAGGAAGTGAAATTTATTGTAATTAATCATATTTGATATAATAAATTTTACTCCTTAGGAATTTTTTATTATATCTGTATGATTAATTAGGATAAAATATCGGATTATATTTCTTAATTTACTCACATGAATTAAGAAATGAACATGATTTGATAGTCTTATCATAAAATTAAATGGATCTAATTGAATTAGAACTTTAGCCCACATGAGAGTTTTATGTCACTAGATTCATAATTTTGAAACATGATTTACGTTGGTAGAACATATTATGCATTTATTTTTCTCAAATTTATGCATGTTTGATTTTTATGCACTCATGTAACCTGCAAATTATTCTAATATTAAGTGTGAAATTCCCGAACTGAAAGGGACAACTATAAGGTATGGAAGGAGATAATTCTCCTTTATTTAGGTGGATCGACAATGATTACGCTATCAGAAAAGACAAACGAACTATTAATGGAACCATCACTTTAGAAGAAAAGGCTCTTTATGAACAATATACGACCTAATTACGTTAGCGTGATGTTCATAAAGACAAAAATCTCTACTCGTATTCGAGGTTCGGTGGATTGGCATGACAATGACAAGGCATTATTGAAGGCTATTAATGAACAGTTTGTACCTTCAAATAAAGCATTTGCTAGCACCATAATAGTGAACTTTTCATCCTTAAAACTCACCAATGTGAGAGGTGTGCGTGAGCATATTATGCATATGAAGGACATTGTGGTTCTTTTGAAAACTCTTGAGGTTGAAATGTTTGATTTCTTCCTTGTAAAATACCTACTGAACACTCTTCCGCGTAATGTGGACCTTTCAAAATCTTTTATAACATGCATAGCAAATTATAAATTAATGAACTTCTGACCATGTATATTCAAGAGGAAGGAAGATTGGTTATGAAAATGGGTGAAAGTACATTATTGGTAACATGTGAGATGGACTAGAACCTAGGGAAGAGTTGAAACCATGAAAAACAAAAGGGGAGAGGTAAAATACCACCCTAAGGTGAAATCAAAAAAAGAAAAATGAGTGCTTCTTCAGCAAAAAAAGGGGGCACATGACAAAATATTGCACCTAATTTCAGAAATTGCTTGAGAGGAAAGGTAATTCAATCTCCATTGTTTATTATGAATCTAATATGGCTGATTTTAATTAAAATATATGGTGGATTGATTCTGGTGATACAATCCATATTTTGAATACTTTACAGAGTATGAGAAACCTAAGGTAGTCAGTAGGAAGTGAACAAAGCATCTTATCAGAAAACAAGATGGGTTCATATGTGTAGGCTACTGGATCATGCAGTTTAGTTTTAAACAATGCTATGTTTTAGAATTGGAAAAGATCTTTTATATTCCAAGTTTTTCTAGAAATTTGATTTCTGTTTCAAGACATTCCTTTAGTTTTTCAGATACATCTTTAAGTTTGTTTTATAAATTTGATCTTGTTGGGAATAATATTTTGTCTGATTGTTTTTACTCTATTAATTTATAACATAATACTACTAATAATATTATGCATGTTCACACTTGTAATAAGAGTTGTATTATGAATAAAGATTCATCTATATTGTAGCATCAGAGATTGTGACATATCTCTATAAATAGATTTAAGAGTTTAGTAAATGACGGAATATTTAGTACTTTTGATTTTGTTGATTTTAAAACATGCGTGGACTGTATTAAGAGAAAGCAGACCAACAAGTTAAAGAAAGGCACCAAGAGGAGTACAAACATCTTGGAAATTATACATTCAGATATTTGTTGTCCAGACATGGATACTCAAGGTCCAAAATACACGATACATGTATTTTTACTTGCTTCACAATAAGATCGAACCATTATTTGCCTTTCTAAATTTTTAAGCGAGAAGTAAAGAAACAATGTGGTAAGAAAATAAAGATCGTGAGGACAAATAGGGGTGGAGAATATTGTGATAGATATACACTGATAATGGACAAGCACCTAGTCTGTTTGCAAAATTTCTTGAAGAGAGTGGATAGTTATCCAATACACTGTACTTGGTTCTTTGGACAAAAATGGTGTGTCTGAAAGAATAAACCAAATGATATTCATGGTGTGGAGTATGCTTAGCAACTCTAAGCTTCCAGTCAAGTTCCAACTAAGGTTGTCCTAAAGGCGCCATTTGAACTGTGGAAGGGTTGGAAATCGAATTCGCGACACATACGCATTTAGTGATGCCCATCTGAAGTAAGAGTTTATAATTCACAAGAGAAGAAACTAGACCCAAGGGCTATTAGTGGATATTTCATTGGATATGTTGAAAGGTCTAAGGATTACATATTTAACTGTCCATCTCACAGCACTAGGATTGTGGAATCAAGAAATGCAATGTTTCTTGAGAATCACATAATCAGTGGGAGAAATTCATTTCAGAACATAGTCTCTGGAAGAGATCAACCTTCCATATCAAGTTAAAGATTGGATATTATGAACAACATTCCTCAGGTTCAAATGGTAGTTGTACAACCGATGAGTTCCACAACCTGCTGATGATAATTCTGTAGATCAAGTTGTTCACGGTATGCCGAAAATAGTTAAACAACTAGTTGGACACATGGCCCTTGAGAAAATGTTGAACCAACATTAAGAAGATATACAAGAGAAAGAAAATCAGCAATTTCAGATGACTATGTCATGTATCTACAAGAATTAGACAATAACTTTGGAGCCGAAAATGATCCTGAAACGTTTTCACTGGCCATGGATTGCAAAGAATCCAGTTTATGATATAATGCTATGAAAGATGAAATTAATTCCATGGCATCCAACAAAGTCTGTAATCTTCTCAAGTTGCCTAATGGTGCAATGGCCATAGGGTATAAATAGGTCTTTAAGCAAAGAATGACTCATTAGGCAACATTGAAAGATATAAAGCAAGACTTCTAGCCAAAAGCTTTACTCAAAAGGAAGGAATCGACTACAAGGAGGCATTTTCTCTTGTATCCAAGAATGATTCTTTACGTATCATTATGGGATTGGTTGCACATTTTGATTTAGAGTTGCAACAAATGAATGTGAAAATGGCTTTTCTCAATGGAGATCTAGAGGAGGAGGTGTATATGAAACAACCAGAAGGATTCTCCTCTAATGATGGTGAGTACGTAAGCTTAAGAAATCAATATATGGATTGAAACAAGCCGCCCATCAATGGTATTTAAAATTTCATGATGTTATCTTGACATTTAGTTTTGTAGATAACATTATGGATCAATGTACATACCAAAAGGCTAGTGGAAGTAGAATTTGTTTTCTTATTCTATATGTGGATGATATTTTACTTGAAGCCAATAATAAGTGTTTGCTACATGAGATGAAACAATTTCTATCTAAAATTTTTGACATGAAAGATATGGGTGATGCATCTTATTTCATTGGCATAAAAATCTATAGGGAAAGACCTCGAGATATTTTGGGTCTGTCACAAAAAATATATATCAATAAGGTTTTAGAGAGATTTTGAATGAAAGATTATTCAACAAGTATAGCTCCCATTGTGAAGGGTGGTAAATTTAATTTGAGCCAATACCCAAAAAATGATTTTGAAAGCGAACAAATAAAGAACATTTTATATGCTTTTGTTGTTAGAAGTCTAATGTATGCTCTGATTTGCACAAGGCCTGAAATTGTATTTGCTATTGGAATATTGAGAAGATATCAAAGTAATCTAGGTATAGACCACTAGAGAGCTTGAAAAAGGGTGATGAGGTACCTTTAAGGTATGAAATATTACATGCTTATGTATAGATGAATTGATAATTTGGAGGTGATTGGTTACTTAAATTCAGACTTCATTGGCTATGTTTATTTCATTTACAAAACTTTTTTATGTTTGTTGGTGGAGTTGTATCTAAGTGAAGAGCAAAGCAAATCTTGACTGCTACTTCCACTATGGAGGTTGAGATCATATCTTGTTTTGAGGCAACCTCACATGGTGTTTGGATGAAGAGTTTTATTTCTAGACTTATAATTGTAGACTCAATTTCTAGGCCACCGAGGATAGGCCACCGAGGATAATTTGTGATAATTCAATTGCAATTTTTATGGCTAAAAATTACAAAAGTAGTGATCGAAGCAAACATATCGACATCAATTATTTAGCCATAATAAAATGTGTTAAGATAAAACTGTAGTCATTGAACACGTTAACACAGAATTAATGATTGTTTTGACAAAAGGCATGCCAACCGTTCAAATTCAAGGATCATGTAGACCGAATGGGACTTCTTTTCTTAATATGACTTCATTGTATGGACCAATGTCATTAGTAATAAAACTCTATTTTAGTTATGATATTGCACATATTTATTGGTTAAAGAAATGTCATTAATGTTTGGACCTAGAATAAACACGAGGTTTATTCATTAAGCTATATAGGCTAGTGTTAAGATACAGATTACAATGTGATGCATGAAAGATAGTACTCATTCTAAGAGGACCTATTGCCATGATTTATGTAATTGTTTCTTACTATAGGAAATGACTGAATTTTTGGGCCAAGTGGGAGAATGTTGGTTTTTTCCTCCCTTGAGTAAGCAATTTTTGGTATGTTTATATCAAATTAGATAGCCCATAGATTCTACCATTTCCGACTTCCATTCAGAATCATATCAATTTGGAGGTTCCTAAAATAGTCAATAATTCCATAACTATTCGGATTGAAATAAGATGGACTCAATTATGGTAGAGCTTATATATGGAACACTATTTGGGTCCCTAATAACATTCATTCCCATTCAATTTTCTTACACTGTTGTCAAGGGATTGAAAAGATATTAGAAGCGCCCCAATCTAAGGTATAAAACTCCATTTTCGAATTGCACAATAACATCAATTGCCAAATGTATGTCTTCAGTTCGTTTAATTTCCACAATTGATCTATATGCTATTTAAGATTGTAGAAGCATGACTAGATCGTGTGTGTGTGTGTGAATATATATAGTCCAAGATTGGGGGCTAGGGTTTCTTGGGGCTGAAATTGAGGACGAACAATTGGGGCATAAAGAAGTTTACGAGGCCGTGGATGTCGTGTTTCACATATGGCGATTTGGTGAGTTTGATGGGTTGGTTGTATTATAATTTTTTAATGATTGTAACTTGCCACGTGAAATTTTCGTGTTGTACATTAGCAACAAGGGAACGAAAAGTGACGGATTATGGATGGAGTGTAACGTCTTAAACACGAGTGACTATTGGAAAGCAGTTTGAAGTTTGATGAGTAAACGGTGACCATAGTATAAGTTGGATGAGTAATGAAGTATTTTACTTTGATTTTTAGGCTGAGTTGTCATTTTTAAATAGTTATAATGTTCCACGTTTATGTTCAGTCGAGAAGTCAACAATAAAGGTAACGAAATTTGGCATGATGGATGGTGTGCTATGTTTCAAAGATGAGTCATTTTGAAGTTTAGTAAATGTGATAACCATGACTAAATTCAGTGATTATTGAAATATTCTACTCGATTTCTCTTGATCAGTTTAAGAAAAACTTATTTTCTATGAGTAATATTTATTTTTCTATTATGTTCACTCAACTAGTCGAAATGACTTGAGCAAGATATGTCGTATTTGTTTACACGTAGAAACTAAGGGTACGATTGATTTGCCGTTTCCCAACTATTTTCAGTTTTGCAAAACAATAAAATGTGTTTGATCTGATATTTTTGAAAATCAATTCTCAAAAGCAAGGATAAATTTATAACATAAAACTCAAAACACATTTTTAACATTTTGAGTATTTTCAGTGAAAATTCTAAAAACACTCAAAACATAAATTTTAAAAAATAAAAATATAAAATCCGAACAAATAAATTTTTAAAAAATATAATTCAAAAAAATAAATTCTAAAAATAAAATTGATAAATTCTAAAAAAAAAATTATAAAAATTTCTAGAAATTAAAAATTATAAAACATAAAAATAGTTCAAGCTCTTAATAATTATTTTAAAAAAAAATTCTAAAAAAAATTTAAATGAACAAAGATAAAAATGTTTTTAGTCTCTGTCATTAATTTTTATTTTATTTCCTATATTGTTTGACTCAATTTATTATTTACTTTACTTTTATAACAAGGAAAAAAATATTGTACTATTCACCAATATATATATATATATATATATATATATATATATATATATATATATATATATATATATATATATATACGTAATAATCGAATTTCATGAAATAAAATGTTGTAAAACAATTTTTTAAAGTTTCAAACCAAAGAGTTCTCTGTTTTAAGAAATAGTTTTTCAAAATGACAAATCAAACACATTTTTAACAATCTTAAAACAAAGTCTCAAAATTGAATCCCGAAAATGATCTCAAAACTAAAAACTACAAAACTAAAACACAAAAGAAACATATCCTAATAGTTCAGACTCAAAAAATTAATTTCTCATCTCATTTGCCTTCTAAAGCCATCGTTATCAGCTATTCACATATGATCACTTTTGTGACTTTATATTGTTTATTCATTTTGTACTATTGTTTCAAAAATAAATTTTATCTAGAGCATTCATTTGGTTAATTTATAATTGTCTATAACTAGTGTTCACGTATTTACAATTTATATATTTATAAATTAATTCGCTCCAAACGAAAGCTCAAATGTTCACCTAAATATTGTGCAAGCTCAATAAAATCCTGCTTGCTTCATGAAACTATAGTCATTGTTAAAATTTGGGTGTGACCCGAATTCCTTGTTGAAGTAATTGAAGAATTCTAATTGAAGTGCATGTCAAGAGGAATTCAGTTTGGAATGCTTTTGGAGTCTTATTCAAGTTGAAATTCTATTTAGGATTTCAATTGGGAGTTTGGTTTAGAAAAAGACTTTGCGATAAAGAAAACAACTTGAAGAGAAAAAAAGGAAGGAAAGTGCCATGGTGTTGACGGCCCTATTTGGTGTTTTGTCCCTGGCCCCGGGGCACCCAACGGGGAGCCACAGCACCACTTGTCTGTTCGGGATTTTGTATTTTTCTCTCCTTTTTCATTTTTAACTTATTTTTTTTATTTCTAACTTTATGAACAACTCTAATATGAGGGTTTGGACGTCTCCTACATGTTCCCTATAAATATTAAACTCTTCTATACAATTTTATAGCGTGAGAAGAGTGATTACTAGCTTTTAGGATCATTGTACTATTTCTCTATCTTCATTATTTGTGGTGCAATAAAATCTCCTAATTCATGTGCCTTGTCTTCTTTTATTCTTTTGCTTGTGATCAAATACTTCATTATTGTGTCATATAACTTCAACATCTCAATCCGGTGGTTGGTTTCATATCAAGTGGTATCGAGCAATATGTGATCCTTGAATTCCCAACAATTCTGGGCATAATTAACACAACAAGTGGTATCAAAGCCTAGGTTCAGCAATTCTACAAGAGCGCAGAGTTTGATTTGTTCGAGGTTTTTGTTCGTGATGGTTTCCATGAAGTATGGCATTCCGCTTTGGGATTGGAGCACTAGATTTTTGTTATGGCAAGTTAAGATGAGTGCGGTACTTGCACAGTAGGATTTAGATGATGTGTTGTTGGGAATTAACAAGATGCTCGCAACTTTGACCGCAGAGGAGAAATTACGGAAGGATAAGAAGGCAATTTCTCACATTCATTTTCATCTATCGAATACCATCCTTTAGGAAGTTTTGAAGGAGAGTTCAACAACTGCTTTATGGTTGAAGTTGGAGCAATTGTGCATGACTAAAAGTTTGACAAGCAAGTTGCATCTCAAGCAGCATTTATACTCTCATCGAATGGCAGAAGGAGGATCATTGGAAGATCACCTAGTTGTATTTAAGGAGATAGTCGTCGACTTGAAAATTTTCAAAGTAAAATATGATGAAAAAGATTTGACCTTGATCCTATTGTGTTCGTTGCCCCCTTCGTTTTCTTCATTTAGAGATACGATCTTGCATAGTCGTGATACTCTCATCATATAGGAGGTGTATGATACTTTTTTTAAAAAAGAGAAGATGAAGCATCTAGTGTGTGGGGCAAGAGATGGAGAAGACCTTCTTGTTCATGGTGGTTCTCGAAGGGGCAGATCGAAGTATAAGTTCAGTAATCAGATTTGTAACTTCGCAAGAAGAAGGGGCACATGAAGAAGGATTGCTACAAATTGCAGAATAAAGAAAGGTTGGCCGTAAGTCGATATGAGAAGCAATCAGAGACTTCAGGTGAAGCATACCTCGCAGAGAACATTGTAAGAGCTATTTTTGACATCGAGTCTAAAATCAGATGATGATTGGATTCTGGATTCAGCGTATGTATTTCATATGTGTCCTAATAAGGACTTGTTTACTACATATGAAAATATTTTCAAAGGTGTCGTGGTTATCAGAAACAACACACCTTATCGGTAGGGATGGGCAAAACCCGACTGAACCTGCCAAAACCACCCAACCCGCACCAACCTGATTGGTTTGGGTTTTTTTTTTGTTGTTTTTACATGGATTGGGTGAGTTGGCTATGTAGGCGGGTCGGGTCGGGTCGGGTTATGGGTTAAGACATAAAAATCGAATAAACCTGCCCAACCCAACCCAACCCAACCCAACCCAACCCAACCCACCTACTTAAAAAAAAAAAAAAAAAAAATTCCTAAAAAGTAAAAGGAACCTAAAAAGTATGAATAGATAGTGTAACTCTAATTAGCTTGATGCATTTTAGAGGAGTTTACTTTCATTCCCACAAGAAATATAGTATAAATTTCCATGTTATGTTAAATACATTTTGTTCTATGTGGGCTCGGCTAATGAGAATTGAATAAGATAATAGATAATTTTATTTATTTATTTACTTATTATTTTATCTTGTTTATTCAAATTTAGTATAATAGAGAATTGGATGACTTTAATATTTGTTGAAAAGTTGTCACAAATCGATCAACCTAACCCAACCTAACCGATACTTGATTGGGTTGGGTTGGGTTGGTTGGGTTTCAACCTTTACACAGGTTGGGTTGGGTTAAATTTTGATCAAATCGATCATGTTGGGTTGGGTTGGGTTGGGTTTTGGTTGAGGCAAAAATCGACCCGACCCAACCCAACCCATGCCTACCCTTACTGTCGGGTTGCTGGAATTTGTATGGTCAGATTGAAACCATTGGATAGGACAACTAGAACACTTGGCAAGGCTCGACATGTTCCTAATTTAAAGAAGAATCTCATCTTATTATCTATCCTTGAATCAAAGGGTTGTGAGTTTTTTGGTGAATGTAGAGTTTTGAAGGTTTGTAAGGGTGCCCAGGTTGTATTGGAAGGACGGAAAATGTTTCAATTATACATCTTACAGGGTAGTGCAAAGCCTAGAAGAGTCAATCCGTACAGATTCAGTACCGTGGTGAACATTCAGTTTAGTACAATACCTTTAGGAGCTCGTAAATGGTCAGATTTGAAAAATATAGTTCAGTCGAGTTCAGGAGACATGGATAATACCGCTTTGCCACCATCACCTATTGTGCCATTGTATTCAATTGCTAGGGACGTACCCAGTAGAAAAAAGGATGTGCATATTGATTTTGTTAAGCATGCTTTCAACGTAGTAGAATGTGTACAATCAAGTAGCCTTCTTTAAAAGCATTTGGATTTGATTCTGCTTTGGGGGTATGTTACAGCCAAATTTGGTAAATTTTAAAATCATTATAATTTTTTGGGAATTTGAAGTAATTCTGTAGAGTAGTGCCTCCACCTCTTCCAATGAATCCAATAATTCTGCAGAGTAGTGCTTGGATTCATTGGAAGAGGTTGAGTATTTTGTATTTGTTGGAGAAATTAGTTTTGGTTATTGTTGAACAGACAATCCATTCCTTGCAAATGGATTTTCTTCTCCAAGTGGAGAAAATTTTGGAGCTTTGTTCGTTGCAGTGGAGATTGTTAGAATTCGGGTGTGACCCGAATTCCTTGTTGAAATAATTGAAAAATTCTAATTGAAGTATACATAAAGAGAAATTCAGTTTTGAATGCATTTGGAGTCTTATTTAAGTTGAAATTCTATTTGGAAGCCTTATTGGGAGTTTGGTTTAAAAATGACTTTGAGATAAGAAAAAACTTGAAGAGAAAAAAAAAAAAAAAAGGAAGGAAGGCAAAATGTCCAGCGTCACACTGTTGGGCATGGGGGCGCTGGCACCCATGTTTGGTGTTTTGCCCCGAGCACCCTGGTGGCACCACGACGGCCTGTCTGTTCCGGATTTTTGCATTTTTATCTCCTTTTTTGTTTTGGACTCGATTTTTTGGTATCCTACTTCATCAACAACTCTAATAGAAGGGTTTGGACGTCCCCTACATGTCCCCTATAAATATTAAGTTCTTCTATACAATTTTATAGTGTAAGAAAAGTGATTATTAGCTTTTAGGATCATTGTCATACTTTTCCATCTTCATTATTTATGGTGTAATAAAATTTCGTAATTCCACTGCCACATTTTCTTGTCTTCTTTTATTCTTTTACTTGTGATCAAATATTTCATTATTGTGCTATATAATTTCAACATCTCAATCTGATGGTTGGTTTCATATAGTTAAGAATAGAAGATAGCAAGTTAACAACTCAATACGGTAAGTGGATGCATATCCGGTGAGCAGTGACCAATCCGGTGAGTAGTGACCAACCCGGTAAGCTAGTGCATATTCGGTGAGCGCAATCCTTGCTGTCTTGAAGCTGTTTCACCAGTACATTCTGTTGTAAAAGATTCCAAACATAATCCACCAATTTAGGAACTAACCAACAGCAATAGATTCTAGATCATTCTTTTGTATTATATATTCACACAAAGTTATGGCAATGAAAATTAGTCGATTGCATATTCTATCTTCTTTCATTTCAAACTTGGTATTAGAGCTTTTCAATGGCAAATGCCAGCAACCCTTCCCATAATGCTGATCCCATCTCTGCACCTGCCTCAGTCTGTAGCAGTACTGCCACTCCTCTGATAAGCACCAACAGCATCTCACCATTCAGAGTTAATCTCGCTCAAGTTGTTTCAGTCAAGCTGGACAAGAACAACTTCTTGCTATGGAAGAATATGATATTGCCAATACTAAGAGGACATAACCTTGAATGTTACATTCTAGGGACAAAGATGTGTCCCCAAGAATTCAATGGCAGCCAAGTCAATGGTGAAGCTGGTACCACCATTGAGATGATTAAAAATCTTGAGTGTGGCCAATGGATGTCAACATATCAGTTGCTTATGGGTTGGCTATATTCATCAATGACTTCAAACATTGCTATGAGAGTTACGGGTGCTACCAACTCAAGGGAACTTTGGACAGCAATTGAAGAAAGCTATGGAGTACAAAACCGGTCTAGAATAACCTTCCTGACTGGTAAACTGCAGAAGTCAAGAAATGGAACAATGAATGTTGATCAATACTTAAACAAGGTGAAGCAACTTGCTGACAACCTTGAAATTGCTGGGAAAACTGTGACGCATACAGACTTAGTCACTTAGGTTTTGGCTGGTTTAGATGAAAATTATACCCCCATTATTGTCCTAATAAATAACAGAGATCATATATCTTGGGGTGAGCTTCAATCCACACTTATGACTTATGAAAGCAAGCTGAAACACCTAAATTCTCTGAGAAATGACATAGCTGAAATCAAACATCAATCTAATTTCTCCCAAAGGTTTGCATCCAATCACCATGGTTTCAGATCTTACAGGCCAGCTTTTGGGGGTAGGTTCACTAGTTTCAGCAATAATAGAGGTGGTTGAAGGGAAAGAAATAGAGTAGGTAACCTATATGGTGGCAATGAAAACAGACCAGTTTGTCAAGTTTGTGGGAAAATTGGACACAAGGCTAATATATGCAACTTCAAGTATGATGATAGATATACTGGAGTGCCACCAAACCAAAGAACCAGGTACAACACGTCACCTGCAGCTCTTATTGCATCTCTCAGTATTGTCATGATCCAGTATGGTATGCAAACACTAGAGCGAGCAATCATATAACCTCAGACAAAGGAAATCTCACCTCAGTCAATGAATATGTTGGTAAGGAAAAAATCATGGTACGAGATGGATGTACGTTGCATATCTCTCATTTTGGTACCACTCACATTCTAGTTTTGAATGATAAAATTCTGGTTCTAGACAAAGTTCTTCATGTGCCCGAAATTAAGAAAAATCTTATAAGTGTTTCTAAGTTAACTTCAGATAATAATGTCTACATGGAATTTCATCATAATTGCTATTTTGTTAAGGACAAATCAACGAAGGAAGTGATAATGCAATGGAAGCTTAAAGAGGGGCTGTACCAGTTGGACTTTTCTCACTAAACCACCAGGAGTCCTACTCAAGAGTCAGCCATCACAAATAAATTCCTCTGCAACCTGTCTTCTAGTGTTTCGAGTAATGAGTTTTCTATTTCCACAAATGATGTATGGCACAAGAGGCTTGGTCATCTTTCTAGCCGAGTGATGATTGAAGTACTCAAATCCTGTAATCTCAAACTCAAAGGAAATGATATCTGACCTTTCTGCAATGCGTGTCAACTTGGCAAATCTCACTTATGGCCCTCTACTTTATCTTCATCACATGCCAAAGCTCCATTAGAACTTGTCTTCACAGACATTTGGGGACAAGCCCCTATCCTATCTACCTCAGGTTTCAAATATTACATATCCTTTCTTAATGAATTTTGCAGGTACACATGGATTTATCCCCTAAAACAGAAATTTGAGACCTTAAATATATTCATTCAATTCAAAAGACTTGTTGAAAACAAACTAGCTAGCAATATAAAAACCTTGTAGGCTGATTGGGGTGGTGAATATAGAGTGTTCTCATAGTTTTTTAACCAAGAGGGAATTGAGTTTAGGCACCCATGTCCATACACTTCAGCTCAAAATGGTAGGATAGAAAGAAAGCATAGACATGTGATTGGAATAGCCCAAGCAAAACTGTCCTTGAGGTACTGGTGGAAAGCCTTTCAAACTGCTACCTACCTTATAAATAGACAGCCAACACCAACTCTTCAAGGAAAGTCGCCTTATCAAATCCTATACGATAAAGAGCCCAATTACCAAGCCTTGAAAGTGTTCAATTGTGCCTGTTACCACTGTCTAAGGCCATATCAGAAACACAAATTCAGTTTTTACTCTACCAAGTGCACATTTATTGGCTATAGTGAATCTCACAAAGGGTACAAGTGCCTAAGCTTAACTGGAAAATTATATATTTCAAGACATATCATGTTTAATGAGTTAGAATTCCCATTCGAGTCTTCTACCTCCACAAAATTTAATCAAAACTAGCAGTGTCAGAAAACATAGTGTCTCACTTTCATTTTCCATCTGAACAAAAAATAATAATATCTACTTCAAGCCCTGCTGATACAAGTCACTCTGAAGCTGCTCATGTTGAACATCATCTATTTTTTGATTTAAATGACAATATAGCAATTGGTGATGACCTTGGTGACTCTGAAGGAAATGCTGAATTAGAACTTTCAATGCCAGAACCAAATTTGTCACTGGTTAGTGAAGCTTCTCTACAATCAGATGAAAATAGAATTCAAGAAGTGCCTCAACATAGAACAAAAAATCTGGCTGGGCATCCTATGATCACTAGAGGAAAAGCTGGAGCATTCAAACCAAAGGTTTATCTTGGAAGGTTAGCTGAAAAACTCTCAGAACCTAAGGATGCAACTAAAGCATTGATGAATGACAGTTGGAGAAAAGCCATGGAGGAAGAATTCAATGCTTTAACAAAGGCTAAAACCTGGGAACTTGTGCCTCATTCACCAACATACAACATTGTAGGCAATAAATTGGTTTTCAAGCTGAAGCGTAATACAGATGTCTCAGTTCAGAGATTCAAAGCTAGACTTGTAGCCAAAGGATTTCATCAAACTCCTGCAATTGATTCATCTGAAACTTTTTGCCCTTTTATTAAGGCATCAACCCTAGAATAATACTCACCTTGGTAGTCACAAAGGGATGGATGGTTAGACAAGTGGACATCAACAATGCTTTCCTAAATGGGGAACTTGAAGAAACTGTTTTTATAAATTAGCCTGAGGGATTTGTGGATGAATCGAAGTCTAATAATGTCTGTAAACTAAACAATGCACTTTATGGATTGAAACAAGCACCTAGATCCTGGAATGAAAAATTAAAGACTAGATTCTTGAGTTGGAAATTAAAGCAATCAGTAGCAGACACCTCACTTTTTTATTTCAAAAATGAAAGTCAAATAATTTTTGCACTCATCTATGTGGATGACATTGTGATCACAGGCAATGACAGAGACTTGCTGCAGAAATTCAAAGACAATTTGAACAGAAAATTCGCGCTAAAGGACATAGGAAGGCTGCATCACTTCCTTGAGGTTGAGGTATTATGGCATGACTCTGGAATTTACCTCACTCAAACTAAATACATTGCTGATTTACTTAAAAGATTTGAGTTGCAAAATATAAAGCCCTATATTACACCTTTTCCTACTGGTAAATCAACGTCTAAAACTAATGGAGAAACATTAAAGAATCCCACAGCTTACAGGAGTGCTATAGAGGATTACAGTACCTTCAATATACCAGGCCAGACATTACGTTTGCTGTGAATAAATTGAGTCAATTCTTGCAAGCTCCAATATCATCTCACAGGCAAGCACTAAAGAGAGTCTTCAGGTATCTCAAAGGGACTATGAACCATGGACTTTGGATTCAAAGAAGTGATAGACTTACCTTAATTGGCCACTCATATGCGGACTGGGCGTCCTGCCCTAATGATAGAAGATCAACCACTAGCTACTGTGTTTACTTGAGTGATAATTTGATAAGCTGGTCTTCCAAGAAACAACATGTTGTAGCACGTTCAAGTACTGAATCAGAATATAGGGCACTTGCTTCAACTGCCTCAGAAATAACTTAGGTTCGGTCGCTTTTTCAAGAATTGGAATTACCTCTAGATGAAGTTCCAACTATATGGTACGATAACATAAGTGCAAGAGCCCTAGCAGCTAATCCAGTATACCATGCCAGGACGAAACACATAGAATTGGGTACATTTCATTAGAGATAAAGTGATAGCAAAAGAACTGGAAGTGAAATACGTGCCTTTCTCAGACCAAATTGCAGATTTACTAACCAAGGGACTGAACCACTCAAGATTTCTCTTCTTGAAAGACAAACTTGGAGTTACTCAGATACCCTCCAACTTGTGGGAGGGTGTTAAGAAATTAACATAACAAAAGATAGCAAGTTAGCAGCTCAATCCGGTAAGAAGCGAAACCGATATTTGCTAAATACGATAAGTGGGTGCATATCCGGTGAGCAGTGACCAATTCGGTAAGTAAGTGCATATCCGGTGAGTAGTGACCAACCCAGTAAGCTAGTGCATATCCGGTGAGTGCAATCCTTGCTGTTTTGAAGCCGTTTCACCAGTACGTTATGTTGTAAATGATTCCAAACATGATCCACCAATTTAGGAACTAACCAATAGCAATAGATTCTAGATCATTCTTTTGTATTATATATTCACAAAGTTATGGCAATGAAAATTAGTAGATTGCATATTCTATCTTCTTTCATTTCTAACTCATATCAAGTCGTATCGAACAATGTATGATCCTTGAATTCCCAACATTTGGTATCAAATATTTTGGGCATAATTAACACAACAATCATCCTCGTTTCTTACTTGTATGAGAAAAAGAACGTGCTGAGAGAGTGAGAGTTTGCAATACTAACAAAATTTTGTACGGTGGTGTAAAAATGGATCAGACCATCCCGTCCTGCTTAGCTTAGGACCACCCATGGGTGTTTAGTATTTTCATCACAGTAACATATAATTATGAATAGAATTTCAATTGATACAATTTGTAGGATAAACAAATTTTCATAAACCAATAGTGAACTCAAAATCTTTATTGTATATATACGATTACATATTATTTTCATCTTCTTTCCACATCTCATCCCAATTCTTTTGAGCCTGTTCAAATCCAAGAAACGAACCTTCTTTCTCTATATCCCAACTAGTAGACAATGTCCCATAAGCAATTCCAAGTGCTGAACTTCCAAAAGTAACAAAACTTGTCAAAAATGGCACCCAATTTGGCACATCCCATAGTTTTTGTTCTTTCAATGCACCCAAAACTTGCAGCAAAGCAAAACCCATAATCAATGGCACCCCCACATAGAACAAGATTCTTGAAATCATCCTCTCCCAAACCGCATCAGGTATTTTGTCATCGTTGTCTTCTTCGGTTTTCCTAAAACTTTTTCCGCCAGGTTTTTGTTTATCTTTTGGCCGCTCTTGTATATTGGTTGATGATGATGATGCCCCACCAAAGCCCTTTGCTCCGGCGTGCAGCTGCCGCCAATTTTGTGGGTTTTTGCAGTGGAGCTGGTGGAGAAATGGGTTGCTCCGCCGCCATGGAGTTGATTTTGTAATGTGTAAAGGTGTTTGTTGAAGAATGCTGAGAGTTTTCATGGCTTGTTTCCACAATGTTGAATTTCTGATTGGAATCATATATATTTTATTGGGATTTAGAAAATATCTTATCCAGGTGAATGAATGGCTGAGCCTTGTTACAATTTGATATATCATTGCTTAAGAAACATTTTGCTGTCACGTTTTTGTCTTTAGCAGGCAAAAATGAAAAATATCTATGGAAGTCATTGAATGTGTATAAAATTTACAGGCAACAGCGAGAGTTACTCCAGTGCACCAAATGCTCGTTTCACAACGTGGACCGTATAGCATTTGACACTATTAAGAAAAAATACTAAAAATCATATCTATTCATACTGTTCAGTTCCTTCCATTACAATGTATTAGATATATAGGTATGGCAAACTTTGTATCCTACACGAATGTCGAGAGACAATTGTTTTGAGGTTTGTACACTTCATCTTGTACAGCTGGTGCATAATATCTTTAGTTCAGTTGGAGATTTATCATTTATGCATCATCGCCTGGTCGTAACCTCTCATACGATTTTCTTGAGACCTGTCAAGATGTAGGATGAAGTTGTAACAAAATGAAATTCGTGAACTGGAAAATACTAATTTACAGAATTAACTTTGTCCATCTCTAATAGCTTAAGTTTTTCCCTTAATCCACCCACTCAAGTTTTGTTATGAATAAGTTCTAATCCCCAATTCTGAGGCAACAATAAGCTAATAGAAATCAGAAACATACAAATGTAATGGTTCACACTCAATATGAGAGCTGTTGCAGTCTTCGCTATGTTGAAGAAAAAAGTATGGTTTTTCTCATGTCTCTCTATCACCGAAAATGCCCCCTCAAAATTCTTTATATGCGGTAAGAATGGTAGTGCGACAGCATGATTAGACTTCACAAGTCCAATAGATTTGACATACCTGGCGAGATGATGGTGAGCTACGAACAGTGCCTGCAGATCTGATTGGAGAATTCAAAACTGCCTTGCCAGGAGAAGCATATAATACCGGCTTCATAAATGGTGATGGAACAAATGGGGGGATTGGTGAACGGAGTATCGGAGAATGATAGTAAGAGATGGGAGAATCCTCTGGCTCTGAGGTTCTTCGATAAAATTGAGAGAGTGAAGCTGTCCCTGGAGATGCAGATGATAATCTTCTTGGAGGCAGAATGTTGATTCTAATCCTGGAAATAAATCATCGAGTTAATTTCTGTTAAGAGTGGAAAATATTGCACTATTTGATGTGAAACTAGCACTGACTTGTGAATGTCAATATGCTGATCAGTTTCGTCTAGTATTTCTTCCTGGAGAAAGAAACGAGATCATCAATACATGTTTGTTATACATATTAGACAGTACTGAGCAGTATAAAATTCATCATCTCATTCATTCAATTTCTTGGTCACTTTTCACTGATTTCAGCTCACTAAAAGCTTTACCTGTAAAAGTTCCTCCATGACATCCTCCATTGTTATAATACCGATCACCTCCTCATGCATCAACTTATTTTCAAGAGATTCCATTTCATCTTTCGAAACGTTTGCCTCTCCCTTCTCCCATCTAATCCGCGCAGGAGATCGAATTTCACCATAGCCAGAATATGTAGGGGAGTCATTTCGAAGCTCTTTTGCAACAAATGGAGGCTTAGTTCCTGAAAAATCTCCACAATCATGTAGAAATGAGGCAAGTATCAAGGAAGGGAGATTGACGAAATCTTTGCCTGTTATCCTTTTGTACAGTTCAACGTGCTATATATGTCTTATAAGTTGAGACACGATTTACCTTTTCCGTATGTTTGTGTGAGTTCAGGATCCGAATGGATTCTGATACTCGTAAAATCAGGCCTAGCTTTGGTGTCTTGAGACGTTTCTTTGGGATCTTTCTTACACTTCACAACCACAGCCATGTGACTATGACCTTTTTGAAACAGTTTCAGCACTTCATAAAGAGGCCAATTTTCATGCACTCTGTAATAATGCAAGTTTATGTCCAAAAACAAGAAAATATCAGAACCAATTCATGAAATATGAACATAAAATTTGCTTAAGTTCCTAATATAAGAGTTCTATGACTCTATAATTTGACAAAGAATCAAAATATTACCTGGGGATTTTCCTAATTACCAAATCTTTAATAGGAGTTTCTTCCTCAGGATGACAGAATATCAAGTTTTTTACCTGAACCAGAAAGAAATGCAGTTGTGTTAGCTATCGTTCGTGTCGCGTTCAATTTTTATTTAAAGTGATGACGCATGAAAATTTCACAGATAGGTAGCAACTTGAAATCAAAACATATTGTATTGAATGGCCACACAATATAAAAGTTTAGTCTGTTAAGTAATAATCATATCTTGAGGAACGATATCAATAAAAAGAATGTAAACCAATATTTGCATACCAAAATAAGGCCGACAATGTTTGTTGCGTTGCCTGAGTAAACTGGTACTCGACTATGTCCCTGGCTCACTATGGCCCCCATTGTATACCTAATCAAAGAAAATTGTATATCTTTTATTTCTGTGATTTATTGATCAAAACTAACATAGAAATTGTATATTTCATACATGTCGAGTTTAGAATTTATGTCCAGAGAGAAGGTTTTAGATATTGGTGTCATAGAATCTTTAGCAGTTTTTTCTGTCATGTTCAATGCTCCTGTTATTATAGTAGTTTCATTATCTGTCAGTTCTCCACCTTTCCCTGCCTGAGAAATTAATAATGTCGATCCATTAGAATTGTATTGTATAAAGACCAACTTAAAAATCCCATAAAAATCAGAGAAATATTTGTTGTGGGGGGGGGGGGGGGCGAGGTGGATTCCTGAAAATTGCACTAGAATTGAAGTAAATGTAACCTTAATTGAATGCAAATCCACCAGTGTTTTCAGTTCTGTTCTTCTAAGAAGTGCAGAACGGCTTTTCCCAAGAAGCCAATCAAGCAACTGCCATATCAAAAAACCCGAAAATACTGTTATCATTAAATAAGTTAAAACTTTTAAACGAGGTGATTTAAAATGGTGAAGAGTATACAAAGGTCATTAGTAAGCCTCGACAACACCAGTTCGTGCAAATTGTTCACATGTCGGCCTTGTCCGGCTTACAATTGTGGGACATTTGACATTGCTTGTCTCAATAACTTAATACATATTGAAAGTCGAAATGTATGAAGAGTCTTGAGTTAAGGAGGCTGAACTAGTGGTGTCAAAGTAGATTGGGATGCCGACTTGATTTGACCCAGCCTGTAAAAGCCTGTTTGCCACCAAACTAGAAGAAAAAATTACTTGTCCTTCACAGTTGACATTGGCCATTACCTTACTAATCGGGTATGCCACTGGGAAGAAAATGAACAAGAGAAACTGAACAAACGAGACAAATTTAGCACCAAAACTTAGTCCATATCTGGAGCAGACCGCTTGTGGGATAACCTGAACCATGTACAGTAAGTAATAAACATGAAACTAAACGCTGTCGTAACCTTAATATGACAGAAAAAAATGAATTCAATTATCATTGTGTACCTCGGCAAAGGCTACTACAAGAGTGACAGAAACCAGGATGGCTGCCCAAAAAGGAAAAATTGTATCCAAGAAAATTGGAAGAGTCTAAAGAGAAAAATTTAATCAGTCAAAACAGTGAATCCAAGAAATTAGCCACTATGGCACATTCGTTGATCAAAGGTGGAACGTACCATGCTGGACAGTATTAATTAAACAACAAATCAATACTCTCTACTTTATTGATATACTAACCTCCAAAGCCAGAGATTTCCCAATGAGAAGGGTGCATAGTAGTAAACACTCATTCTTGACAATAGGCAAAATTTTATCTGGAAATGATAAAAGAAAATAAAAATATTGACCAGACTTTACAAATAATTATGAAAGAAAATATTTTATAGTTACTATTAGAATTAGGGTGTCACTCGAATTCTATTTAAAGTCTATTTGTGAATTTTAGTTGGAATTCAAATTGGGAGTTATGTTGGGAGTTTGATATTTGTGTTGGATTTGAAGAACACTTGAAGGAGTCCAAGAAGAAGAAAATCATGCAAAGAGGAGGAAAAGGTGAATTGGTGCTCACTAAGCGTCTTGGTCTCGCTCAGCACCCAAAACAGGAGATCGGCGCTCGATGTTGGCGAGGCAGCCACTCGAGCAGCCGGCCACTGCTCGATAGCCACGGTATCACTAATCGAGCGGTGGTCTTATTCGAAAAAAATTATGTTCATGTTTTTTGGCAGTTTTTGAATCTTATTTTATTTCAAGCACTTTATTATTGTATAAACTTAATTATAGTCCATCTCTGCCACATCTCAGGCTCTTCTTGTACTATATATATGAGGAGTAAACCTCTAAAAATTCAATTCTTACATTCTACACAATAATTTGCAATCATCCATTATTGATATTAATAAAACTATCCAATCTTCTGCCTGTGGTATATATTTACTACGTAAATCTTGTATTCTTGTTTGATCTATTTTTCATATTGTCATATTATTATACTCGTTTCAATCATAACAGTTACTATGCAATCAAACTATATATAACAATATTGATATCATGCAGACAAGGAAATTAAACCAGATGATCTTTAACGAGAATGATAGACGACGATAAGAGGAATATGAAAGAGTACTTACCAGCATTCTTCTTGTCTTGAGGGAGACCTGCTTTTATGAGGACTTCAAGATCAACCTGGGAGTAGGACAATAGTCCTATACTAAGACCAGATGTAAGACCAGCAAATAACACTAGGAACAAAGATATAGCCAGATTAACCCAGAACTTTGGCTCACAACATGGTGTATCATCATCTCTCATTGTGTATGTGTATGGAAAATAGACACTATCCACTTTAATTATGAGGAAACTCAAAAGCAATTTGGAAATGCTTTCTATCTTTAGATTATATATAGAGAGAGTACTTTAAGAGTTGAATTTAAAGTTAGTTTAGAAGGTTTATTAAAATATATGTGCTTATGTTAGGAACCAATAGACTGTCAAGATAAAGTAATAAATTTGATACATGTCTTCTATGAGTGTGAGTTTTAAGACGAAATAGTTTAAAATAATATACAGAAAAAAAGAAGTTTCCAAGGTTCATCGAAACTGAGGTGATTAAATAATTGACTACTTCGTGACAGCTGCACAGAGTTAAAATAGATATACCTTCACCAGATTTGTGTACGTAATGTGAAGGCATATATGTCAAATCTTATGCATGCATGGAAGAACTCCAACCAATAGGGGCCACCAATTTATTCATTTTATTTTTTATTTTTAAAGTTAGATTATTTATATATTTATTTATTAAAAATCTCACTTGTATTTTTTCTAAAGAAAGATTAACTACAGGTTTGAACTGGTAGTCAATAGGGAGTTTCAACTTAAAATGCATCCCTGCAGGCGTGTACCGCTGACGGAACCGCAAAGAAGACTACTAGTATTTGTTAGAATCTCTACGTTCATACTTTGAAATTATGGTAATTAAATTATCGACACGATACCCTTCGTCTTTATTCATCAATCCAATAAATCGTGAACCGTTCATATAGTCAATGTGTTATTGTTTGATTGAATCGAACTTACAAACTTTATTCCAATCTTGTCGATGCATATGTTTGCAGCATTGGGAAAGATAATAGACAAATTTTCCTCAAATACACCAGTATAAAGAGTACAGATACAATAGCTAAACTAAACAAACCCCGCAAGTATTTTTTTAGGGAAGGGTTTTCATTAATTTCTTCATTGCTTGCACGCACTTGATTCCTTCCATTCAGATTCGCATCTAGTGTAATGTAGGTGGTATCTCATCTCATTATTTAACAATATTTTTAGCTCTTTACCAACTATATATTTTCAACCAAAAATGACCTCAACTAGAACAAGAAACGAAAAAAGTAAAATATATATATATATCAAAATATCACATGTCACCAAATTTAATGCAAAATTAATAATGATAACAATCCACCCTTAGAGCGCATGTACAATCACGTCATAATCTACATAAGCAGTCACAATCTTGATCAAAACCATTAAAATAGTAAAAATTATACACGTACACTTGCTAAAATAAGTGATTCTTATTTCACGTGTCTAACATTCAAATTCTGTAGCATTTAGATCCCACTACCTAATTTCATGTAAAGACTTAATTGGCCACATGTTTTTGAGATGATAACAATTTAAAATAAAAATTGTTCACCTCATTTTTTTAGGGGGCGTGGCCAATAGATCTCGAGTCTTGCACATTAGGACAAATCGTTAGAGCACGTGGCCAATATTCAACGGTGGGGGAGGTGGTCGCACACACTCCGACGGTCAAATCAGCCTTTGTAAAAGTAATATTTGGGATTAGAAAGTGTGTAAGACGTGAGCCACTTAAGTAAGAGGGATCGGATCCGGGGATTGTAGAGAGCAAGATAAAGTTTGCAAAAGTTGTATGTTGAAAGCATAAATTTGCATAACCTTTCAAATTGCACAATGTGTGAGCTTTTATAATAAAAGTTGAGAAATAATCATCATTGGATGAAGAGACACATGGCCTCATCCTAATGACCGAAGCCTTTTCATAGGCATCATTCTGTCAATCTTAGTTTCAAATGTATTTAATATTCTGACTATTGCAGTCTATGGCCTAGGTTGTAGAGACTAGACTTGGCATGTTGACTTGGTAGAGTGGCTATTATAATCAGTTGTCATCAATCAATTTTGATAGATTTTGTTTAGAAGGTCATCTTCAACACCTCTACCCGCCTCACCTCATCCATAAGGTTTGGCTATTCGTATGGGTTTGGCTTCATCACATGGGTTTGATCTCTCCATAGGGATTCTTCCTCTTCAAGGGGGTTCGACCAAAATTGTCATATGGGCAGAATGACGTAGTGTGGGCTTAGTTTCGCTTGTTGTGTGATTGCCACGTGGCCATGTTTAGAGTTATGATAGAAGATGTGTAACAATAGTCCCCCAAGTCCATACACGAATATTCATGTAACGTGTGGACTTTTGAGTTGAAATGTTTTATCTTGTTCATGTCACGTGGTCTACTTTTAAGCTACTTGCTAAGTATTATGGGCCATACAAGGTGATACAAAAATTTGAGAAAGTGACTTATAAGCTAGAATTACTAGATGGGGAGAAAGAGGTGCCAATTTATGCACTCCAAGATCAAAGTAAGAGCAAAGAAAATAACTCACAACCACTTTAGTCCTATCTACAAAGTTGGTTAATAGAAATGGCCTAGTTGTCACCCAGTGGCTAGTTCACTGGGAAGGAATTAGCCATATGATGCTACCTGGGAAGAATCAGTTGAAGTATAGACCAAGTTTCCATCGTTTCAACCTTGGGGACAAAGTCATGCTAAGGGGGAGAGATGTTATGAAGAGAAAAACGGGAGCCAGCTAGAAGGGGGGAAGAAAGGAAAGAGGAAAATCAGAGCAAAACAAGTTGAGAAATAAGACAATGTAGCAACCAACGGTTTTAACTGAAATTCAAAAGGAGAGACGGCGTCATTTGGTTTAAATAATAAATTGTAAAGTTGGAATAGTTTTCTTAAATTTCATTTGCCTTCGCACACTTTCTAATTTTATTAAAACCAATGTCGTCAAAATCAGCCCAGCTGGTTTGATCGGTTAAACTGGGAATCAGACCCAAAATCGGGCCAAATCATGCCTGGTTAACTGATTATGACAAAATCGCTCAAAACCCACTAAACCGGCAGGTTCAATCGTAAACCGGTAAACCTGTCGCGGTTTTCCCAATTTTTTTTTTTCATTTTTTTTAGTTTAAAAATTTTGATCTTCATGAATGGGCTTCAAAAAAATTACAATTCTAAGGCCCACAGAGAATTATTGGATGTCATGCTCATTTTATAGATGCACTTCTCTCTAATGGTTTCATAAACTTTCAATGTGGGATAGTGCCTTTTATAGATGCTCTTCTCTCCAATAGTTTCACAAACTTTCAATGTGGGATAGCGGCATAACAAACAAAATTTTAAAATGTCCATCAAAACCATTTTCCAAATGTATGTCTAATTGACTAATTTGATTTTGAATCTCAACAAATTAATTTTAATATTCACCTTCATCCTTTCATTTATTTAATTTTCAAATTTAACTTAAATTGCACTTGATTATTAATATATTAATGTTAGATATCATTTTTTATAAGTTAAATTATTTTAATTTAACAAAGTAAACTATTTTAACATATTGATTTTTAATTTTTGAAGTATCGAAACTAATTGTTGGATAATGAATCTAATTAACAAAGATAGATTTACTTTGAATTATTAATATGAAAATTTTAAAAAAAACAACTATTGTTTTCATAGTATTTTATTATTTTTGTATATATTTATTGCATCCTGTTTAACTCCGGTTGAACCTTTTGATCTTTGACCCTTCACCTTTTTCGGGTCGATGATCGGGTCGGTTTTCAAAACATTGATCAAAACCAACCGACGGAGAAGGGGGAAAATCAAGTGAATGATTGTATGAAAGATTTGTTGGAAAATAGGTTTAAATTAATTGGTTTGACCCACTTTTGACCAATTATTTTAGTGGTTTTTGTTAGTTGGACAAAAGAATTCTTTGACTGGGCGTGTTTTATTCCATAAGAAGATTAAGGTAGTGTATTTATTTTCTCAGAATCAATTTAGGGTGAATGAGAAATTAAGGCTAAACAATGACAATTTGAAGTTGAAATAAATTGGGAATAAAAATTGATAGAAAATTGGAAAATGACAATCCCACAAGGGAAAACTAGAAAAATAGAAATAACTTTATATTGTTTAAGTTTGGGACTTGAGTTTGGCCCCCAAAGAGTACCAATAGTCTTTGAAAGGGAAATGACTTACACGCTAGTAGGTTGAGCCAAAACCCACAGGTGCGCCGTAGTCCGTCTGATCGGCCAGCTCAGCTCGACACGGGAAGGGTTGTGGACTTGGGCCAAGTTGGTTTTTTTTTTTTTTTGGTAAAATAATATTTGAATGATATTATTTCATTATTATTTAAAATAATATATTTATTTCCCTAAATTTTCTGTACATGACACGTGGCATTTTCTAGAAAATGACGATTGACATTGAATTGCCTGTACAAACGGGTTGTGTCTGTTGAATACACAACTTTTCGACTGTTATGTCTTTTTAACATAACTTTTCAACTTCTATATAAAGGTCCTCATACCCCTAATTTTATTCATTTCAAATCAATTCTGATTTTTCTCTCTTGCAAATTATATTCTTTCTTTCCTCCATTTTTCCATATTTTGCATTTCGATCTCAAATATTATTTTCATGCATTTTAGTTCTCCAGTTTTAGAGAGATAAAAAATGATAGTAGGTTCACCGGTCTTGTAATCTGGAGTGCGACTATTACAACTTGAGGTCGTTATATCTTGGAAAATGAGTGTCAGAAGACCGTCGCACCAGTGCGGGGCATTATCATCTTAAGATTGTTGGCAAATAATGATTTTATCGTGTAATAATTTATGAATAAACAGTTTGGCAGAATATCGACTTGCAAAAATGAACGAAATAAAATGATAATGTTCGAAGCAAGAATTTGACTCTTTCTTATCAACATATAGACATATGATTACATATGCATTAAGTGTGTTTTTAATATAAGCATATTTATCACACTCATTAATCTTAAAATCATTTGCTGACATAGTTTTGTTAAATTTTGCATGCCATTGTTTTGACGCTTGTTTTAGTCCGTATAACGACTTAACGAGCCTACATTCATTTTCTCCTGTCTAGAAACAATGAACCCTTCGGGTTGTTTCATGTAAATTTCTTCTTCTAGCTCACCATTTAAAGAAACTGTTTTGACGTTCATCTGACAAATTTTTCAAATTATGCAATGCTGCGATTGCAATTAATACTGACATTTTTTATCTCTCTAAAACTGGAGGACGAAAATAATATTCGAGACCGAAATGTAAAATATGGAATAATGCAGGAATGAATGAATATAATTTGTAAGAGAAAAAAAATTAGAATTGATTTGGAATGAATAAAATCCGTGGTGTAGGGACCTTTATGTAGAAGTTGAAAAGTTTGTCACACAACATCAGAAAAGTCGTGTCTTCAACAGACACAACCTGTTTGGACAGGCAATTCAACTATCAACCACCAGTTTCTAGAAGATGCCAAGTGTCACGTACGGAAAATTCGAAGAAATAAATATATTATTTTAAATAATAAAAAAATAATATAATTCAAATATTATTTTACAAAAAAATATATACGAACTTGGCTAAAGCCCGAAACTCGTGACTCGTAACCGTGCCTATCGAGTCGAGTTGGCATTTAGGACGGACAAATGGTGACTGCAGCGCGAGTGGGCTTTGGCTCAGCCTACTAGCATTTAGATCATCTCCTCTTCAAAGATTATTGGTACCCAAGTCCCAAACTTGAGCAATATAAAGTAGTTTATATTCTTCTAGTTTTCATATGTGGGATTGTCATTTTCCAATTTCCTACAAATTTTTATTCCCAAATTATTTCAACTTCAAATTGTCATCTTTTAGCCTTAATTTCTCATTCACTCTAAAATTGGTTTTGAGAAAATTAATATATTACATTAATCTAATCATGGAGTAGAACACACTCTGTCAAATAATTTTTTTTGTCCAACTAACGGGATCCACTAAAATAATTGGTCAATAATTGGTCAAACCAACTAATTAAAATTAATTTTTTAACAATCCCCCATATGAATGAAAATTAATGCAATAGACTATGCATACCCTATAACGAGATCATGTGGAATGTTATTGCATCCGGATAGGTACCTTATAGGTTTGAACCTTACATAGTAGAATACTATCAGATTTACTTGACTAATTAGTGAACGCGGTGTCTTGAACTGTTAGCCGTTGGTATAAACTAAGAGAATACTATCAACACAATAACCTCCCTAACATTTTCGAGCTCTCACTGTTGTGTTCATTTTGTCCATGAACAACTCTTAAATTTCATAAGCGTTTTAGAAAATTCAAGCCTTTGAAACATTCTCATAGAAGTGGCATCACTTCACACTTGTATAGATGATCGTCTATTAAGAGTACCCGTCATACCCACTTAGATAGTTCAAGATATAGGAATTATTAAAAGTATAATTTAACCTAAAATTTTCTGCATATAGCACTTTATTATCGTAGGAATGGATATGAGTTAACTTTGAAGTGCTCTTTGAATTTTCATAACTTATTTGTCACAATGAACCAAGATTTTGGGATCTCCATTCAGCAAGGATTGCCGTTATAAAGATCTTTACGTAGTAGGCTTAACATTTAAGCCCATTCTTCTTGATAGGTAGTATACTTGGTCTCTTGGTAAGCATTTAGTAATTGGATCCGCGAGATTTTCTCTAGACTTTACATAATTTATGAAAATAACATCATTTGAGATCAACTGCTTAATTGTATTATGTTTTCGATGAATATGTCGAGACTTACCATTGTACATACTACTTTGTGATATACCGATAGTCGGCTGACTATCACAATGCATACTAATTGCAGGCATAGGTTTTAGGCCAACGTAGAATATCCTCCAAAAAATTACTAAACCATTATGCTTCATTTCCAGCTCTATCTAAAGTTATGAACTCAAATTCCATCGTGGATTGAGCTATATATGTTTGTTTAGAGGATTTTCAAGATACGACCGCACCGCCAATGGTAAAAATATACACATTAGTGGATTTTGAGTCTTTTGTATCTGATATCCAATTAGCATCACTGTATCCTTCTAATACAACTGGATATCTAATATAATATAATCCAATATTTGATGTGTATCATAGATAACTAAGAACCCTTACCAGTGCCTTCCAATAGTCATTATTTGGGTTACTTGTAAATCTACTAAACTTGTTCACTGCATACAAAATATCCGGACAAGTGCAGTTTGTAATATACATTAAACTGCCTATTATTCGAGAGTACTCCAATTAAGATACGAGTTTACCTTTATGTTTGGCCAAATGTAGACTTAAGTCTATCGGATTTTTAACTGGACTTCATCATATATATGAAACTTCTTAAATACAGTATCAATATAATAAGATTGTGAGAGAACAAGTCCCTCGGATGTTTTATTTAGGGAGTGTTTGAGTCATACTATTTTGGAAGAATATATTTTGAAATAGCAGATTGATTGATAAATTGTGGTTGAAAAAGAAGGAAAAGTTATTGATGTGATGAAAAATATTATTTTATTGAAGAACGTGTGGTTAAAAATAAGTAGAAGAATGAGAATGAAAATTTTAATGTGGCTCAAACAAGGGCTTAATTCCTAATATTACATCTACAATACCCATATCTTTCATGTCAAAATATTTTGTCAACATTTTCTTGGTTGTTGTTATGATATCACAATTACTACTCATAATTAACATATTATCAACATATAGACATACAATTACATATGCATTAGGTGTGGTTTTAATATAAACATATTTATCACACTTATTACTCTTAAAACAATTTGACCAACATAATTTTGTCAAATTTTGCATGCCACTGTTTTGGTGTTTATTTTAGCCTGTATAACGAATTAACTAGGCTATACACATTTTTCTCATGTTCAGGAGCAATGAACCATTCGAGTTAATCCATGTAAATTTCTTCTTCTACCTCACCATTTAAGAAATCTGTTTTGACGTCTAATGAATTCCCAAATTATGAAATGCTGCGATTTCAATTAATACTCTAATGGATGTTATCCCTGTCACAGTTGAGCATGTATTGAAGAAATCAGGGCCTTCTTTTTGTTTAAATCTTTTAGCTATCAATCTGGCCTTATATTTATCAACTGATCCATCATTCTTTAATTTTCTCTTGAAAATTCATTTACAACCTAACGGTTTATTACCAAGTGGGAGATCTACCAACTCCCAGGTCGGATTCTGTATAATAGAATCAGTTTCATTATTGATAGCCTCTTTCCATAATAGAGCTTTTGGACTAGATATTGCTTTATTGAATGTCCTAGATTCATTTTTTAACAAATAAGTTAAAAATTTTGGACCAATAGATGTAGATGTTTTGGTCCATTTGTTACGTTTTGTTTTTTATCAGTTTGATAATTACCAATTGCAGTATCAAGTTCGTTTTTGTGAACTTATCAGTTTCTAATCCTTACAAGGAAAAATGTCTTTAAAAAATACAACATTCATAGATTCAATGATAGTATTTTTATATACATCTAGAATGTCAAACTTATGTACGAGGAATTGATAAGCACTATTGTTATTATCATATCCAATGAATATGCAATTGATGGTTTTAGACCATATTTTAACTAGTTTAGGCTTTGGTACTTCTACCTTAGCCAAGCACCCCCACACTTTTAAGTATTTGAACGAAGGTTTATGACATTTCCATAATTCATAAGAAGTTTCGTTCCTAATTTTGTTTGGTAATTTATTTAGAATGTGGTCAGTTGAAAGAATTGCTTCCCCCACAAATTCTGAAGTAAACTAGAACTAATCAACGCAGACTTCATCATTTCTTTTAGAAAAAGATTTTTGCCTTCTGCAATACCATTCGACTGAGGTGAATAATGAGCTATAGTTTGATGAGTAATCCTAGAATCAGAACAAAAATTTTCAAATGGTGTTTCATATTCTCCTCATTTATCACTTCGAACAACTTTTATTCGTTTGCTAAGTTGATTTTTAACTTCATTCTTGTACTACTTAAGGGGGTGTTTGATGGATATTATGAGGAAAAAATGTATTTTAAATAGTGATATGATAAGAAATTTGTGATTAAAAAGTAAGGAAAAATTATTGATGTGATAAAAAATATTATTTTATTGAAGAGTGTGGTTGAAAATAAATTTTGAAAAAATGTATTTTGAAAGAATGTGTGTCAAACGAATGTTAAATTCTTCTAAGTCCTCATCTTTGCTCCTCAGTAAAAAGGCACAAGAGTATCTTGTGCAATTATCTATAAAAATAATAAAATGTTTTTTACCTCCTCTAACTTGCACAAACTTTAAATCACAAATATCACTGTGAATTAGTCTTAGAGGATTCAAGTTTCTTTCAATTGAATGAAACGGTGTTTTGGCTAATTTAGCCTCCATGCATATTTCGCACCGGTGATTTTGATCAAATGAAACAAAAGACAATAAATCTAAATTTACTAATTACATAAAGTATTAACATTAACATATCCTAACCTCATGCCATAAGTTAGAAGACTCAATCAAGTAAGTAGAATATTTATTTTTGTTAATATCAAAATTACGACGTATAGGCATTATATTCATTTTGAATAGCTCATTGCCTAAGTATCCATTGCCCACAAACATGTCATTTTTTGTGAGTACAAACTTGTCAGACTCAAAAACTAGTCTAAACCCATTTTTGCTTAACAAAGCTCTAGATACCAAATTTTTGCAAATATCAGGAACATACAACACATTGTGATTGTTACTTCTTTCCTCATTGTCATTTACAACACTACTTTACCTAGACCAACAACTTTTGATGTTGTCGAACTGCCCATGAATAGTTGTCGTCCATTGATAGGAGTGTAAGATAAAAATATCTCCTTATTAGCACAAACGTGACGAGTCGCTCCTGTGTCTATGAACCTTCTCTAGGATTGTCCACCATGTTTGCTTCAAATACAACAGTTGTTCTATCGACAGTCATTTGCAATGTGACTATGCTTATCGTATTTATAGCAATCTCCTTAAAATTTCAAGACTTTGCTCTTTTGCTTGCCATTACTCTAGTGCATCATTTGTTTTGCTAGTATTGGCTCTACCAAATTGACTTTAGCCTCCATTTGCAGCTTTCTAGATTTCCTTTCAGAATTTCAATTATCTTCTTCAACTCTTAATCTTACAATCAGATCTTAAAGTCGCATTTCCTTACGTTTATGTTTCAGGTAGTTCTTGAAACCTTTCCACATTGATGGTAATTTTTCGATAATCACAATGACCTGTAACGACTCACGGAGCTTCATACCTTATGTATGTATATCGTGCAAGATGATTAGAGGAATGTTATATTTTTTAGGACACTTTTTCCTTGTAAGGATAGAAAATAGATAAGTTCGTAAAAACGAATTTGTGATACTGCAATTGGTAATCATAAAAGTGATGAAGAACCAAGACGTATTAAAATGACCAAAATATCTACATCTTTTGGTCCAGATTTTTAACTTATTTGTTAGAAAATTAACCTAGGACATTCGATGAAGTAATATCTAGTCCAGAAACTCCATTTTGGAAAGAGGCTATCAATAGTGAAATTTCTATTATGCAGAATCATACTTGGGAGTTGGTAGATTTCACACGTGGTAACAAACTATTAGGTTGTAAATTGATTTTCAAAAGAAAATTAAAGACAAATGAATGGATTGATAAATATAAGGCCAAATTGGTAGCTAAAGGATTCGAACAAAAAGAAGGAGTTGATTTTATCAATACATACTCACATGTAACAAGGATAACATCTATTAAAGTATTAATTGCAATCGCAGCATTGTATAATTTGAAAATTCATCAGATGAACGTCAAAACAGCTTTATTTAATGGTGAACTAAAAGAAGAAATTTGTATGGAATAATCGGAATGGTTCGTTACTCCAGGAAAAGAGAAAAATGTGTGCATGCTTGTTAAGTCATTATACGGACTAAAGCAAGCGCCAAAACAATGGCATACAAAATCTGACAAAACTATATTGTCAAATGGTTTTAAGATTAATAAGTTTGATAAATATGTTTATATTAAAACCACACTTAATGCGTATGTAATTGCATGATTATATGTTGATGACATTCTAATTATGGGTAATAATTGTGATATCATAAAAATTACCAAGAAAATGCTGACAAAACATTTTTTTTAGATCAAAGATACGTGAAAGTCCAGTTAAAACTCTGATAGAGTTAAGTATACATTTGACCAAACATAAAGGCGAACATATATCTTAATTGGAGTACTCTTGGATAATAGGCAGTCTAATGTATATTACAAACTGCACTCATCTGGATATTGTGTATGCAGTGAACAAGCTTAGTGGATTTACAAGTAACCCAAATAATGACCACTGGAAAGTACTGTTAAGGGCTCTTAGATATCTACAATACACCTTAAATATTGGATTACATTATACTAGATATCCAATTGTATTTGAAGGACACAATGATGCTAATTGGATATCAGATACAAAAGACTCAAAATCCACAAGTTGGTATGTTTTTACCATTGGTGGTGCGATCTTATTTTGGAAATCCTTTAAACAAACATGTATAACTCGATCCACGATGGAATCTGAGTTCATAACTTTAGATAAAGTTAGAGAGGAAACAGAATGGTTTCGTAATTTTTTAGAGAATATTCCATGTTGGCCGAAACATGTGCCTGCAATTAGTATGCATTATGATAGTCAGTCGGCTATCGGTAGAGTACAAAGTAGAATGTATAATGGTAAGTCTCGACATATTCGTCGAAGATATAATACAATTAAGCAGTTGATCTCAAATGGTTTTATTTTATGTAAAGTTTAGAGAAAATCTCGCAGATCCTCTTACCAAAGATTTACCAAGAGATCAAGTATATTGTCTATCATGGAGAATGAACTTAAAGTCTTCTACATAAGGATCTTTGTAATGGTAACCTAACCTTGCTGACTGGAGATCCCAAAATTTTGGTTCAATGGGACAACTAACCTATGAAGATTCAAATAGCACTTCGGAGTTAATTCATACTCATTCCTACAATAAGAAAGTGCTATCTACAAAAAGTTTTAGATTAAGTTATACTTTTAATAATTCCTATATTTTGGACTATGTAAGTGGAATATGGCAGGTACTCTTAATATGAGATCACCTATATAAGTATGAAGTGGGATCGCTTCTATGAGAATGTTTCAAAGACTTGAATTCTCTAAAGCACTTATAAAATCTAAGAGTTGTTCAAGGCAAAATGAACACAACAATGAGAACTCAAAAATGTTAGGGGTTATTGTGTTGATATTATAGTCTTAGTTTATACCAACGACTAACAGTTCAAGACACCGCGTTCACTGATTAGCCAAGTAAATCCGATAGTATTCTATTATGGAAAGTTCAAACCCATAAGGTACCTATCCGGATGCAATAGCATTCCGCCTGATCTCTCTATATAGTTTGCATAGTTTATTACATTAATTTTCGTTCATGTGGGGATTGTTGGAAAATTGGTTTTAATTGGTTAGTTTAACCAACTTTTGACCAATTATTTTAGTGGGTCCTGTTAGTTAGACAAAAGATTTCTTTGGCCGAGTATGTTCTACTCCATGAGTAGATTAATGTAATATATTTACTTTCTCCAAACCAAATTAGGGTGAATGAGAAATTAAGGTCAAAAGAAGACTATTTGAAGTTAAAATAAATTGGAATAAAAATTGGTGGAAAATGACAATCCTACATGGGAAAACTAGAAGAATATAAAATATTTTATATTACTCAAGTTTGGGATTTAAGTTTGGACCCCAAGGGGTACCAATAGTCATTGAAGGAGAGATGACCTGCATGCTAGTAGGTTTAGCCAAAGCCCACACGCGCGCTGTCACCACCGTTCGTCTAACCAACCGATCAGCTAGGATTGATACAATACAGTACGGACATGGGTCACTGGTCATGAGCTTGAGCCAAGTTGGTATATATTTTTTGATAAAATAATATTTGAATTATATTATTTTATTATTATTAAAAAAATATTTATTTATTTTCCCAAATTATATGTACGCGACATGTGGCATCTCCTAGAATCTGGTGGTTGATAGTTAAACTGTTTGTCCAAACGTGTTGTGTCTGTTGAAGACACAACTTTTCCAGTTTTATATAAAGGTCCCCATACCCCCTATTTTATTCATTCCAAATCAATTTTGATTTTTCTCTCTTGTAAATTATATTCCTTCGCTCTTGCATTATTCCATATTTTACATTTCGGTTTCGAATATTATTTTCATGCATTTTAGTCCTCCAATTTTACAGAGATAAAAAACGTTAGTAGGTTCACCGGTCTTGTAATTTGGAGTGCTATTATTACAAGTTGACGTTGTTATATTTTGGGAGACGAGTGCCGGAAGACCGTCAGCACCAGTACGGTGCATTATCGTCTTAAAGAGAAAGAGTCAAACTTTTACCTCAACCATTATCATTTTATTTCGTTCATTTTTGCAAGTCGGTATTCTGCCGAACTTTTTATTCATAAATTATTGTACGATAAAATTGTTATTTGCCAATAAGATTCCTTTCTTCTTTCTAATGTTCTTTTCTCCTCCATTCTTCTTCTTTTAAGGTTATTCAACTATAATTGTTCTTCAAAAATTCAATTAATATACTAGGTATTGATTTCTTCCCATTTTCTTGCTTTTTATGACTGCTTGATTGAGTTTTGGGTGTGAGATTGAAGCTCAACCATAACACCATCATCATCATCATCCTCATCCTTTATTATGAGGAACAGACTTTCGTCATATTCAGCTTCAAGGTTCCCTTCCTCGGTCAAAAACTCAACCAGCAAGGCTGCTGAGATTCATCTTTTGTATGCACTGGATAAACTTTTCTTAGGAATAAATGGTTGTGAAAAGCCTCTGGTATTCAACCCAAATTTTCTTACATGGTCATCTTGTTTGAGAAACGCTACCCATTTCTATATATTTTTTTATGTTGAAATTAGAGCTCGAAACTTATCAATTCATTCGCAACATAGTGCAAATGTTAAGTGATACTTGTTTCTTATCCAACTAATTTTAGAATTCTAACTCATTCCCTTCATTTTGCTTCCCAATAAACTAAAGATTCTTTAAAACTCATTTTCATCCAAAATTCATTTTCAATCATACATTCTACCTATAAAATAGTTTTGCAAGTAAATCCATAACTTTTTCTATTTTTTAATCATAACCAGTTTTATGTTAAACTAAAAAATTTAATATACTTGATTGTGAAAATGTCACAATCTCCCTTACAATTAAATAATAATGTGTTAGTTCTATAACGCATAGTTAAAAACTAAGTTTTCAAATTAAAAAAAAAATTATAAATACTTACGAGCTCAACTGTTTCGCTGTCGTCGTATTCCATACGATGGCTAGTATGACCTACACAATCACCTCCGCATGTCTAGACATCAAATGAACAACCACAATCACCGACTCCATTATATGCTCTAGCCGACCCTGTGTTAGACATGTATGATAAGAGTCGTACACATATATAGTGAAATTAGCATAGACGATCTCCACGGCAAAGTAGTGATGATTCACGATCACTAGAATGTACATATGCATAAAATCCAACCATGGCTTTCCCCCGACACTCGGCCACATTCTTATGACCCAATCTAACATATTTTTTTAAGCACTCTGTACTCATTCCCCATAAGTTGGAGAGACTGATACTCAATAGTAATTACACGTAGGAACTCGGTGCTCAATATGACTCGACCCAAAAAATTAAATGATCTCAGATACCTTCGAGTCCGATCGTGCAACATGTCCAAAGTCATGTCGATGTGCTACAGCAGGAAACATCAATAAAAAAGAGAGATTTGTTTAATTTAATAAACAACAAATTTTGTATTCATAATAAATAACAACAGTGATATTATACTTACATCGTCGATGAGCCAAGCTGTCGAAGTCATGATATCCTCAAACTATTTATAAGCATTCGGTATTGTCCTTTGAGCTATTGTTTAGCTAGCTCTGAAAAAAGAAAAAGAAAAAATGCTAACAGAAGTATAAATGAGTTAACATACACTACACCAAAAAAGGCCTTTTGCAGCGGCCAAAAAATGCTGCAAAAGGCCTTTTGCAACGTTTTAGCATATGTTGCGGGGGTCAGTGTTGCCGTTGAGGGAATGGTCGACGGCAACGTTTTTTAAACGTTGCCAAAGGATATACGGAAAAAACATTGCCGTAGACCCTACGGCAACGTTTAAAAAACGTTCGGTCCTTCCTATACTACCGGAATAAATATCCAATATAATGAGAAGTGACACACCAAAAATAATTATAACAAATCAAGATTAAAATGTTAAAACAAATTGCATTAAAATTAAACCATACTAAATACATTGTGCAATATCCACTCCATTATACATGTAAATTATCAACCTAGCATCAATAACATTTTTTTCATCATTCATCAAAACGAGTACAAAGTTAGATCCAAATGGAAACAAAGAAAGCATTTGGAGGTCTCTTTGGATTGTATGGATCCTTCACTTTCTTTTCCTTCTTGGCCTTCCTCACTTTCTTCACTCTTGGTTTGAATTCCTTCATCACATCATTGTGTAGACTTTCTCTACATAGGAGGGAATGTCAACCAAGTCGTCATGCAAGATATACACATAGCATTGTTCTGCAAAATTATGTACATGATCTTTAAACAATTAAAAGACAGACCCCTTTAAATCCAGAATCAAAACAGTAAGCTATCGTGAACCAAGTTTGTAAATTATCCATACTGAGTAGCTGCATAAACACTAGAGAAGAAATCAATCTTAACTACCATGGAAGCAATTCAATCTTCCCTAACAACACATCAATCTGGTGCCCTCAGCATAAATGCCAGTATCGCCTATCCATTTTCAACCAACTTCAGCATTTATAGTAATCACTTATCCATAGAACAAACCCACATAAAACTTGGATCCTCATTCTCATGAGTGTGTAAAGACAACAGCAGTTGGAAGAGATGTACACTTAACCTACTAAGATGGTTCTAGCTATAAAACAAATTGAAAGAAGTGTTTCGGTACGTCAAAATAAAAAACAAATCAGCAAACATCCGAGTCTTAGTTGCAATGCACTTGGGGTTGGCTAAAAGAATTTTTTTTTCTCTATTTGCATTCGATCCAGAGACAGTAATTACAGATTCAAAAGGGGAAAAAGAACCCATGCGCTATTATAGACAAAACATATTATACTAACAAAGTATCTATCCAAATCACATAATTGTCTAACAACCCCTATAGGAGACAAAAAATATTTAAACATACCTTACTCAAAGAAGCCTAATACTGCTCTTTGGCCAAGCAACAGTACTTCCCATGGCTTCACTTAGAGTTCGAAATTCTTCTGTAGGTCTGTATAAAGTCAAATTGCCCATATACACTTCCTCAACCCAAACCTTCCAACAGTCTCGACCGAGTGGCAAGTGATGCACCTTTGCACTTGGAGTGCATTCTTTGCAATCTTCCCTTCTGCTACGACCTCTTCCTCTTCAAACATATACCAATGCAACAGTTGACATCTTGCATTTATCATAGGTATGGTACTTCCTTGGTGTGACTACATTTTGGTAGAAGACAAAACATAATTTTTAAAAATTTGAAAGCTACATAATGAATATATGATGAATAAACATTTAAGAATGCAAGATACAAAAACTTGAGGAGTAATGACATTTGAATTCTTGTCGTCTACACTCTGTAAATGATAAAAAAATTCGATAAGTTATTCTACATGTAATTAGATATGAACCTATATTATTATAGTATATATAAAATGTAACTATGTACAACCTGCTGAGATAACTTGAGAAGTGCTTCCACTTTTTCTTCTAGTACTCCCATCCTTTGTGCTTGAGTCTGTAATTGGATTTCAAGTTCTCTAACTCTTCCACTACTTTGTATTTGTCCATCCACCTTTGATGGTACAACTCCAAATCCGAGTCCCCTAACTCTCCCATGACGTTCAGGGCCTAAAATGCGAGCGACAGCATCATCGCGAATGAAATCTTCGGCGGGTGTATTAGAAATTGATGCGGAACAATCTTCAATCCTTCTCTGCACTTATGGTACTCAAATTTTATACTAGTAAGTGATACAACTAATAAATCAAATTGTAGAGGTTAAACATTGGCATAATACACATACCAAAGTATCGGCAACTGCTTCATTTATTGGTTTTCCATCTTTCCTAAAATGTCCACAAGTCCATACTCTTGTTCTTAACCCTTTTAAATCTGGATTCTTTTTTCTCTGCAGTATAAATGTAGTTATTAGATTTTTTGGAATTGGACAAGTCCTGTGAGGTAAGATAAGTTCTTCAAACGTACCATTTCATGAGTCATGCGTAGATAACCCTTTCGACCCATTGTATGGAGAAGCTTCTGATTAGTTCTCATCTTGCTAAACTTGGAACTTTTTTCCTATTACAAAAGCAATAAAGTTCAATACGACAATAATTATAAAGATTTAAGATTCAAAAACTCCATTTATACTTACAATAAAATGAGCAGAAAGAGTATCCTCGACAAATTTTACCCAATCTTCTTCGGAGTCGACGTTCTTTGGTCTAAGAAGCTTCATAGTGCGTATTCTATTCATAGATGATTCAACTTGAGCTTTAATTTCTTTCCTCGATCTAGATTTGAATGTCCTCCAATACTCTCCCATATATTGAAAGGTCATTCTTTGATGACAATCACTGACTTTGAACCTTTGCTGTATTTGTGTATAAACATAAATTTAAGGAAAACTATGTTAGCCTAATTTCAAAGGAAAATATCATGCAACTAAGAATAGAACTGATCTGAATAGTACCTGTATGAAAGCCCAAAGCTCCATTTTCATCTTTCCATCCACTGAATGCCAATCTTTAGTTACAACAGGCACATGTTCTCGAATTAGGGCCCCAACCATGCTCGCAAATTTATCAGAGTTCAGGCCAACCACTTGGCTGTATTCATTGAATTCGAGATCCATCTCTGATAATTATGTTTCGGAATCATCTTGACTTGTGTTGGACCTCTTTTCTTCTTCGGAACATTTGTAGTTTTCTGCAACGTAGTTTGTTCATCATTAGTGGACTAGTTATACTATCTCCTGGTTCACTAGAGCTTCTTATTCTCTTACTCGTCTCTCGAATTGCATTAGCAATTGCAACTCTTCTTCTTTTTGAACTCTTCAAAGATTGTTTACTTGACTAAAAGAATACAACATGAAAATAAAATATAAGAGCAATTATTTTCAGAACTTAGCATATATCTCTCATGTATTACAAGAAAATATAATTACCTGAGCCTTGTCCATCATACAAAATACACTTCTCGCTGCAAAGAATTCCTAGATCTAGAACAAAAACCTGGGATGTCAAAATAAATTATATTTAGAGATCTTAATAAATTCGAAGCATTCGACATATCATTAAAATATGTAAAATATAGTACAACAAAATTGATCATTATGTAAACAGTACATAGTCTACAAATAAGTAAGTTACCAATCTACTCTATGTATCACCAAATACACCTTCAACATCTATCATTGCATAATTCTCATCATCATCATGGTTGTCTGTAATTGGCTGTGATATATCTAGTGGAATAGTTGCCTCATAATTAGAATCTGGCTCTTGTAAAACAACATACCAACTAGATGTTTCATTTTCCCTAGAATAAAAGACTTGTTTCGCTTGTGTTGCCAAGATGAAAGGATCATTTTCAAATTGTCTATGTCCCTCGTGAAGGTTAACCAAATTGAATCCATCTTCGTATTTTATTCTGTTCACGATATTTACCCAATCACACTTGAATATTGGAACATGAAACGTATTATAATCAAGCACTATCACATCATGCAAAACTCCATAATAAAGAACTTGCCCAACCATTTGGGCATTATCTTTTGCACTAGATCTACATATGGTCGTTGCTTCAACTAAAACGCCACTGTTTTGGCTAGATTTTTCTGCATCTTTAGTGTGAAATCGAAGACCATTTATGACAAATTTAGAATATGACATGGATTGATATCTAGGACCACGTGCAAGCCACTTCAAATTGTTTGATACTTTGTCCAGCAATAGCTCACCTTTAATCTGTTATTATTTAAAAATGTTAGAAAATAAAAAATAAATAGCACATATAGATATTTATTTTTTTTCACGCGTGTATTCCAACCTTATCATTCAACCAGGTAGCAAAAGCATCAATGTGCTTTTTACGCAATAAATTCTCATTTTTTTTCCAATCGTCTATCAACACTCTTCAATTCATCCATATGCATCCTAAGGTAAATACAATAGATTAAAAAGTAAGCAACGTTGAAGTATTAAAATTTTTTGGAATTCGATATTTAATAAACGTACTCTATGTATGGTTGAACTTCTGCACTATTTAGTAACACGTAGCGATGAACAACTTTCAACATCTCATTAGATAGCACAATTGCCTACCCCTTAGAAATTGTACGCCCTGCAACTAGGAAATCAGTCTCATATTCTTCATTGTGTACATGCTTAGAGCCTATTTCAGATGCTTGTTTTAAGTACTTGCTACAAAACTTCGCATTTTCTTCGACAACATATCGCTCAGCTATGCACCCTTCAAGCCGCGTACGATTCATAACATACCCTTTCAACACTTTCATATATCTCTCAAATGGGTACATCCAACGATATTATACAGGCCCACATAGACGAACTTCTCTCCCAATATGGATTGTCAAATGAACCATTATATCAAAAAAGGAAGGCGGGAAATACCTTTCTAACATGTCCTCCTCTAATTGTTCAACCTTATTTCTATCTACAATTCCTTGATATATTTCCTTGAAAAATGAACTCAATTTAAAAATGGAGTTCCTTGGTCCTTTAGGTAGAAGTCCTCTAAGTGCAACTGATAACAATTGTTGCATTAAAATATGACAATCATGCGACTTCAGTCCAACTATCTTACATTCTTCCATTGATATGCAATTTCCAATATTAGATCCATAGCCATCAGGTAATCTCAAGTTAGCAAGCCGTCTGAGAAAAATTTGTTTTTCTGCTTTAGATAATGTGTGAGGAGCAGCTGGTAGGTAGAATTTATTTCCTATACTATGAGGATGTAAATCACTCCTAATGTTCATTTCTTCCATGTCTTTACGAAAGTTAATGCCATCCATCTTTAGATTTTTCCTTTGACATCCAAAAGTGTACTTATGATGCTATCACAAATATTCTTCTCCACGTGCATCACATCTAAATTATGACGTACAAGTAAAGTCTGCAAATCAAACATTTATAGAGTCATGAAAAACTACATACAATTGGAAGTATGAAATAAAAATGAAGGAACTATTACAAAAATTACCTTCCAATATGGTAGATCGAAAAATATTGACTTTTTTCCACGTTACAGTAGATGGAGTTGTATTCTTCTTTCTCTTTCGTTTACCACTTTTTCCCCAATCATTTGTAATTTTATCAACTTCAATAGAATCATCTTCACCGTTTTTTATCTTCGGCCTAATACCATATTCAACATATCCATTAAACCAGCTCTTTTTCATGCGAAATGGATGATCAAAGGCGAGAAATCTTTTATGTCTCATGTATGCAAACTTCCTACCATGCTTCAACCATATAGAACATGTATTTTTACGACAGATAGGGCATGCAATTTTTCCTTTAACGAGCCACCCAAATATATTTCCATATGCAGGAAAATCATGTATTGTCCACATCAAAATACATTTTAAGTTGAACTTAGACTTTGTAACTGCGTCATACATATCAACCCCATCACTCCATAACAACAATAAGTCATCGACAAGTGGTGCCAAATAAACATCTATGTCATTACCTGGTTGTTTCGGACCAGGGATCAATAAACTCAACATCAAACTTTCCTTTGACATGCAAATTGAGGGAGGCAAGTTATATATAGTTAAGATTACTGGCCAACAACTGTATTTCGAGCTAAGATCGTTGAAATGATTAAATCCATCAGTAGCAAGACCTAATCTAATATTTCGAGGATCGGATGCAAAATGAGGCCACCTTCTGTTAATCATTTCCCAACTCAATGAATCAACCGGATGCCTAATCTTACCATCTGAACTTTTATTACTTGAGTGTCATCTAAGTTGTGTTGACATCTCATATATTCCAAACATCCTCTTAAGTCTTGGTATTATAGGAAAATAACGCAACACTTTTGCTGGGATATTTTTTTGAATTTTTTTAGTTCGTTGGTTGATTCTCTATCTTGAGCAACCACATTTTGGACATAATCCAGCATGCTCAAGCTCGTTTCTATATAGACAGCAATCATTGAGGCAAGCATGTATCTTTTCATAGCCAAGATCAAATGTAATGACAAGTTTTTTCATCTCATAAAATGAGTTTGGAAGTGTATTATTCTCTGGCAGCATGTCTCGAACAAGATTTATAAGTTCATCAAAATCATTGTCTGATAACCCATGTGAAGCTTTATGCTTAAACATAGCAACCGTAGCTGACATCTTTGTAAACGTCTTGCAACCAGGATATAAAGGAGTTTCAGCATCATTAACTAAACTTTCAATCTCTTCGTCTCTTCCATAAGGATGATTTTCAGGATCTACATCGTGTTTTGCATAGAAATCCTTAAACATCCTACTCGACTTAGGTATTTCTACAAGTTTCAAATTTGATTCACTTGGTTGCTCTCCATGAAATACCCAAACTGTATATGTAGGATCCATGCCGTTAATAACCAAATGTTCATAGACTGTATCATGATGATGATGTTTTAGATTCCTACAATTAACACAAGGGCATGCTATCATTCCTGAATTGCGATTCTCACGAGCTCGGTCAACAAAATTCTGTGCTCCATCTCTATATTGTTCTGAAAATCTACAAATTAAACATTATGATCATTATATGTTATTTGTTTATTGGTTAACTAGATTTATAAGATTAGTTTCAATTATAACCTTGATAAGTGCAGCCACTCTTTGTCCATTATAGGCAGTGGTGGACCCAGAAATTTAAATGAGTCAGGGCAATCGTTGATCGTTGTCCTTCAATGCCTAATACATGAGATTATTTATTAATATTGTAACTATAATTTATTGATGTCAACATAACTCTTAATACTTGAATGTGTCAACAGAACAACTAATATTTGAATGTGTCAATAGGACTCTTAAGACTTGATTGAAGTCTTCACAAAAGGATGTTATGAGAATGATGTCAAGGCAGCACACAAGATCAACAAGCTAGGAAAGAAAAATATTGTCAAGCCACCTTAAGAGGAGTGTTGTATTTCTGCCATTTTAGTTATATAATCTTAGAATATTTTATTCTCTATGTTTTATATTAACCATTAGAACTATTCCAACAGAGATTTGGCAGACTTTGTCACTCACCCTAAAGTGATGCCTAGACATAATATACAGTTTCCTAGAATATACTTACTACTGTATATACCTATGTGGCCACAGTTATTCCGATTCAACAAAATAAGTTTTTACTACAATTATATTATAAAAGATCACCCAATCAAACATTAACTGCAGCTGAATCAGAAAGTCTGCAAGAATGTTACAACTGTGCTATCAAACAACATATATAGTTGTACATCTTCCGGGGTTTCCTTATTGGAGATTAATGCAGCCTTAAACATTCCAGATTTTATCATATGCTTATCATTATCCCCTTATACCAAGCTCATCCCTCTATCAATGGTAGATATGTTGAGACTCTCGCAGGATCACTGAGGAGAAGACTTCTACTGTTCTTACATAATCACCCTCTTGCAACAGCATGATGGAGCAATTATCAACAATCTAATCATATAACTACATCTGACTATGACACACAATTAGACTATTAGCATATCATGTGCATATAAGATTGAGCAGATATTGTCACTGTTTAATTTTAATAGAATGTCAAATACCTCACTAGCAAGAGGAACTAGTCCTCGAACTGTAGTTATAACTGACCAGACCAGTGTGGACATGTTAAGGACAACATTTTCAGAGACACCTACAAAAGATTGAAAAAAAATAAGATAGATCTAACAAGTAGCACATGTGATTTAGGAGCAACAATGGATACAGGTAGCTCGTGTATTTTCTCAAATATTGCAAAAAGTAGGCTATCAATGAATTAACACTCAATAACTGATAATCACTCAAACAACAACCAATTTGGAGCAGTAGTAACAGATAAAAATTATCTAAGTAATCCCCGTAGTCGAGAGTCTAAATCCAACTTGTTTCTTTTCATGACCGATATGAACTCCTACTGAATCTCAAAATATTGGTTGTCGAAAACCAAAATACCCACCAACAGATTTGCTTCATAACACACAGTAAAAATGTAAAAGACGTAATCAAATACACATAGCAAAATGAAAAAATCCATAATGAAATACACAGATAAACAAACCTTAATTCTGCTACAGATGGGAGTCGGAGTCGCGCGCTTTAGCTTCTAATTGGAAACTTGAAATTGGGAAAAGTGTTTACATTGACGGAGTAGGAGTCGGATTCGCGTGCTTTAGCTTCTAATTGAGACGTTGCATTTGGGAACAGGCAACACTTTGTTGGAGTAGGAGTCGGAGTCGAAGTCGAAGTCGAAGTCGGAGAAGGAGATGAAGGCGCCGAAATTGGAAATGAATTGGGACTGACGAATTGGGTTCCCGCCTGCCGGTTTACACCATTAGGTTAGTGAATTCCACCTTTCGTTATTGGGCCTATATTTCTTAGTCAATAATCAGCCCAAGATCCAACCCAACCCGCCTAATCCTCCTTACTGTTTGCAACGTTTAATAAACGTTGCAAAAGGATAAACCTTTCGCAACGTTTAATAAATGTTGCAAAAGGGTCTATCTTTTGCAACGTTTATTAAACGTTGCAAAAGGTTTATCCTTTTTTAACGTCTAATAAACGTTGCAAAAGGATAAACTTTTTGCAACATATACAAAATGTTACGAAAGGTGACATTAGCAACATTTTCTTATCAAATGTTGCCAAAAGTCAATTATATTAACCCAATAGCAACATTCACTTATTAAAATGTTGCAGTTGACCCCTTTAGCAACACTTAACTAACGAATGTTTCCGTTCATGTGTTGCAAAATGTCATTTTTGGCGTAGTGATACTTTACTAAAATCATAAAATACTGACTTGAACATAATTCTTCTCCACTCTTTTCAAACGTTTTCCACTTGGCAGGGTCCACTTCTTAGAAGAGAATAGGGTAATTTACATCCATAAATGTCCTCATCTTCGCCTCAGCCATGAATGTAGAAACGATGTACTATGACGGTAATCTCGGCCCTTTGCTGACCACCTGCTTCGGCACGTCAACGACACACTTCTTACCCTCTCCGTTCTCTCATACTCCGCCATCTCATCTGCCCCGGGGCTCGCCACCACCTTGATTATCGGGGCCATCCCCTCCGGCTCCATAAATAAAAAAAATGATTTTAATGCACCTTCATCTTTCTACAAAGGTGGATGATCCCCTTCTCCATCACCCCGTCAGTCACCCCCTCGTTCGTCTGTTGTATCACCTCGTAGCACTACGACTTCATCCTAAAGTCTACTAAATGGTCTCGTAGAACTCCAACATCATGACATAAATCTGCTACTTCGCCTTTCAACTCTCATCGTAGCGTGCCCACCTTCTTCCTCGGTTCTCTCAATAATGTGCCCACTTTCTCTCTGATAAATCCAGTCAAACTTATATACAGATCATTGAAATAATGACTATGACTGCATGCAGGAGGTCCACGGGGGAAGGTGTCTCGGTGGGGAAGAAGGAGATCTTCTTGATGAAGGTGATATCCGGGGCGAATGTGATTATCGATCAACTGGACCGCGATCTTACACAAATAACAACACTAAAAATTATTAACTTAATTAAAATAGGCTAATCATACAAAATGATAATCAACAAATTATATTCAATTCACATACCCAATTTCGATCTGGGTTGGAATCGGACATCTGGTTGTCTTGAGTATGCGATACAGCTAATTCATGCACAAAACCTCAACCCCCCTCATCCATCGACGACTTCAACTCAGTTAGGACTTCAAACAGACGTATTGATATTTCAAGTAGTTAATGATCATGTGCTGAGATTTTGAACGACATACAATATATATCGCAAATGTGTAATACTCGCCTGAGAGTCGTTCAGGAGAGCTGACAATTATCTGTCAATGGACAACTGTCTGCTTAGGATGCTCGTAAGTAATGCATCTGAGGTAGCGTGTCTCCATTCTCATCAAAAACCGAGTACCCAAGAGGGGAACAGTCTCATATGCTCAAATTTGCAACACATACAATTATTATATATAAATTTAGTATAAAAATTTTTTAACGTTGATTATGTTAAACATTTACCAACACTGTCGAGATAATCCATAAGTATCGTACTTACGCAAGAAGCTCTTAGACTTCGAATGTGATCTCTGAAGATGTGTACGATGTCCTCAAAACATCTTCGGCTACACATATAGTTGTTGAAGGCATCGATGTTGTCAACAACTTTTAAATGAAAAAGGTCGATCACTGTCTTTTTGTGATGACATGTCACCACGCTCTCAAGGATATAAACCCAGTCTCAACTTCAATCCGTCCAAAATTTGGTTGCACTCCCTGATTTCGCCTATTAACTGCGGTAGAAGCACCATCATCTTGTTGCACAACATATTGCTTCTTTGAGTATCGTCGCTAGCTACTTCATCGCCCATAATTTTCAGTCTAGTAATTAGGATCAACTCAAAAATAGAGAAACTAGGGACATTGTCCCTGAGGTTGAAGTGGGGGGCATCGCCTCTGTGCATCTCTCTCAACTGATATAAGGGCCACATGAAGGACTAGCGTAGCATATCTCCGTACTAATCATCGAGCAACTCCAATACAGTGGCAAACTCTCAAAATTACTGTTCCAAGTACATTTTCTCGTCATCAATCTTAATTCAGCATCGAGATGGTATTACATCCTGTAAAAATTCAAATGTTTGAACCTTCAACAACAGAGATAACAGAATAAAACATAATCTTAGAAAATTAAGCGAATCGAATTGTAACTACTATATGCAAGAAATATATTCATTTTACATTGACGCTAATAAAAAATAAATTATTTAATAAATTAAATGAGAAAAACAAATTATTATAAACAAAAAATAATTAAGAAAATAATACTAATAAATTCAATTAAATAAAAATTAATGACCATAAATAAAAAAAGGAAAAATAAATTAAGTAAAATATAAAAAGTACTTTAAATTGAAAAAAATAAATTATAAAAATTACACAAAAGAAAATTGTAAAAATTAAACAAAGAATATAAATATTATTTAATTAAAATTTTAAAAAATAAATTTTATAATAAAAAGAAAAAAATAGTTTTAAATAATTTTAAATTGAAAAAAATTATTTATAATATGAAGAGAACAATTAAAAAATTTTAAACTATTTTTAAAAAAAAAATAATAAAAACAAAACAAATAAAACACAAGGAAATTATAAAAATTAATTAAATAATATAAAATTATTTAAAATTGAAAAAAAAATTAAATTATCATAAAGTGAAAAGAAATGATAAACATTAAAAAAATGAAGAAAAAAAGTGGGCAAAAAAAAAGTTAAAAGATTTGGGAAGATAGGCTTTGACCCTGGTGTTAAAAGTTGGGTCGGCAACTATTAAATAGTTGGGGGCTATTTAACAGTCATCAGCTCATTTCTCTCATCCGAAATCACCATGTTCGATGATAATAAGGTATTTTTCGACAAAAAAAAAAACTTAAATCACTACTACACTCAATAATTTAGAAAATAATGAAGAATAAATATCATAAATGTTAAATTTAATACACAAATTTTTGAAACGTCATAAAAATCAAATCCATAATCCACCAAAAAAAAAAAAAAAAAACGTTTTGAAGATAATTTCGTCGGTGATTGGGTTGTGTGATGGTTGGACTGTGAGGATGACGACGTCAACTAGATTCCGACCGTTAGAAGTTGTGTGAGTTTTTTCCTTTTTTTTTTTCCTCTCCACTCGAGCACTATCACAAAGGTGAGGGTATTATTGAGTTTAGGTATTTAATTTCACAATTTTAACTTTTAACTTTTAACATTTTTTTTAATGGTGAAAGGCCGTAATGGAAATATGGTTGGTTCAACAGGCCATTTCCATGTATTTCCTCTCACCGTGATGAGTTCGTGGATGATCAAATTAGTGTCTTTCCAGTTTTCTTAATATTTTTTCACAGTAGTGAAAACTGTAAATTAAAAATGGTAATCCATGGTTTTTACTTGAGGTAGATGTTCCTTGATGAATCCTCAATTTCATGAATTAGGGTTCAAAATAATTATGATTGTTGGAGATTTTGATGACAAATGTAGGGATCATAATTTTGCATATATAATCAAAGTTTGTTTGACCTGAGGATTTGAATGTGCATTTTTGGTCGGGAGGAGGATTGAGAAGTATTAATAACAATATGAAGGATTTTTTCTTAAAAATATATATATACTCTTCCTGCCTCGAGGTAAGTAATTTTATATTATTTTTTTAAATGTTTGCACTTGTTTGGCACTTGTTTATATTACTAGTGTGGCAAACGTGCGTTGCACGTTAATTGGATGATGTTAAAAATAAGTGTGTAACAAAATAAAGAATGAGCCTCGATATACAAATTATATTTACAAACTCGACATACAAATAGAAACCAATTTGAGGATTGTTATCAGATGCAATTTATTCACATGATTTATATTTAAAAAAAATATATAGCATATTGATTCAACTTTGAGAATATGAAAAATTGTATTGGCATTCAACATTAATTTAATGTGACAAAATTCTTTACTAATTCAAAAACGAAAATGGCATTAACTATCAGCTCACCAGTGAATATGTATTTGAGAAGAGGAAAAATTGTATTTGAGAAATTTTTGCAGATTGAGTAAAACACCAAAACAGATGAGTCACAGCTCAAAGGACGACATTAACTATAATTAGTACAATGACATTGAAGCACACGTGGAGGTTCGGGGGCAACGCCCCCAACGGTGATCGACCTGACCGATCAAGTCGCAGGGGTCGAGGGGGCAGCGCTCCTCGTGGCGGTTCGGGGGTAACGCCCCTGGCGGGGGTCGAGGGGGCAGCGCCCCTCGTGGGGGCTCGAGGACAACGCCCCCGAAAGGAATTCTGATTTTCGTGTATATAATGAAATTGTATTTTTTAGTGGGGTTAGAAAATGTGATAAGATGTTTTATCATTTTTACATATTGAAATATAGAAAAAAAATTTATATACATCTTATTCCATTATAGTTTTCGCAACAGTTTACAATTATAATATAATTCAATTAAAAAAAGAAAGAAAAAAAATTCTACACACCCTCTTCAATTGATCCATCTTATTTTTTCTCTCTCCCTACAACCTAATTGTTTTGGGACAATTTTAGAAAATGTATCTCATTGTTCAAAAATAAAAAAAAAATGGCATGGAGACAGTGTGTCTCCGCGAGAACTCTGTCTCCGTGTTGCGCACGGAGACACAAGGCCGTAGAGGTGTCAATCCGGGTGGTCCGGGCCGGGTCGGCTCGCCAACATGTGAGCCCGGTAACGGCCCGCGTGAAAAAAAGCCCGCCCGCTGCGGGTTCCGGGCCGGTTACGGGTCGGCCCACAATTTTGGACTACAACCCAGGCCCGCCCGTTGACCCATCCGGGTCGAGCCTATGCGGGTCACGGGTCGTGCGGGTCGCAGTTCGTTCCAGTTTGGCCCGTATGATTGTATAAATAAAATTATAAAAATATAGAATTTTTCCGATTTGGCCCATATGGAGAGCAACTATCATTGAAAATAGGATTTTGAGAAGAAGAATCGCAAGAATCCATAATATAGTAGGATTAAAAAATTTAGTAGTGACTACTAGTGAGAACCGAGAAGAAAGAAATATAATCAAGATGATGATGATATTTGCAATTGAATAATTGTAATTGTAGTAAGGTAGTAACAAGTATGAACTATGAAGTATAAATGTATAATAACTAATGAGAGGATATTGTAAAAATAAATGTAAGAATAAATTGGAATTTATTGATGAAGGGGATGATATTACCGTTAGAAAATTTATATTACCATTAGTTAAAATTAAAAAAAAAAATTGACCATGCAGCAGGCTACGCCTTTTTTTGAATTTTTTTATTTTTATTTTTTCAAATTTTTTTGTTTGGCTCTCTCCCCCCTCTTTTTTTAATTTTGTTTTATTTTTTTTTTCAATTTTTTTTTACGGGTCGCGGGTTAACCGCGGCCCGTGGGGGTGCAACCCGCGAAGCCCGCGGGTTACACCTCCTTGGCCCGTGAACCGCCCGCACGGGTCACGGGTCGGCCCGCGGTCCCGGTTTTCACGGGTCATGGCCGGCCCGTCCGTCTTGACACCTCTACAAGGCCGTGTCTCCGTGCACACGCCCGGAGACACGTTCTCATGCCTCCCTACGCGCGCATGGAGACACATCACATCTCCGCGTACCTCCGTGCGCTGACGGAGACACATTCTCATGTCTCTGTGCCGCGTACGAAGACACAACGTTGTACTGTGTCTTCGTGCGCGCGCACGGAGAGGCGGCCTTGTGTCTCCATGCCGCGCACGGAGACACAAGTCATTGTCACTTCATTCTAATGCCTTCGTGCCGTGTACGGATGCACATTCTAGTCTCTCCGTGCACGACACGGAGGCACAGGTCTTTGTCAGTTTAAGGGCACCCCAACTTTGCCCAATCACTACATGACGCTCTTCACTAATTGAAACAATCAAAACTTTAGTCAGCTACAATTTTGCTAAACCAGATAAAGAAATTGAAACAACGTGAAAACTAAATACAAACTTGAATAAATAAATATAAGTGGAATATTTATTAAAATTAATTACCATTGCAATCCAAGGTAACTTTAACTGCCTTAACAAGCTCTTCAACACACTTGAACATCAAAGCTCTAGCCTCCACTCCAAATCTAATGTGCACAGTTTCTGCTTCAACCCAAATACTACCAATTTGCATTAAACCCACCAAAACACTATATTAGCACCCATCAACTACAAAATTTATTATGTGAAAACATTAAATTTATGCATTGAATGTCAAACATGCCCGTAAAATTCAATTCCAACAATCACCAAGTAAATTAACTAAAAATCCAAAAATACGTAGTTAAATTAAGTTTATGAATGATAATAGATTCATGGTAATAGAAACTACCTTCACAGCAAAAAATCGAAAACTATTGAAAAGAAATTGGCATTAAAATACCTTATTTCAATCAGCAATCTCTTTCTCAATCTCAGACGCCAAATGACGAAAACTTCGAATCCTGCAGAAACAAGGTTGGTTGATAAAATTAGAGGAGAGAAGAATAAAGAGAAAAAATGGAAACATAACAATCCATAACCCGAAAATATAATTCAAACCTGAGGTGTATTCCATGGGAGGTTGCGTGGGAAAATGGAGGAGGAGTGGTTAGTTGCGTGAGATATAGAGAAGTAGAAGGCGGTGCGGGAATTTTTGACGAATTTCAGGGGATTTGTTTTTTTTTAAAAAATGGGGATTTTTTACGACGATGAGAAATTGTGACACGTGTGAGAGATTTGCTTAGCCTCTTCTAATATATAGTGATAAATGCTTTTAGCCAAATTACTTGTATCATTATTCATTTATTCACAACTTATTTTTATTTAATAATTGATTTAATTTATTCAATTTAAAAATGTAGCATCAATCTTTTTATTAATATCATCCATATGAGATAGTGTTACAAATGAAAATCATGAAAAATACTGTAAATTTTGGAAATCCTTCACAATAAAGAGATCATTACGTGTTTAGGGGTTGTCCGAGCCCCATTTCTTTTTTTTTTTTTTTCACAAAATGCATTCTGTAATCGTGTTATGATAAAGAATGTATGTTTAAAAAATAATGAACATTTTAGGTTTGCATGTAATATTAGTTTATTGAAAAATGTATTGTTCAAAGGAAGTCAAATCACCGTAAAAGAATGCATTTTGATTTTAAAAATGGGGCTAAAGGGGTTAATGTTTGTTTTTTTTTTTTTTTTTTTGTTAATTGTCTCAATCCAAATAGATAAAAAAATATATATATCATGTCCGTTCATAAATAAAAATAGGGGAGTTTTTAAAAAAATGGTCAATTACGTGCTTGTCAATTAAAAAGTATCTACTTTTGATAACTCTTGCAAAGATGACTAAATTTGGTATCAAATTGTTTTTATACACTTACTAAAAAGTGAACCAATTTTTTTTTTTGTCACAAATTTCTAGAAAAAGAAGTAAATTCCATGAGAAACTACATTAGTACTAGGCAATAAGTAACAGGTTCATTTCCTTACATTAACTATTATGTAATGACCAATGATTTTGAGAAGAAATGAAATTAAAAAAAAAAAAAACCATAACACTAAAAAAATTAAATACATACTTTTAATTCATAAGAAAATTATATAATTTCATTTCGAGAAATTTAATCTCATCCAAATTTGCGAGTTGATTAAGCTCTCCACAATTCTCGATAGAAAGTAAATTTTCTACCAAATATTGTTTTTTTTTTTTTTTTGATAAATTGTGTTTAATAGTTGTTATATATATGATTTAAATGGATTAGATTATTCAAATAATTAGTAGATATTTGCTGTAAAATTATTGGAGTATTTTAAAATAAAATTCATATTTATTGTTTTGCGTTCCTCAAGCATGGTGTCACAAACTACTTAAATAAATTTGATAGATGAATTTGCAATGGCAATTATGTATTGACAATTCCTTTAATGGTAGAATGAATTCTTTGCAAAAATTGTGGTTGAAGTTGAAGAAGATCATAAATGCATATTGTTAGTGTTTGACCGATATATCGTTCTCAACATTTTATAAATGCAGAGAATGATACTTTAAATGTAATTCTTGACATTTGACATTTCATATTTCAAGATTTCAAGATCCCCTTTGGTTAATTGATTTTGATTTGTTCTTGTCATTTCATAACTTTCTTAACATTTGAAAACTAGTTATCGACATGATACCTATTAAACATGACACTCGACAATTCATCTTTCTAGAACAAGATTTGGTTCATAGATTTTCATTTATTCTCTACATTTTATATCGTTTCTAACATTTGGTACCTTTTAATCTCGACGATTAACATTTTCATTTTTTAAGAACGAAGTTTTGAATCTAGGAAAACCTGATTCAAATATTAAACACCACTTGCGCATCCATAGAACAAATGAAGAGGACGAATGAACAATATAGCACATTAACAAGGCCTACAAGAATACAGATTTTGTTATGTACGATTTCTCCTTCCACAATATAGTACATGACTAGTTTTGTATTAAACTACTCTATGTAAATCGTCTCTTGTATATGTGTCATTGAGAGAGACAACAGGGCTTCAACGGTCTGATCAGTTCAAATCATAAAAATTTGATTTCCAAACATAAAAAAAAAACAATGTTTTGAATAGCTCTACGAAGGCTGATCCATCTTGATTCACAATCCTGAAAATGAAAATAAACTGATATTCATATAGGATGGAACATGTTTTACATTAAGAAAGCTGAACAAGATTTCCAAGCATCACAGACATTTTTGAAATGATTTCTCCTGGTAATTCTTCACAATTTACAATAAAAATAACAGTGTTAACAAAATCATCCAGGAACATTACTTGAAAACATCATGAATAAACTTGAATATATAAACTGTATTCACAAGGCAGTAGTTGGCGGCAAAAATTAAAAAGACAAACAATAAGACAGATTCTTTTTCTTGTTCTTAAATTATTCTCGAACAAAATTCCAACCAACGATGAAAGGAAATTAGCACAATCATATAAGAAAATTTCCAATGGGAGTATCTAGAGAAGGAAGAAGACTCAGAATTTTCTGGGAGCGAATATTAGTAAAGCTGGGAAAAATGATAAACAATTATATTAAGAAACTAATAAGTTTAATTTCTTTCTTCTCTCCCCAATATTTGTTTGCATGTTTCAGCCAAATTAGTAAAAAAAAAAACCATTGAATTTCACGTAACATATAAGATAACACGATATCACAAGCGCTACACTTGAAGGGCAGAGGAAAACCCCACAATATGATAATTAACAGCATCAAACAATTAGGTATGAAGGAAATATCAAACTACCTTAAATATTTATTGGACTATTAACCAAATTCTATAGATACGCTCCAAAACACACGCATTCACCGAGAATTGAAGGGCAAATGAAGAAATTAACCCAGTTCAGAAAACTCACAATACAAAAATTTATACAACTAAAAAAACATAGGAGGATAGAACAAGCCTTGAAAACAAGCCTTTTAAGGATTAATACTCAAGTAATTAAGTATAATCCTTGAAAACTCAAGAACACAAATAAAAATGATGAATATGAATGAAAGAAAGAGTTTTAATCTTTGATTTGGAATGTAAATGAACTTCACTTGTTTTTCATTTGCAATCCATGAACACCAATGTCCTATATATAGGTCAAGTTTAGATGCACGAAATAGTGCCAAAAAACATGTGAAAAGACACCAAATTCAAAAACATCAACTGTCAAAAACTCCTAAAAAGGCCAGAATTTTGTACCATGTGATTGCATGGTACAAACCCATGCGACTGCATGGTTGTCGCATGGTTCAAAATTATTTTTTTCATTTTTTACCGTTTCTTCTTCCTTTTACATTCAATTTTCATTTTATTAATATTGAACAATATATATAACAATCCCTCACTTGTTCAAAATTTAATAAAATCTCATATTCAAAATTATACGATACTAATGCATAAGAATTAGATATCTTTCGATTTGAATCTAATCATAATGTAATTCAAACAAAGCAAAGTCGGAATCAAAGGTAGCATGAAATTTTGAACCATTTGTTCTAAATGACAATACCGGTTCAAACACACACACACACACACACACGAGTATCACTTGTTCTAGAATTTCTCAAACTCGCTTAGCACTATTATGGCCTTGCGCTAATCTTTTTTCAATAAACTTTTAAGAGAGAAAACTCTAACTCACTATTGAGGTGGCATCACCTCGAAGTTTATTTAGGTGAAGTTCTTCCAGTATCTTTGTTACTTTTAAGATACTTGCACTTAATACTGAACTTTATTAAGAATTTTAATACTCATCCATCATTTTAGTAACAACCAGCATTATAACTAGAATAGGGTTATTGCGGATATCAATAATGCTGAAATTATTCATATATCGAATGACTTGTTGTTACCCTTTGAACCCATTGATTACTTTTGAGTAATAACGGGTAGTGTTGCCATCATTGGTGGACCTTTTTTGTTCAAGAGTTTCAATCTCATCCTACTCATAGTAGAATTTACTAAATCTCTATTTAGAGGTTTAGTAAGAGGATCCGCCAAGTTCTCAATTGATTTTACATAATTTAAGGAAATTATTATACTCTTGATTAATTTCCTTATATAATCATGTTTTACACTCATATGTCTAGACTTTCCATTTTATACTTTATTGTATGCTTTTGTTAACGTAGCTTGACTATCACAGATGATAGGTATGGAAGATGTTATCTTCAGTCCCAAATGTATCTCGTACAAGAGATCCTTAAGCCACTCAGCCTCTTTCCCGATTTTCGATAGTGCAACAAATTCAGATTCCATAGTTGAGTATGTTATACATATTTGTTTCTTTGATTTCCAAGAAACAGCCCCACCACCAAGTGTAAACACCCAACCTAAAGTGGATTTACTTTCACCCGTGCTAGATATCCAACTAGCATCCGTAAACCCTTCCAATACAGTCGGGAATTTAGTATATTGTAGACCAAATTCTTGGTTTTCTTTAAATATCCAAAAACTCTTCCAATGGCCTTCCAATGATCATTGCTCGGATTACTAGTAAACCTACTAATTTTACTAATTGCAAATGACATATCCGGTCTCGTGCATTGAACAACATATATGAGACTCCCAATAGCGCTTACGTATTCTAGTTGAGCAATTTCTCTTCCATCATTTTTCATAAACTTTGAACTTGGGTCGAGTGAGGTCTTTTATGTTCAAATGTTTGAACTTATTTATCACACTCTCTATATAATGTGATTGACTCAAATAATAACCCCCACTATTTTTGATAACCTTGATACCTAAAATAGTATCCACTTTTCTAAGATCCTTCATCTTAAAAATGGAAGATAGAAACCTCTTCGTTTCTTTTATCTCATCCATGTGATTACTCATAATCAACATGTCATCAACATATAGACAAATAAATATCACATAATTTTCACATACTTTACAATATAAACATTTATCTACACTATTATGTTTAAGTCAAAAGATATTATCACTAAATCAAACTTCTCATGCCATTTCTTAGGTACTTGCTTCAAACTGTACAATGATTTTACTAACTTGCAGACCTTTTATTAATTTCCAGGTAAAACAAACCCTTCGGGTTGTTCCATATAGACCTCATCATCGAGATCCCCATTCAAGAATGTCGTCTTAAGATCCATTTGATGAACATGTAAGTCATATATCGAAGCTAGAGCGAATAATATCCTAATAGATGTTATTCTAGCTATCGGTGCATATGTGTCAAAATAATCGATTCCTTCTTTGTGTCGATAACTTTTGGCTACTAATTTAGCCTTAAAGGTAATAAGAGAACCATCAGTATTATACTTTCTCCTAAACACCCATTTGCAACCTATAGGTTTAGATCCGGGTAGCAAATCGACGAGTTCCCATGTATTATTTGATATTATCGAATCCATTTCGTCCTTAATGGCATCTTTCCAAAAGATGTTATCACGTAAAGTCATAACTTCTTTATAAGTTTTTGGGTCGGTTTCCACTTGTAGAACAAAAGGAATTGTTCTTACAACATTCACACTATTTCCCTCTACCAAATAAAAGGAAATAAGTTGAGAGTCAATCTCATCCGATCCCAATGACTTCGCAATTCGAGTTCTTTTGCTTCTTCGTGGTTCACTAGATTCATTAACATCTTTAGAAGATGTTTCATCTCGTGTTCCACTTGAGTTAGGGATATCATTATGAATTTTCCTCAATTCATTATCCGAAGATAATGAATTCTCAAAGAACTCCACATCATTTGATTCGACAATCACATTGGTTTCTAAGTTCAATAACCGGTAAGATTTGCTATTGTTAGCATATCCTACAAAGGCACATTTAATGCCTCTTGGACCCAACTTCGCCCGGTTAGGATTTGTGTTCTTACAATAAGCAAGACACCCCCACACTTTAAAATAACTAATATTTGGTTTTCTTCCTTTCCACAATGCATAAGGAGAAACCTTAGTGTTTTTAGAAGGAATTCTATTTAAAATCCTACATGCACTCAATAACACTTCACCCTATAAATTAAATGGCAACTTAACATATATTAACATAGCATTAATCATATCAACTAAAGTTATATTTTTTCTTTCAGTTAAACCATTTTTGTTCGGGTGTCCTAGGCGCAGAACATTGATGTACTATGTCATGTTGTTCACAAAATGAGTTAAAATCACTAGAAAAATATTCATTTCCTTTATCACTTCGTAGAGTTTTTATTTTCTTATTTAGGTGATTTTCTACTTCATTTTTATATGTCTTAAACATATCAAAAATTTCATGTTTATGCTTAATTAAATAAACATATGTATACCTAGAGTAGTCATCAATAAAAATAATAAAATATTTATTACGACATCTAGCCAACATTCCATTTAATTCACATATATCGGTATGAATTAATTCTTAAATACTAGAAGTCCTATTAACACTTTGATATGGCTTCTTAATCATTTTAAATTCAATACATGTCTTACATTTATAAGCATCATTTTCATTATATGAAATTATGTCACATTTTAACAAACGTTTCATAGTACTTTTACCTATGTGACCTAATCTAGCATGCCATAACGAAAATGAATCAACAACAATATACGCAAATTCAACTTTATTATTTAAAGACTTGTCAATAGTACAAAGTTTGACAATTCCTTCAATAGAATAGCATTTACCAACAAATTTTTCATTTAGGAATAGTACAAGTTTACCAGATTCATAAACATATTTTATGCCCTATTTTCCTAAGAGATCTCCACTAACTAAGTTCATATTCATATCAGGAACATGTAATATATTTGTTAAGGTAACCGTCTTGCCGGAAGTGAAGATGATATCCACGTTTCCTTTTCTACTTACAACCTTGAAGATCTTCTACATACTTGATCTAGAATTGGCACCATTACCGGAACCTACAAATGGAGAAACAGATACGGTAAGGGCTGAAAGACAAAAATGCCAAGAAAATGAACTTATATGTCGCAGTCACATTCTAAATGCTCTATCGGACCGGTTATATGATCTATATACCAATACTTCATCGACAAAGGAAATCTGGAACGCATTGGAGAATAAATACAAAGCCAAAGAAGAGATAACAAAGAAATTTCTAATTTCAAGGTATTTTGATTTCAAGTTTCTTGAAAATATTCCTCTACTTCCCCAAATCCGTGAATTGCAAGTACTTGTGAACAAGTTGAAGGTGGTAAAGATTGAAATTCCGGAAACTTTCTAAGTGGGGGTCATCATTGCCAAACTTCCCGAAACTTGGAAAGAATACCGGAAGAAAATCATGATAGTTCAGAATATTACTTTTTGGAACAATTGCAAAAACATCTTCGAATTGAAGTGGAATCAAGGGCAAGAGATAAGAGTGATAATTCTTATGAAGGCACATCTAAAGCCAATGTCGTGGAAAAATATGAGCCATCTACTAAAATCAACAAGAGAAAGCCTTCAAGGAACTTCAATAATTCCAAGAAGAAGACCAAAGGTAGTTGTTTTGTTTGTAGAAAATCTGGACATTATGCAAAGGAATGTTGATATCAGAAAAAGAACAACATCGAAGGAAAAGCGAACTCCATCAAAGAAGACAATATTGTGGCTACCGTTAGTGAAATCAATGCAATCAAGGGAAAGGTTCCCAGGTGGTGATATGATATAATTCTTGAAAAGGCTTGTTTAAATCGTGGAAACCATTTGCCGTCATCTCTTCAAGCATTAAATTAATCCTGAAGGGGCCAAATATTGTTTGAGGACAACTGGATCGTGATTAAGTCTTTGGTGAAATTCTTCAAGTTTAATTTCTTAGTTTCAAGGTTGTGATTTGTTGCTGCATATTTTGGTAAGCTTCTTCTCCAACACGGTGGTGTCTCCAACAATCTCAAACAATACTTGTAAATGGAGAACGAAAGCACGATTGCTACTATCAAATTAATGAATCAAGACCTTGTACGGTTGGATCGCTTCGATGAAACAAATTTCACAAGGTGGCAAGACAAGCTGAAGTTTCTTCTCCAACACGATGGTGTCTCCAATAGTCTTATGGAGGGCTGCCGATGGGAGACATGATGATCGGATTTGGCCTTTGGATGGTTGGAGTAGCAGCAATCGAATACGAGAGAAATGAAATTTAAGGTTGGAAAGAGATGAGTGAATAGATAGAAGTGGGCGAGTTTTCATAGATTTCAATTTTTTTAAAATTTTTTTTCATTTATACTGGTTGGGTCAAGTGGGCCGGGTCGATTTTCATGAGGAAACCAAGTAGGGAAAATTTCATAACTAAGAGGTTTAACTTTATCAATTTCAAATTTAAGAAACTAAGTTTAAAATTTCAAATCTCAAATTTTTTTTTAAATTTTATTTATAAAATAATTAATTAAACATATATTTTATTAATTAAATATATTAAGGTCACAATTTCATATAATTTGGTTACAAATTTCATATAATTTATCACAAATAATAAATTTTATGTCACAAATTATTTTGCAGTTACAATCCAAAAATTTTATAGGTCACAATTTGTTTATCGATCACAAATAAAAAATTGAAACGTCACAAATTATTTTAGTGGCACAAATCAGAAATTTTATAGGTCACAGATTATTTTACGGTCACAATTTCAAAATTTTATAGGTCACAATTTATTTTTCGGTTACAAATCAAAAATTGAAACGTCACAAATTATTTTACGGTCACAATTCAAAATGTTATAGTTCACAATTTATTCATCGGTTAAAAATTAAAAATTGAAACTTCACAAATTACTTTACGGTCACAAATCAGAGATTTTATAGGTCACAAATTATTTTACGGTTACAATTCCAAAATTTTATAGGTCACAATTTATTCATTGGTTACAAATCAAAAATTGAAACGTCACAAATTATTTTACGATCACGAATCAGAAATTTTATAGGTCACAAATTAAAAACTTTATACGTTACAATTTAATTCATTGGTCACAGATATAAAAGTTATAGATCGCAATTCATCGATAGGTCGCATATTTCCAAATTTCTTGGTCACAAATTAGGGTTTTGGTGTGTATGATTGTGTAGAATGAATATGTATATTTAATTTTGTTATATAATTATTAAAATTTTAATTATCATATGATTTTTGAAATAAAAACTTGCTAATCTAATTTTTGAAATTGAAAGTTTAAAATTCTGGTATGATGTAATGTCCACAACCATGTGTAAATGAAGTCAATCGGACCGGATTCGTGACAGGTCGGATCGGGCGAATTTTCAAGTCATGGGTTATTTATTCACTTTTAGGGATAAATTTGCATTTAATGCATGAATTGACATTGATATTTTTTCAAAGGGTAAATAACATAGAATATTCATACATTTCAATGTCATTGTGCAAAACGTTCATAACTTTCATTTTTTGGCATTTTCATCCCTACCGTCCACCTTTCATTGCCCAAAAGGTCCTTTTTCAACCAGTTTTAATAAAAGACGATTTTACCCTCATATTCAAATAAAACAAAAAGAAAAAGATGAATAACCAACTACAACTATAGTCCTTAAGTTTTTAAAAAATTACAAAAAAAATCATAAATTCTCCACCACCACCACTTTCACAACCTACTAAGCTGCCACATATAAATCCACATAACATCACCTTTCGGCCAGACGCCTACCGGACTCCACCACCACCAACCTCGTTTCACTCTCCCATCGTCCTCCCCTACACGAATTTGAAGATTGGAGCACTTAGGACCCACAAATTTTGGCCAGACAGCCCCCGTGGAGAGTTTTGGACCAGAAATTGAAACGGTTAGGGGAGAATTGATCCAATTAGATTCATACCTATTGTCGTTTAGGTTTGTGATGGTTCGAATGATGCCACTTTGGGGATTTAGTGTTGTGGGATGCATGAATTGAAGGAGAAGAGTTTGGCAAAATGGACGTCGCCACTGTCGAATGTCTAGATTACAGTAGAATGATTTGAGGCATGTTTGATTGATATGAGACTATGTATAGATTCATCGTGGTGAGGGATAACCGTCGGTGGTGGGTGGCTCGAAAGTGGGGTTGTCGTGAAGAGTTGTATACGGAAGTTTATTATTTTAGGCTGCAAATGTGATTGTTTTCAACAGATTTTGTGATCAATACTGTGGGATAACCTGGTGTTGGGGAGAGTGAAGCGAAGCTAGTGGTGGTAGAGTTCGGCAGGCGTGGTGTCTAGAAGGTGGTGCTACGTGCATCTACAGGTGGCGGCTTGGTGGGGTTGTGAAAGTGGTGGTGGTGGTGGAGAATTTAGGAGTTATTTGTAATATTTTGAAAAATTTAGGACTATGATTGCAATTAATTGTTTGTTTTTTCTTTTCTTTTTGTTTCATTTAAATAGAAGGATAAAGTTATCATTTTATTGGAAAAATGGTTGAAAATGACATTTTCGCAATGAAAGGTGGAAGGTAGGGGTAAAAATGTCAAAAAATGAAAAGTATGAACGTTTTGCACAATGACATTGAAAAGTAAGGACGTTCTGTGTTATTTACCATTTTTTAAATAATTAGTATATGACTATAGGTTATAGATCAAACTTTTATTTGTCAACATAATTTTTAATTATGGGTGTGTTTGAGTCACATTATTTTGAAAAAAATACATTTTAAAATAGTAGATTGATGGAGAATGTGTTGTTGAAAAAGAAGGAAAAATTATTAATGTGATGAAAAATATTATTTTATTAAAGAATGCGTAGTTGAAAATAAGTAGAAGAATGATAATGAAAATTTTAATTTGGCTCAAACATGGACTATATGAAAAAACTTGTCTTTAATCTGGAATTTGAAATTGTTAAAAATAGTATTTTGGTCTAAATTATAAAAAAATCGACGTGAAATAAAATTGGGACATTTTTGCAATTGATCACGTGAAAGTGGATATTTTTTACAATTTGTTTTTTGTAAATATACGTCTCGCTCAGAAGTCTGCGAGTTAACCAACCGAGTCGAGAGCGAGGAATCCGATTTCCGGCGGAAAAATGTTTCTAAGAAGGGTGGCGCGGCCGCTAATGATGATGGCGAAAGTGAAGGAGACGACGGGGATAGTCGGTCTCGATGTGGTGCCCAACGCCCGCGAGGTGCTCATCGGCCTTTACAACAAAACCTTAACAGAGATCAAGGCCGTGCCCGAGGATGAAGGCTACCGTAAGGCCGTTGAGAGCTTCACGCGCCAGCGCTTAAAGGTCTGCCAGGAGGAAGAAGACTGGGAGATCATCGAGAAACGCTTAGGATGCGGCCAGGTCGAGGAGCTGATTGAAGAAGCCCAGGATGAGCTCAAGCTAATCGGTCACATGATAGGTCTGCAGACATTTGAAACCTAATTGACATCAGTTAGTTTCCATGTTGGTTTTTTCAAAAGAAGTGCCTTTTTTTTCCTGTTGGTTTTTTATCTTTATTTTCTATTTGGTTATATTGAGTGACAATTATTTGTGTTATTTTATAATTTTATCAAGTATGGAGCGAAATGTGAGGCAAACAATCTAGCTATGAGCCTGGTCCGTGTCTGTATTGTTGAATTTTAGAATTGTGACTGGGAAAAATCCAGTGAATACGAATTGGTTTTCCATGAATTGGAATTCTTAGAAAACTAAGATATTTCCCTTTATTGTTTTTAGAAAACCAGAAATTTGATGATCCGCATCAAACCATCCACATTTTGTTGGTTTTGAGATAGGTGATCCAGAGTTACAAGCTCTGTCTACTTCTAACTTTGTTTGAAAACTTCAGTACAAAGGTTGCTGAGTCTTTATTTGGATCCAAGATTTCAGAGGAAAAGGAAAATAGGTGACGGTGTGAAACTTGATTCTGCTCGTCTTTTCCCTACCAAAATACTCGAAATTAAGTTTGAAAAACTGTTATCGTTCATAGTTGCCTGAAGAACTGAAGAAAAATAACATTTGACTTGTGAAAGACTTCCCTTGATTTTGTTTTTGCACTCATTGGTTTGTCCTTTCCTTTGAATCAAACATGAAGAAATATTTTTCCAGGATTTCCGTTGTTCATTGGATCCATAAGGATCCTAAGAGTTTAGTTACGAATGTTTCTTATATCTATTGCGAGGGAGAAAAGCTGCTCCTGTGAGCTTTCCTGCCGATACCAATTTACAATTTTGAACCTACATCCTCTGCTGAACGAGGTTGTGAAGACTGAAATGTAGTCTTGGTGAGTACTCATTCATGCTTAATGCTGAATGCTAATATCAACTCGATTAACAACTTTCAGAACCAGGAACAATTGATGTTGAACAAATCTTTTCATCGTGTCTTTAGAGTTATCATGCAGTGAGGTCAAACTTATTTGGAGCCTGGGGTAACAGAGAAAAATGGTTTAAGGTGAACTTTTTTTTGCCCCTTTAAATGAGTTGACAATCTCCAATGTTTTTATGGGGGCAGGAGTGGTGTGTGAAGCAAATTATACATCCCGTGTTTTTGTTTGTTCTCATAGAATTAGGGCTTTGCAGTTCTACTTTGGAAAGAATCATACTCAAATTTGAATTGATTTTTCTTCAGCTGGAAATCTGGATTTATTTCAATTGAAAAACGATATTAGTTTTTAAGATTATCATTCACTAGGAGTGGAAAAGGTAGAACTTGCCTTCTCATTTACAAGGGTAGCAGTTTTAGAATATGCCTGCAAAAATTGTGAGCATTTGCTGGAGTCCAACAGCTAATGGAAACTTGGCTTTGAATGAAAAGAAGTTTGTTGAGAGCTGATACTATTTGTTGGTGGAAGTAATAGGCCTTCAAACTTATTATGGATGCTAGTCGCCTAATCTCAGCTCAATTGGCCTGTATAAACTATAAAAAAAATTGGGGTTTAATGTAGTCATGTCTTGTGAGTTAAAATATATCTAGTTCTGGGTTTTGGCATGCTTCTTTATGTAGGGAACGATCAAGCTCCCTTATTTGAGAGTACTCTCAGAGGAAGATTTTATAGAGAAGAATTTATTAATAGTTTCTCATTGCTCTCTTTCATTTTGTTTACTCTCTGCTCTTCCTTTGGTGCTCTATTTCTCTTATAAGTTCTTAAGGGTTAAAATTTTGTCAAGGAGTTATTGTTATATTCAAGCCATTTGGCTCCCCTTCAGCGTCCTTATTCCAGGTTTATGCTGAAACAAAAACTTTTTGAATTAACTTGTTCTGGACCAGGTATTTTAACTGTCCCAAACTCTCGAACAATTACATAAAATGTTCCATCAAGTTGTGTAGTTATCCTAACAATCCTTACATGGGTAAATGTAGCTCTGTTACTTTTTGTTACTCCGATTTTTTGCTTTTAGTCTATCTTCTTGTTAGGTTGGTGGATTAAGGCTTTGTTGTTTGTGTGCATCTCTTCTTCAAGTCTTTGTAAAGAGATTGAATTCTGCAAAACCTTGTGAAGAAAGATGCCTAAGTGTACTAACGTTCCAACATGTTAAGAAAAGAATTGTTAACTGAAACCTGATGATATTTTTCTTAGTCTATCTGTCTTAAGACGACTTGAGAGACTCTACTGAAGTCGTCTGGCATTCTTCATCTTTTGACTGCTGCAGCCACCTAATGTAGAATAAATGATATTACTTGTCAAGTTTTGATAGTGAATTTCTTTAAATTGGGTGCAGAGTGGAACCCATGGGGTGTTCCAGACGACTATGAATGTGAAGTTATTGAGAATGATGCTCCAGTGCCTAAGCATGTCCCCCTGCATCGACCTGGTCCTCTTCCTGAGGAGTTCTATAAGACATTGGAGGCTGTTAACACTGGCACTTTAGAGGATGCTGTTTCAAAGAACGACGAGCCTGCAATTACCTCTGGTGAATCACAATCAAAATAGTGTCCTTCTATTCCCATTGGTTGTTGTACTCGTCGAGCAACTCCAAGGTTTTCACTTAAAAACTCTGAATCTGTGTTTTTCTTGTCAGGTTTTTCGTCTCTTGTTTATGCTATTTAATACTTGATTGATCGGCATTTCATTGGGATTAAGAGTCCCATGAGAAATCTCAAGTTTTTAATTAATAACTTCAAGTGGACTTGGGTTTATGATGATTTATTTAGTTTATGTTTATCATAGTGGAAATAAACCAAACATATATTGCAATAAAGTAATACCCTGTTTGTGTAGGTCAGGTCTTTTTATTGGATGGAATTATGCTCGATCTGGTATATTTTACACCTCTAAATCAATGTATCACATGTTATTACCTCTAAATCAATGTATCACATGTTATGAACTAGGTATTGAATGCTGACTTCCATATGTATTTTGTATCAAAATGTACAATCTTTTTGACATGTTCTTACAGAACCAAAGTCGAAAGATTGAAAAAAGAAGTCGTTCACAACCACTGATTAATGATTCTTATAAAAGTTAAGGATTAATAATCTTTGTTTAAAAAAATCGAATGGATTCGATTTTATACATATGCCAGGAAGGTATTACTTTTGATACTTCATCACATGAATCTTATGTAAGATTGAACTATATATCCATCGAGTCACTTGGTTAACTGTTTTAAACATCTGATTATACATTAACTTCTAGTAATAATAGCTGAATAATTTAAAATTGAATAATGCTATTCATTATTCATTAGTGTATGTGGTAGTAGAGCAGATGTTGCATTGTTTAATAAATAAAAATATGGGTGGTTATTAAACCACCTCAATTCTCTTATTTACTTAAATAACCACGAGTAAAATGACATAAAAAGGCTGAGAGTATGGTTCCGAGTATACTTTTCATAAACACACCAAAACAATCTATTTGCTTAAATTTGCTTCCATTTTTCACCATAGTTTTGGCTTAAACTTTTATAACTATCTTCTTAATTTTGTGCATCTGATGCGAACGGTGGGAAGAAGATTAATGTTTTGTAGTCATGTGCTAATTGCCTCTTATTGAAGACCTTATTATCAATAGCTATATTTGGGCTTGACTTTGGCAATTGTTCAGACGATGGTTTTCTCTAAATCTGAATTCTGTTCAGAAGTGGAAAGGTGTGTGTAAGAAATTGTGCGAGGAAGGAAAATGTACACCATATTTTTTTTATTGAATTAGGGATACAAATATAAAATTATATTGACGTGTATATGAAAAGTATATTTTAATTTGGCCTTAGGGTGTGCATAAAAAGTGGTGTAAGAAATAATGTTTGTGGCCGCAATATAATTATCCTTTTTAATTTTTATTGAATTAGAACTGTAATTGTAAATTTTTTTAAATGTATTTATTGAAAACATATTTGAATTTTGGTGTGATTATAATGTGTGTGTGTGTGTGTGTGTGTGTGAAAGTTACTATTTTATCACAGATTAGGAGTTTATACCCTATAGATTAGTGATCACTGTGACGATAAGGTCATGGGCCGACACGTTTTCCAAGTCACTACTCAATTGACTTTTTAATTTTATGGAAATAATCATTGAAATGTCATATCAATTAATTGATGAATAAATACATAGTAGATCTCAAAAATTAAATGATCCAAGACAAATATTAAAGCATATTAAAGTTTAATCTTATAATTTCTCTATCCATATTAAATCAAAATTTTAAATTTTTATAGATATTTTTAAATTATTAGTGACTAATTATAAAAATGGGACTTCTTTTAGTTGTATAATAAGTTGTCTTTGATTTTGCCAAATAAGCAAGCGTTGGAAAAAAAAATTCAAGATTTGGTAAATTTTAAAATTTTAGCTTCTATTTGGCCCTCATTATTTATAATTATAATGGTTGGAATAGCATTTTTGAAAAATTTGTGGTGGAGAAAGAAAAAAAAAGTTTTGGAATTACATGTAATATTATTTTATTTGAGAATGTAATTGATAAGAAGAGAAAAAATGAATTATAATTTTAATGAAGGCCAGACGGGAGACTTGTTCTTAAGATCCACTAAATAGATTATATCCCTGTTTCAATTCAACCAAAATTAATCAAATAAGTATAGCAATATTACTCTTGAAGCATGATTAATTCATGATTGCAGAACAAGAGACCAAATTGATGCAAGAATCAAAAGCAAAATCACACAAGAGTAGGTTGTATGTCGAGTGGGTCAATTCCGATATTTCAATACACGAAATCGCCATTATACTTCAAGTATTTCGTAAACGAAATCATTCAATTCCATGTAATTATTGAAACCAAATTCAAACCAAAAACGTCAATTCGGGTTCGAGTTCAAGTTTTGTTCCATCTATAAATTTTTTTGAATCCACATTCAATAAACATTTTCAAGTAGATCATGTTGATAAGTATACGTAACACACTATTACTCAACAACATTTTTACAAGAGAGAGAATCCAAATAAGAAATCTTCAAGAAGCTAAAAAATTTAGCTACGTGAAACAAAATAATGAACACAAAAAATCAAGGAAAAGGAAGAAAGTGGGCTTACTAATTCTAATAGAATAGGGATTTACAATAGTGGAATTTATACCACAACCTGATTTTAAAGATCATTGTGCAAAAATCAGGAATGATGTTTAGTTATTCACAATTCAGATTATAAATCAATTTTTTAATATGAAATAATAATACTCCAACCCCCATCCCTAGTGCATTCAATTTCAATCCCCAAATCATTTCTTCCCATCCATTCTCTCTCTTCTCCTATCTCTTTATACTCCGACCTCGATACTCTCCGGCGCCTTTTCTCTTTGCCAACCTATACTCCCACAGGCTGCGAGTAGAGGTAGTGTCGACAGCACGTCGAGGAGGTTAATAAGCATCGTTGTTGTTCGACACTCTGTAGCGGTAAACAGATCGTTGCTGCCGATGGTGATCTAAGCTCTAATGAGTTGTTCGAATTGTAGAGCTGCTATAGGTGGCGCTCGTGCTTTTAGGGCCAATTGAGGTGGCACTAGGCTGGTTAGCCACTTGGATTTCACTTGAAGGTGGAACTGTAGTGGCAGGGATTGTGTTTGTGTTTGGATGGCTAGATGTTCAAGTTTGGGTTTCATCTGCAAGTGGAATGGTGAGGGTGTTAGTGGTGGATGAGGAGGTGGTGATTTTCCCAATTGCTTGAGTTTCAGCAGTAGGTGGAGTTGTGGGATGGTATTGGTGGTAGGTTTGGTTGCCTACCCGTCCACTTAAGTTTCAGTAGTAGGTAGAGTTGTGGAGATTGTGTTGGTGGTAAGGTTGGTTGACTTCTCAGTCGTTTGAGTTTCAACAACAGGGAAAGTTAATGGGATGGTGGTAATGGTGGTGGTGTGGCCAATCGATTGAGTTTCAACTGTAGATGAAGTAGTGGGCATGGGGCTTTTTGCATTCCCATTTCATTGAGTTTCTGTTACCAAATCTCTTGAATATGTGACATGTCAAAGTGCATAGGTTACACACTTACATGTTTCATATTCAAGAGATTCGGTCATGGCCATTGGATCAGGTCACAGATCTAGAGATTTGGTCGCCTACCATAAGATCAGGTCACGGTCACATATAACAGGGCACATGTCAAAGTGCATAGTTTACAAGTCACGAATTTACAAAATTTGGTCACAAGCTATTGAATCGGGTCATATATCACATGTCAAGTGCATAAGTCATAAGTCACGGGTTCAAGAAATTTGGTTACGGACCATGGCTCATGTCATATGTCAAAAATCTAAGAGATTTGTTCATATACCATTGGATTGGTTACAGGTCATATGTTAAAGCGCATAGGTCGCACGTTACGAATTCAAGAGTTCTGGTTACATGCCATTGATCTACAACCTCAGTTATCTGAAATTATCACGAATTCAATTAACCAAATTTTGACCGTGAGAATTGAAGTATTTGCTCCGGTAAATACTCTATAAATTACACTATGGGTTATTTTTCAAATTTTAATTTTAGAAAAAATCATATTAAATTATACCAGCATTGCTGAGTCGCGGATGAAGAAGATGATTAGTCATCGACAATGCTCAATTGATGTTCTCCAATGATCGCAATGTTTCTCACTCTATCTCTACTATCTGAGTGGGCGATGTTTTTTCATAGTTGAGCGGTAATCAGTTCCCCGCTAAAGAAGTCGTTGGCGGGGTGGATGCAGACGACTGGAAGAAGGGATGGAGGCTGGTGAATGGGCACCGGTTGTTTGGTGGGATGTGATGGGATGGGATGGGGTGGGGTTGTTGTGGGTAGATTAATTTAATTTTATAATACTATTATTTAAAATTAAAACGGAATTAATACCTGACTTTTGCATTTTTAAACTTAACGCCTAAAAATTAATTTGGTGCATTTAGCCCCCGTTTGGCACCCATTTTTTTCTCATTCTCATTCTTATTTTTTTCTCTATCTTCATTTCAACCACACATTCTATCAATAAAATAATATTACACATAAACCTAAAAATTTTCCTTACTTTTTAACCACACATTCTTCCATCAATCACTATTCAAAAACACATTTTTCTACTAAAATGGGTGTCAAACACCCCCCTTAATTTCATAATGCATTTTTTTCCCTTCACAATAACCTATAAATACGTAGTCCAAGTTTATAATTTAATAGACTTATTAATAATCTTGCTAGAACATGAGAAATATGTGAAAAACCTAAATCCAAATCTCTCTAAATCCAACTAACAGTCATGAACCATGCTTGGTGTTGGAATTTCAATTTGTTCTCGTCGTGTGAATTTTTGTTGAAGTCTCACATCTGAATAACAATTGTATGCTAAGATCATGATAGAATTCTCTCAACTTATGAAAATTGTCAAATGTATATATTCTAGTACGGATTATATCTCAACACAAAAACTTTTAAGTATTGAAATTTGTTTAATTTTTGCTATGATTGTTTAAGTAAATACCCAACAATCTAGGAATGTGATATTTCAATTAGAAAAACTTCATTAATTTATCAGTTTATATTGAATTCTATTTACCATGAGTCTTCAACCTGTTACAAACTCTAGATCCAGTGGTAGAGCCGCACCTAATGAGAGGGCACAACCGCCCATGCTGGCTCCGTCAGAATTTACAATCACTAACAGAGGAGAAGAAGCTTGAAGCACGGCAACCGCAAGGATTTGATTAAGTGTTTTGGGGAAGATGGCAATATATTGGACCTGGGCCATTTTTTTTTTCAATTTGGGCCTCTAAAAAGAGAATAAATTAGGCTCAATTCAGTGAGGCTAGTGTGAAACGTATTGTTTTCATAATTCATATGGTAATTCACACAATTTCAAAATAGAATCAAGAATTTCCAAACTGCAAGCCTTATTTGATTCTTTCCCTCTAGCTGCTCAACCCCTGGTCACCTACCTTCGACGTTGAGCCTCTCCGGTCTTCGCTTCGCTCCGATATTGCTTGCTGCCACTATATGAGCCTCTTTTTTTTTTTTTGTTCTTTTTGTTCATTTTTTTTTAGAATTTACGACTTACAATTTATGATTGTGAGCCTGCCTGATTATGATTTATGAAAATTGGGAATTTTGTAAATTCGAGAATATGTGAACTTGTGATTTGTAATAAATGAAAATATATCATTTATAAAATTGAATTTGAGAATATTTGGTATATGTGGAGTTGTGATTTTAATATTATTTAATTAATTATTAATAAACGACATCGCTGGTACTTGCTCCCTGCAGGAGACACCAAGAATTTCATTAGCCAGAAGGTCAAATGTTGACCACAGGCTATCCCTTTAAATAATAAAAAAAAAGAATTTCAGTGAAGAAATTGAATTTCGGAAAATGGGTACATGGAGAGAATTCAAAAAGGGGATGAAAATAGAAATTCAAGCCAATATCAAGGCAGATAGTGAAACAAAATAAAGAAAATGTCAGCAGAAAAGTTGGTGTTGATATTACTAACACCATAAAACACAAAGAGATAAGAAGAATGAAAATCTTGTTCTACTCAAGCCCAGAAATTCGTCGAGGATTTTAACAGGATTTTACGACGAATCCAAGCCTGGAAAACAAGCAAATCCATCCAGGATTTTAACAGCTGAATTCATGCCTGGAAAACAACAAGGTTCTGTTGGAATTGGTGATCCAAATTAGGGTTACCATATGTGAAAAACCCAAATTAGGTTGGAATCTTTGGAAATATATTTTTCTTTTTTTATACGTATTTGAAAAAATATTATTTCCATTATTTCACGTGTTTTATTAGAAAAATATTAAGAAAATATTTTTTCCTTTATTTCACGTGATTTGTTTTTTATTTTGTGTCCATATTGGGTTTGGACATCTTCCCTATAGTAGACTATTCATTCAGTTTTAGCGACCAGAGAAGCATATATATTGCTGAATTCTTGTATTTTGCTCTCCACTATTATTAATATCTGCAATTTTCTTCTTTCTTCTTTACTTTAATCTTGTCTTTTTTCTTGTGATCTTTGTTATTTCAATTGGTCATTAATCTCAATTCCTGCATTCAAGACGATTTTTCCCAACAAGTTCATCCAGGAGTTTAACAGGATTTGTCCATGAATCCATGCCTGGAAAACAGCTAAAACCATTGAAGATTTTACAGGATTCGACAATGAATTCAGGCCCGAAAAACAACCAGAACCATCTTCTTCACCAGGGCTCAAGTTTGGCTAGGTATTCTCTAGTGCTCTTATTAAATTATTTCCACACATATTTATCACATTACTAGTGCTTTAAAACAGATTTTAGTCAGCAAGTAATGGAAGAAACGGAGAGGGGATAACGGTAGGTGTTTAATACAGGAAGGAGACTGTACGACCATACTCTAGGGGTTCACCATCATTGACAAGGCAACGTCAAAGTGGAGCCGCTTGAAGACATGGGGTTGATGATGTAAAGATAACTAGACTCGCAGCAAAATAGCTTTCTAAAGCATGATTATGAAAAAATAACAGAAGGGAACTTGGCTTATAAAGCCATTACAAAACAGAAAAAGCATAAAAATAGCCACGTGATTTACCAGACTTAAGATCGTGGTAATTGGCTGGAAATAGTAAAATACTAACAGAAAACAAAATGAGCTCTTGAACAATAGGAGTTATTAAAACTGACTTCACAAACTTTAACATTTCCTCTCCTAAACTGGAATTGACAATATCAATCAGTTTACTTCATTCAATAGCCTCATTCACAGCATCTCTCAAAGTTTCACAAAGCTCTCCAAATTTAAAGGTTTGGTCATATTATCTGCAAACTGCTCACTCGTACCACAATATTTCAATTCAACAACACCATCCTTTGTGAGATCATGTAGAAAGTGAAACCTCACATCTATATGCTTGCTTCTTCCATGTAAAACTGGGTTTTTTGACAACTTAATAGTAGATGAGTTATCACAAAACATAGTAATACACTTACTTTGAAAATGATTGAATTGATTGAGCACTCTCTTCATCCAAATACTCTGACAGGCACAAGCCGCTGCAGCAACATATTCTGCCTCTGTTGTAGAGAGTGTTACAACCGGCTGCTTCTTCGAAGACCAAGCCACAGCTCCTCCACTCAGCATGAACACATAGCCTGATGTGCTTTTCCTATCATCATAGTCACCGGCATAATCGCTATCCGTATATGCAATCAGCTCCATTGCACCTTCTTTTTCATAGAACACCCCAAGCTCCAAAGTTCCGTTTAGATATCGAAGTACCCTTTTAGCAGCAAGCAAGTGTTCTTCAGCTGGGCTAGCCATATATCTGCTAACAAGACACACACTATACATCAAGTCAGGTCTGGTAGCCGTCAAATACATGAGACTACCAATCAGCTGTTTGAACTGAGTTGCATTGTCCTTCTTCCCTTCACTTTCTCTTGTCAGTTTCGAACCTGGTACCATGGGATTCTGTACTGCATTTCAATCTCCCATACCAAATCTATCAAGAATTTCTCTGGCATATTTCTTCTGACACAAATGAATACCCTTCGAACTTTGCCGGACTTCAATACCTAGGAAATATTTCATCTTTCCTAGGTCTATCATCTCAAACTCATACTTCATTGAACATTTAAACTTCTCAATCAAATAGGCATCATTACCAGTAAAGATTAAGTCATCAACATAAAGACTTACAATTAAGATCTTTCCTCCAGCTTCTGTTTTGACAAAGAAAGTGGGCTCATGACTGCATCTTTCGAAACCTTCTTGAAGAAAATAACCCTCAATCTTACTGTACCATGCCCTTGGAGCCTACTTTAGCCCATATAAAGCCTTCTTGAGTTTGTAAACCTTCTCTTCTTTATTTTTTTGCTCATAACCTTGCGGTTGTTCAATGAACACAGCTTTCTTTAGTTCCCCATGCAAAAAGGCACTTTTAACATCAAGTTGAAATACCAACCAACCCTTTTGAGCAACAAGGCCAAGACCATTCAAATTGTATCCCACCATGCCACTGGAGCAAACACCTCGTTATAGTCTATCCCATGTGTTTCGCGCGGGTTCGCTCGCTAACAATTAAAAGGGGATCAGACGATTGTGTAAGGGACAAACCTCTTAGAACAAAGTCCCAAAAAGGGGTGTTTATTGAATATGAAGATTACAAGGTTGGACGTAAACAAGATGCCTCCAAGGGGCGCAAGCACACAAGTACAGGGGAATCGAAGTTGATTAAAACTAAGTCAATAAAAGGAAATTACATATTCTCTGTTTGAGAGTCAATTTTGTCGGGCTTATCTCATTATCTTCTTCTTCCTTTTATACTGCTTAGACGGCCTTCAACTGCTTAAGAACTGCTTGAAACCACCCATTTTCTTCATCATGGCCAATGTGTTAAAACTGCCGTTCATAACTTATCACCGCACGACTCCATATTCTTGAGGTTCTTAGATCATGGATGTACTTAAACCGCTTAAAGCCGTTGCCTTGGATGGTGGCAGGACGTTATTTCTACTGGGGCCTTTGGGTAACTTAAACCGTTTGGGCGATGCCGGATTTATACCTTTGGGCGACTGCAGGGTCTTTTACTCGCTCAGCCTCTGGGCGTTCTGCAGGCTTTGGGCGATAGTATTGCTTTTGCTTCGTGGGCTTTTATGTCACTTGCCCACACTTTATTCAGGCTCTCATACTGGACCTTCAATTGGGCTCCGCTCTTCGGATACTGGGACCTCGATTGGGCCTTGCTCCTTTGGGCCTTCTGCTTGGGCTGCACCTTTTGTGTGTCAACACCATGTTTCTGAGCATATCCTTTTCCTACCAAGCGAAATTTGCACTTATCGATCTTCCCATTCTCGTTTAGCTTGGTTTTATACACCCACTTAACACCAATCTTCTTTGCTCCAATCGGCAGATCTACCAACTCCTAGGTTTCATTTTTCACAATGGCTTTTATCTCCAAATCCATCGCATTCCTCCACTTCTCACTCTTTGCAGCCTCTTCATAGCTTGTTGGATCCTCTTGTGAAATAAATAAAGCGAAGTTCTGCAAATTTTCTTCTTCAGACAGATTTTCCCCGCTTACATAATCTTGTATCGACACGGGAACTCTTCTAAGTCTTTTTCCATGTGAACTCAAAGAGTTATCTTCAGATGAACTAGGATTATCTTCAGAAGAACCTTGTTCGTTGCCTTCATTCAAGTCAGTTTGAGCGGATGGATCATCTTGGTTATCCTCTTCTTCTGTACCTTCTTCGTTCTCATCCAAATCCATCGCATTCCTCACTTCTCACTCTTTGCAGCCTCTTCATAGCTTGTTGGATTCTCTTGTGAAATAAATAAAGCGAAGTTCTGCAAATTTTCTTCTTCAGACAGATTTTCCCCGCTTACATAATCTTGTATCGACACGGGAACTCTTCTAAGTCTTTCTCCATGTGAACTCAAAGAGTTATCTTCAGATGAACTAGGATTATCTTCAGAAGAACCTTGTTCGTTGCCTTCATTCAAGTCAGTTTGAGCGGGTGGATCATCTTGGTTATCCTCTTCTTCTGTACCTTCTTCGTTCTCATCCAAATCCATCGCATTCCTCCACTTCTCACTCTTCGCAGCCTCTTCATAGTATGTTAGATCTTCTTGTGAAATGAATAAAGCGAGGTTCTGCAAATTTTCTTCTTCAGACAGATTTTCCCCGCTTACATAATCTTGCATCCACACGGGAACTCTTCTAACTCTTTCTCCATGTGAACTTAAAGAGTTATCTTCAGATGAACAAGGATTATCTTCAGAAGAACCTTGTTCACTGCCTTCATTCAAGTCGGTTTGAGTGGGTGGATCATCTTGGTTACCCTCTTCTTCTGTACCTTCTTCGTTCTCATCAAGGCCACCGAACTCATGCTCACCTTCTTCATATTCACCATCTCCCCAATCAAGTACATCAAGCTTCACCTCTTCATCACTCCTCCCCCAGTTCCAACTCTCATTTTCTTTAAAAACCACGTCTCTGCTGGTTACAATTTTCTTGGCAATGGGATCAAAGAGCCTATACGCTTTAGACTCGTCACTGTATCCGAGAAGTACACATTTATAACTCTTGTCATCCAGCTTTGATATCTTATTATCTAGTATGTGAACATGACCGATGCAACCAAAAACTCGAAAATAATCAACAGTTGGCTTGATTCCACTCAAACCATCTTCTGGGGTCTTATCTTTCACCACCATAGTAGGGCTCCTGTTTAATACGTGTACTGTCCACCGAACTACTTCTGGCCAGAATACTTTGGGTATTTGCTTCTCTGTAAGTAAACATCGAACCATATTCATGATAGTTCGATTCCTACGTTCTGCAACCCCGTTCTATTGAGGGGTGTACGCTACTGTAAGTTGCCTCTTAATGCCATGAGCCTTACAAAAACTGTTAAACTCATACGAAGTGAATTCACCGCTTCGATTAGTTCTTAAGCAACAGATTCTACTTCCTACCTCCTTCTCAACAAGACTTTTAAAATTCTTAAATGATGTAAATGCTTCAGTCTTTTCAGTCAGATACTAAACCCAATTCTTCCTACTATAATCATCCATAAAGCTCAAGATATATATCTTGTCGCTATTTGACATCGGTGTGATGGGACCGCAAATATCAGCATGTATCAATTGCAGCCTTTGTGAGGCTCTCCATTGACTTTTCTTTGGCATAGCTGTACGATATTGCTTTCCAATGCTGCATATAGTACACACTTTATTTGCAGCTTTGAGTTGTGGTAGCCCTTTTACAAGTTGTTTATATTGCAAGGTTCTCATGCTTTGTTGTTCAGATGGCCATATCTTCAATGCCATAGATCAGTGGTGTCTTTAGTGGTGATTTGGAGGTAGTTTGGTGTTTGTGGTTTTACAGAAGTAAGTAATACGAACATCCTGTTTGTTGTCATCTGAGTATGAATTATAAGACCTTTCTTGGGGTGATAGATCTTGCACGCTCCATCCTGGATTAGAATAGCCAGCCCCTTCTCTTGTAGTTGGCCAACACTTAGAAGATTATTTGTGAGGTCAGGAGTGTAAAATACATTAGTGGCATTCATATTGAAAATGCCCTATCTTGTGACATTTGTAGCACTCAACCCCTGTTTTGTTAAAGCCCTGCCTCTGAAAGATCCATGTCCTCTTCCTCTACCACCAACTCTTTCATCATAGGTAACCTTCAGTGCTTGCTCTTCTTCATCACTATTACAAAACTTCTGCTCATGAACAAGCAACGAGCTCTGCAATTCATCCACGGAAAGTCTATCAATATCTTTTGACTCCTCTATTGAACAAACAATGTAGTTGAACTTTTCTGTAAGAGTGCGCAGGATTTTCTTAACAATTTTTACATCCGGCATATCTTCTCCAGTATTTCTCATGTCGTTGGCCACAAGCATCACCCTTGTAAAGTAATTTGTGACCGACTCTCCAGTTTTCATCTCTAGGATCTCAAACTCTCTATGAAGGGTTTGAAGTTGAGCACTCTTAACTATAGCATTCCCTTGATATTTTACCTTCATTGAATCCTACAGCTGCTTGGACGTCTCTTTCTGAGTGATAGTCTTCAAAATAGACTTGTCAATTGACTGGAAAAGGTAATTTTTTACCTTTAAGTCTTTCAACTTCTTATCATCTAGGCTTGTCCTCTGTGCATTTGTCAACACCGCTCCTTCAGTCGGCTCTGTATAGCCTGTCTCGATAAGACTCCAGTACTCCTTTGATCTTAGGAGATTTTCCATGAGCATACTCCACTGATCATAATCGCCATCGAACTTGGGAATGCAAGGTTGAGCGAATTTGCTCGCTTCTGCCATCTTCACACTCACTTCTTCTGTCTCTCTCTTTTTCCTCTCGTGTTTCCCTCTTTTTCTAATTCTCACAATTAGGCCCCGATTAGTGGCTCTGATACCAAATTGTAAAGATAATCAGACTCACAGCAAAATAGCTTTCTGAAGCATGATTATGAAAAAATAACAGAAGGGAACTTGGCTTATAAAGCCATTATAAAACAAAAAAAGCATAAAAATAGCCACGTGATTTACCAGACTTAAGATCGTGGTAATTGGCTAGAAATAGTCAAATACTAACAGAAAACAAAACGAGCTCCTGAACAATAGGAGTTATTGAAAATGACTTCACAAACTCTAATAGATGAGCCGAGCAAAGTTGAACCCACCCACCGCTGACATGGATCCCCGAAATGTCACATCTCACAACACATGCGTTCATGATCTCCACGGTGTATGTAGGTATCCCATTTGGCAGCGGCTACGTACGTTTGTCCTTGTTTATAACTATGTCCGATATCGAACAATTATCGCCCCATGTACCCAATTAGAATGTTAACCAATTCTTCGGTAAATCTAATTCTTCTGTCTCCGATTTATCTCAAGGTTGCAGTGTTTCGAATCCAAAAAATGCTAGTACGGCTTTACCAGCAACCATTGATTCTGATGACAATTTGGAAGAAGTTGTCTATACAAGTAGACGAAAGGAGGCAAAAGCCCATGAGCCTACTTTCGGATGTTGGAAACACTTCATGAAAAATAAGAAACTTGAGAATGGGAAGCAGACTACGAAAGCATAATGTAATTACTATAGAAAGGACTTCACCTGGAAACCAAAAATTGGCACTATCCAATACAAACAGGCATTATAGAAAACGTCTTGTTCGTATTGGATTGTCGAGTGTAGACATGCTCAACTTCAATCCGACTTAGGCAAAGAAGGACCTTTTGGAGAGTTCTTGTAAACTGAATTTATAACCCATAAACAATCCGAGAAGGCATAAATTATTGAAGAAATTCATACAATAAATCACAAGAACTTTATGGTCTAAGGGATTCCTGGAGAATCAAAAGTATGAATAGTAGGCTTGGAATCATGATCCTTTTGATAATTTTTGATCAATGATATATTAATAACTATGAACTTCAAAGGTTGGCCACAAACAATTTGCCTCATAGGTTGGTTAATTTTTGATAGGTTTTATGGAGTTATGGATATTTTTTTCATAAAAAAAAAAAAAAGAAAAAAAAAAAGAAAGGTACAAACCTACCATTACATATATGCTTCAGAACTATGTAACAAAAGTGTATAGTATTAGAAAAGCATAAATTATAGATGTAGCATTCTGTAGTCTATATTCATAAATTAATAGTTTATAGAAGAAAGTAGATATAAACGTAAAATTTAAGAGAAAAAAAAAGGGAACGGCAGAAGGGGCTTGCACGTTCTTCGTCAAAATGTGGCATATGTAGTCAGAGGCGGATGGAGGGGGATTGGGCGGGGCTATAGCCCAAAAGCAAATTGGCTTGTAAAAATTGGAAAACTTAGCTCAAATTCATAATGAAAATCAAAAGAATAAAATTTTAGCACAGTCCAAAAATTAATTTTAGCTCAACTAACTTCATTCCCAATCCAATCCCAATGTTCAATTATTCAAATTTAGTTTAAAACTCTAAAACAATTACATATTTATTTTATTTATATTCATGATACACAAATAATTCGTTACCAAATTAGATATTTTATTTCACACACATATATATAATTAAGTTTAAAGAGTTCACTTATAATCAAATTAGTTTATTATATAACAAATAATTTTTATTGATTAAAGATAAATAACTTATTTGAACAGTATGAAATGCTACATGTTTAAATAAGTTTAAAGGTAATTAATTTTTTTCTAATGTATTTTTTTCATATATTACTTATTTATACTTGTGAGGTACAAATTTATTTATTACGATCATGAAATGGATGTTATTATCAAAATAAGTAATATGTTATATATTTAATTTTATTAGTTAAAAATATATTTGTTAGAACTTTGTTACGAGTGTCCAAAAATATATTATGACTCACATTATTATGAGTGTCATGAATTTAACATTTTAAGCTAAATCTCGTGTAGTATAAAGCATATTTTATGATATAAGTTCATTGGGAAAAAAAATTAAATTTTAGCACACTCTTTAACATATCTTTCTACCTCTACACCTGTCTATAGTTTACAATCTTGCTACATGTACTTGCATCAAATTTGACATCATTGAGAGATTGCAACTTTTTATACATTAAGGTGTTTGGTACACATTATTTTTTTCCATTCTCATTCTTCTACTCATTTTCAACCACACATTCTTCAATAAAATAATATTTTCCATCACATCAATAACTTTTCATTCATTTTTAACCACATATTCTCCATCAATATACTATTCAATAATACATTCTTTCAAAAGAATGTGTCCCAAACACACTCTAAATTTTAACAACAATTTAAACAATCGATGCTACATATTTTGCCACATCTTCGAGTGTCAAACTTATTGTACTCTCCTGTTTCCTGTTTAATTCCTGTAGTGGAATTTAAGTTCAAATCCCGTACATTGAGATCAAAATTCTCTAGCCAGCAGGGAATTCTGCTCTTCACAATAAAGACTCGTTTTCTAGCAATATCTAACCAACTAACCCTCTTCGATTACTAATTTTGATCCTATAACGTAAAGATCTCTGATGCTCGGTGGAGAGAAATCGTGTTCCCATTCATGGTTAATAATGAAGCTTTTCGCGATAAAAATTGATTGTATTCATGGATTGGTGCATGTTGTTATTGCATATATAATTATTTCATTGTCTCCCATTAGGATTTTGTTCAAGAGGAGGAATTAATTCACTTGGCAGTTGGCAGCATTAATATTTCCAATATTATGTTGACTAATTGAGCCCCTGTTTGACAACCATTATTTGCGAGAAATAGAGTTTTAAATAATGATTCTTAGGAGAACGTGTGATTAAAAAGTATGAAAAATTTTTGAATTTAAGTTTAAAATATTTTATTGAGTGAATGTGTTGTTGGAAATTAGTACGTAAAAAAAAGTTCGAAAAATGAAAATAAGCTTTTCTCCCATCACTGTTAACCTAATTAAGCTTCCATGAAAAGAACCCTAAAACCAGTACACAAAACAAATCAATGAAAGCACCATTTTTTTGCCCAAATTATTTACATTTTGCTGTTGCAATTAAAATCTGAAACTTGAAAATATTACTATGAATATAAAATACATTTACTCTGCAACTGATTTATTCATCATATTCCCATCTCAATTGAAAAAATCTTTTACTTTGGTAATGTCCCCCTTTTCTAGGAAAGGAGAATAGGAAGGAAATAAACTCGAAAGAATAGAATTGCCAAAAAGAGAGTTTTTTTATTCTTTCATCCACGCAATTCTCTAAAAGTAAGAATAATATTGATTTCAACACATTTTTAGGAAATTATCAACTGAAATCTGAATTTATTGGAAACTTGATAAATTAAGACTGTCAATAGCCATTCTGGTTTGGAGGTAGACCAATAAACAGATCAGTCACCACCTCCAAGCTCACTGTTGTTTGGCTGCAACTAGCAATTTCTTTCTGATTTTCTGGTGTCTGATTTGGCTTTAATCTACACTGCAGGCATCATAGTTTGAATAAATTCTATTAAAAATAAACAAAAAATTTATAAATTTTAATGTAAAAGAAAGTCGATGCTTTCTGCAGGAAGCTTTAAAAAGGATACTCAACTTTGGATTAACTACAAATGTACAGAAGACCAATATCATGACATCACAAAGTTATAACGTAAACGGATTTTTTAGCTTGAAAAAAATTGCGCACACATTTGGTGCTTGGTATGAACCCCCTACCAGTCTATTAAAATAGAAAGTAAAATGATTTCAAACGGGGAGATTAGGCGCCAAACCTATAAAATATGAAAAACATTCAGAAAATACAAATTTATACTGTTATGATTTATGTCGTATTGGCAATTCTTTAGACAACATGATTATATAAAAGAATAGGATTGTTATAAAAGAGTTGTAAAAGACATGGAATCTTTTGGAGGGTTGTATACATGAACTAGAAGTCTTTGGGTTCGAGTACGGAACAAAGAGAAAGAGTCGCTAAATTTAAGCTAGCTTGTAACCTAGCTGATGCTATAGTGAAAAAAGCAGAATCATTGTCGTCCGCTTTTCGTTTGAGCGACACATCTCTTGCTCGCTTGTCACTAGCACGACACATCTCTTACGTTTTTGTGTGTGGTTTTTCATATTTTACATCCTCATTATATCAATCCAAGATCCAAGAACATATTCAAATATTGAGATTAAATTTTTGATTCTTGAAATCAATCAACCTCGAGTAGGGAAAAAATATCAAATCCATATAATCCAAAACACTCACTTTCTAAATACAACCATGAGGTAATCTCAATAGCTTTCAGATGTTGCTGAAGATTGAGCATGGTTGGACTGCAAGCACATGAAGAGTACAAGAACAATGTGTACTTGGGGATCCACATGAGATAGACAATTGCAGAACATTGGGAGCAGGTGTGAGTGAAGCACGTTCCTGTGGGTCTTGAAGATTGCAGGAATTAGATCAGCACATCTAGTGGATTTTCTAGGCTGGATTATATTGTAAGTTCTTATTATCTATAGTAGAAGTTATTGGCTTGGTCTCGGAGTTTTTACCCAGTTAAAGGTTTTCTCCATCATCAAATCTTATGTTATTTACTACCCTATTTATTATTATGACACTTCAATATAGGATAAAATTGACTTGATTGATTAAACATCTAGAATAATTAACAAGGGACTTATTGTTTTTAATTGATAATTTTTAATTCCACGTTATTCACATATTCACTTCCCTCTATGTGATTTTAGGATTGAACTAGTAACTTTCAAGTGGTATCGAAGGTTAAATTCAATTCCCAACCCTACTTTTCTAGATGAGTAGTTCACTGTCTGTCCTGCCATATTTTGATGGCAGTAACTATGCCTATTGGAATGTTAGAAGGAGAGACTTTCTGAAATCTATGGATGAGTATATTTGGTTGAGCATAGTAAATTATTGGACCACCTCATCTACCATAGTTGCAAGTGTAGCTACCCTTAATGATATTTCAACTTGGTCTAAAAAAGTTTTAGATGAGTATAATTGGAATAGTAAAGTGCTCCATGCTTTATTTGTGGTTGTATCACCTAAAGAATTCAGGCATGTGTCTGTGTGTGAGGTTGCTAAAGAGGTTTAAGAGATTTTGCAGACCACACTTGAGGGACCTCAGGCTGTTAAAGTTCTAGGTTAAAGATGTTGACCACTAGGTTTGAAGAGAATATGATGAAGGATGATGAGACATTCGATGACTTCTATACGAGCTTGAATGACATAGTTAATTCTAGTTTTAATCAGGTGAGAGAATTCCTAAGCCTAAAATTTTCAAAAATCCTGAGATCCTTGCTTGAGAGATTTAAGCCTAAAATTACGGCTATAGATGAGAGTATATAGATGCTATTAAGGTCGAAGAATTGATTGGATCTCTCCAGACTTATGAATTAACTTTAGTAACCCTAAGAAGGATAAGTCTTTGACCTTGAACTTTGTTAGGGATGATTATAATGATTCTTGTTATTTAGAATCACTTAATGATGAGGAAATAGTCTACTTTGTTAAGAATTTTCAAAAAATAAAAAAATGTTTAGAAATAAGAAGACTAAAGAGAGACATAGAGGTGATTCCAGTGAGTCTAGAAAGATATCTAAATTTATGAGATGTCATAAGTGTCAAGGTTTTGACCACTATAGAATGTGAGTGCCATAATGGTAAGAGAAATCAGGGTAAAGCTATGATACAACTCTCATTGATGAAAAGTCTAGCTCGGATAATCAAAGTGAAATGTCCATTTATGAGGAGAATGGTAAATTTATGGCATTCACTGTTAGGATTAAAAGTGAATGAAGTACATAGTGGTGAGAAATTCGAGGAAGAGTCTGAAAATGAAGAAGAGATTCGTGAGGCTTTGGCCTTTTTGAGTTACATTATTTTTTTCATTCTCATTCTTTTACTCATTTTTAACCACACATTCTTTAATAAAATAATATTTTCCATAACATAAATACCTTTTCCTTCTTTTTAATCACATATTCTCCATTACTTAAATAGTAAAAATGCATTCTTTTTTCAAAAAATGTGCACCAAACGGGGGCAAAAAGTTATTTGAAGAGAGTTTTAAGATTAAAGAGATGAATAAAGCTGTGCTTAAGAAAATTAATGCACTTGAGCTAATAAAATAGAAACTTATGTATGATCTTCAGGAGTCAACTAAAAGCCTTAGTGAGTTAAGATTAGTCAATGAGAACTTAGAGGCCAAGTTTAAAACTCTGACAAGTGACCATGAGAAATCCAATGCTTAACTCCAATCCTTCTTGAATGGATCTCAGAAACTAGACAGTCTTTTGGGATTGAACAAGCATGTTGGAAGCAGGGAAGATCTAGGATATAAGCAGATTTATCATAATAAGGCTAGTACTTCCAAAACCATTTTTATCCCTGCCCCAACCAGCCTATGTATGTTCTGAATCCTAAACCCAAGAACAAAGGTATTGTAGGACAAAGGCCTAGTAGACAGCGTAGGACCTACCAACCTAGGATTAAATATCAGCAACCACATAATTTTGGACATAAGTTTATCCCTACTTATTTCAATTGTGATGAGTTAGGACATATAAGGCCTAGATATCATAAATTCCTGAATAGAAATAGAAATAAAAATTTCACTACAGCTAGAAATCAGGATTTTGGTGGGCGAATTTACTTTCTCTCTAATCAAGAGAGTCAATTAACCAAGTTAATGATACGATTGACTCGAAATAAGTCTTCCACTAGATAAGTTCGGGTTAAAAAGAGTGATCGGACAAATTTAGAAATTGATCACGGTGCTCTTAAATATAAGAGCGTTTGTATATCTAACTGATTATGTGATTTTTTATGTATGCTTGTGCTTATTAATTGTGATTCATTCATTATTGCATGCATTTCTTTTTTTTTTTTTTCTTTTTAGGTAGTTTGAATTTTTCTTTAAAATATGCCCCTGTTTGATACCCATTTTTTTCTCATTTTCATTCTCAATCTTTTTGTCTTTCTTCATTTCAACCACACATTCTATCAATAAAATAATACTACACATAAACCTAAAAATTCTCCTTACTTTTTAACCACACATTCTTCCATCAATCACTATTCAAAAAATAATTTTTCTATTTAAATGGGTGTCAAACACCCCCTATATATATAAATTTCTTTTTGAAAAATGAAAAAGGGAATTTTTTTTTTAACTACCGCGTGATATATGATTTACTTAAACATGTGAGTTGTGACTAAGTATGAGTTTAATTGATGTGACGTAACATATTTTCCATTACTTTGTTTAGGTTTATGTGGAGTACTTAGTATATGTTTCTTAATGTACCATTTGCACTGTAATCTTGTAAGTCAGTTGATAAGTTGACCACGTATGTGAGATTTGTAATAGCCATCATCTGTTGATAAGATGACCTTAAATATGGATTGACCTTAATTTAGTAGACCTAAACTCTAATATATCCCCTTAAATAAGAAAAAAATGTTTCATCTTATACTTTTTTTCGAAACATATTTGACTCGAGTAATTAAGATTGAGGAGTTTCTCGTCTTATGGTCAACTGATTTGGAGTCATCAGCCCAAAACTCGTTACAGGGGGTCATCTTAGTTGTCGTCTGCACATAAAATGTGAAAAATTAAAGAAAATAATGATGAGTTTAAAAAGAAAAATATAAATTGTGTGAATATATATATATATATATATATATATATATATATATATATATATATATATATATATATGCATATGCTCAAAGTTATGGGGAGAAAAGAATAATATATATGAAAAATGAGCTTTATTTATAGGTCATAATATGCATTATTGGTTTGACTTTCATTAGTATGTGAATAAACTTACTTAACAGTGATATTTAGCATGTCATTTCTCATAAATTTAAGGTTAGGAGTCTTGCTCACAAAGAATTAGTGGTACCTAACACACATGAGTCGTTTATACAATTTACTCCATTTAGATTTGAATTGAGTATGTGAAAAATTTTACTAATCATTGATTATATTTGTGCATGATATGAACTGCATCTTCGAGTTATTATATATTGTTTATATAATTCTCCTCGTCATTTGTGACAAAAAGGGAGAGATGGTGGCATTTTAATTTAAGTTATTGAATTTTATTCATTTTAATCTTAATTTAGAGAGAGTTTGCACTATGAGGGAGATGATATTATTTCATGACAGTATTGGGAGAGATGATACTATTTCGTGCTTAGCTTTTTTGAGTTTTGTTGTTTGTGATATTAATGTTTCAATTGATGTTTTGATTAACATTAGTATTATTTCTCAATCTAACTAGCATATTTATGATAGTCTATTTCAATTATTATATTTTTTGTATCACGTGCTTTTACACTTAGTATTTGAGATGTTGATTTTAGGAAACAGGTTTCATGGAATGCAAGAGACAGACATTCAGTTTGAGCTTGGATATATTAGTTTGTTTTTATTTTCTTGACTCGTATTGTATAGTTTTGTCATAAAATACCAAAAAGGGAAATTGTTAAAATTTATGTTGTATTGACAATTTTTTAGACAAAATGATTATTATAAAATAATAGGATTGTTATAAAAGAGTTGTAAAAATCATGGAGTCTTTTGGAGGGTTATATAGATGAACTAAGATTCTTTGGATTTAAGTATGAAACAAAAGGAAAGAGTCGTCATATTTACACTAATTTGTAATCTAGCTGATGCTCGAGTGGAAAAACTAAAATCATTGTCGTCTGTTTCTCGCTCGAGCGACACACCTCTCGCTCGCTTGACGCTTGAGCGACGGTGTTTTTTGTGGAATCCTAGTTTGTGTTTTTCAAGAATTTTATTTATCTTATACTACCTAATACCCAATGCCCAGTACTTTTTGTGTGGGGTTGTTTATTGTTTTACATCCTCGTTACATCAATCCAAAATCCAAGAACACATTCAAATATTGAGATATTAAACTTTTGATTCTTGAGATCAATCGACCACAAGTTGGGGAATAACATCAGATTCATATAATCCAAGATACATACTTCCCAAACATAGTGAGAAATGTACTTTCTCAATAGCTTTCAGAGGTTGTTGAAGATAGAGAAGTTGGACCATAAGCACAAGAAGAGTACAAGATCAAGATGTTATTGGTAATACACAGGAGATAGATAATTTTAGAAAATTGTGAGCAGGTCTGAGTGAAGCACGTTCCAACGGATCTAGCATATTACATGAATTAGATCAGTGAATCTAGTGGGTTTTCTAGGCTGGATCATACTATATGTTCTTATTGTCTATAGTGGAAGTTATTGGCTTGGTCCTGAAGTTTTTACTTGGTTAAGGGTTTTCTCCGTCATCAAATCTTATGTTATTTACCGCTCTATTTATTATTATGGCAATTCAATATAGGATAAAACTTGATTGACTAAACATTTAGAACTCGTGGCTTTTAATTGATAATTTCTAATTCTGCGTTATTCACATATTCACCCCCAGGTGATTTTATGGTTGAACTAATAACTTCCATATATAATTCTCAGATGATAGAATTTTTAGCTACTTGATATTCAGAGAATTTTAATAGCAAGCAGTAGTAGACAAATAATAAACAAATTTTTAACCTTCGTTTTCTTCCATAACATTCTCCACTAGTGGACGTGAGACCTTTTCAAACAAGATAACAATGTTTTCATAGGCACGAAATATATACCATAAGCCTCAATAAACTGTTTTTGCAGTGACCAGAATTCATGTTAGAAACCAATGTCAAAAACAGTGTTTTAAAATCAAAATCGAAGTTAAGAATAAAGTTTAAAGCTGCCAAAAGTCCAACTGTATAATTTTCCAAGTATTTGCATGAACTGCAAGATTAAATTTGGAATAGAAAGATTTACCTTTTCATGTAATCCTTTATTTTCTTCAAAAAGAAACTTCTCCTGAACGTTATAAAAATAATGTTACAAAATACATGTATACACACACTCAATGGAGCATCTCCAAGAAACTATTTATGAAAAACATCTTATATATAATAAAGAACATCTTTAAATTTAGACAGTAATTTTTTTATTCGTTACAATAATGCTCTCTATTTTTGCTTTTCATTTTGCATTTTTCAATAAATATTTATTGATTTCTCCTCATCTTTTATTTAACATTTTTTTATATGTGAGTGTCCAATCAATTTATATATTATTTGAATAATTTAAGAAGTAGGATTTTATCAAGCAATAATAGAAAGTAGGTTTGGCTCTTCAACAATTCTATTTTAAGAAGTTAAAATAAAATCTATTGAAAATTATTTCTGAGCATTAACTCTCTAAAATTGATTGGAGATGCTCTTACAAAGAACAGGGAATGCCATTTCTTAGAGATCATGCATGATGATACCTTTGCTTTTAATTTTTCGATATCCTCCTTGTATAATTCAGCCTGGAATTCAAAGAAGAATGATGTTATTATTATTAACAATACGTGTACAGAGAGTCTAACCATAATACCTTTCTTGCTCGAATGTTTATTAGGCCTTTCTCTAGCTGGCTGTCAATATCTTGCAGTTCTTCAATTGAACATGTACCCAAGCCTCGCCCCGTAAGCTTCCTGAAGTATTTATTGAGATTTTTCAACAAATTAAAATAAAAAATAAAAAAATAAAAAAGAGAAAAAGAAAAAAGAAAGAACTGTTTGGAGCTTTCAAGGAGCTCTATCTTCTTGGCCATGAATGCTGTTTCATGCTTCAAATGCTGCAATGGAACCAGAGGAAGCGATATATGAAATTTTGGTGAAAACAAACAGTGAAAAATAAAAGAAAATAAAGTAGAGAAAATAGAAATTTGTGTGATTTTAGAAAGTTCACCTATATTTACGAAAGAGACGGAGAATTGATTTACAAATCAAAATTTCAAATACTTGCTCTTGTCATTCTATCCACCTCTCTCAATCCACAACTCTTTCCTGATTTACCTTTTACACACACATAAAGTCCTTGAAATCTATCTCGTTTAAATCAATACAGTTTCAAACTAAGAATCATATTTGATAAGATAAAACCCCTTCATCAAGTCAAATTATGATATATCACAAATCATATTTATCAAAACAATTTGTTTTAGTCTTCAGTAAAGCTATCAATAGGTCATATGGTTTTGGTTTTTGTAATAGAATAATGCTGCACTTCAATTGTATAATGGGAAGAGGTGGATAAATGGAAGCCAAATGGAAAGGATTCTAAATCTAAATTCCATGCCTAACTTAAAAGAGGAAATCACTTCAAACGAATTAATAGAAAGTTCAAAGCAGCAAATCACAATCAAAAGAATCAATAGGACTGCGTACCATCTCATATCGGGAGTATGTAACCTACTCACTAAAAGTTTAATGAGTGTCTAATGACGTTGATGAACAAACATGTAGGCGTACATGGTATTAAGGCTAAGTTTCCTTCTTATAAAGTTAATCTTGTTGATGAGAGTAGCTACAACCTTGACATACCCTCAGACAATGGTGGATGGTTTGGAAACACCATGATATATGATTACTTGTTTGAGCTTTAAAGGGATTAAATTGCTCGTTTGAGCTTGTTGGGCTCTAATACCAAATTAATACTACATTTGCATCTTAAAATGTCGACCTTGTTAAGAGTAACACAATCCATTTTATGTCGAGTATTACTTTCTTCTCCATTTAACACATATATAATTTTTACTCCATTTATAAGGCAATCATTAACACTTTAGTGATATACATTCCCTAGTGATAGACATTCCCCATTTCCATTCTACAATATTATTGAACCATAAACATGTTAGCAGAATTAACAGCTGGATATGTGCTGGCCTAGTCTATAAAGGCAGCATCTATTCTATCCTTTTTAGTCTAGCTATATATAGAAGAGTATATTGTACATATACATAGAATTGATAGTCGTTTATTCTGACCTTGCATAGTTCCGTGTAATGGCTGATTTTCAGCTTAGTAATTAGCCCGACAGCTTCTATATAAAGTGAGCAACTCTCACAAGGAGAGCATCAAGAACAAAACCTAAATTCACATGGTATCAGAGCCACAAATTATTTTCGTGGTTTTCTCTCGGCTATTCTGAATTTGCAATTCTTGTTTTCTTTTCGGTAATTAATTTTTTGAGTGTTGCTTGGTGGCTGTCGACAGATTCTGGAGGGGTATTTCTGGTGAATCAGGTTTATACTTTCTGATTATAATTCTGTCGTAATTCTGGTTTGGGTGTGTGACTAACAGCAATTTGTTTTTGGTGTTGTTGGGCTGCTGCAATTCTTGTTCCAGTAACTGTTGTGGTTTCTTTGTTTTGTCAATTGTTTTGTGGTTATTATGCCTGGAGAAAATTCTATTGTTTGCCTTAATGGCAAGAACTACTCCAGTTGGGAATTTCAATTCATGATGTCTGTGAAAGGGAAGGAACTATGGGGTCATTTGGATGGGTCTTCTAAGGCTCCAACTGATCCCAATGAACTTAGTTTATGGGAAAGCAGGGATTCCAGAATTGCTTCCTGGCTACTAAGCTCAGTTGAACCTCATATGGTCAACAATCTTCGTAATGTCACTACTGTTAAGGCGATGTGGGGTTACCTTCCGCGAATTTATTATCAAGATAATTCTTCCCGAAAGTTTCAATTGGAATTAGACATTGGAAACTATAGCCAGGGGAACCTCTCTATTGAGCAATTTTATTCCGGTTTTATTAATTTATGGAGTGATTATTTTGGATTGGTGCATTTTCAAGCTCCCAAAGAAGCTTTGGCAGCACTACAAGAGGTTCACTCTGAGAGCCAGTGGGATCAATTCTTGACGAAGCTCAGACCTGAGTTTGAAAGTGCACGAGCTGGGTTAATCAATCGCACACCTGTCCCCTCTTTGAAGGTTTGCTTGGATGAACTCTTGCGTGAAGAACATCGTCTCACCTCACAGCTTGGCCTTGATCGAGACGGTGGTGGTTCTGAGATGGTTAATATGGCATACGCTGCTCAAGGCAGAGGACGATCCAGGTCTCCACCACAATGTTATAGTTGCAAGGAAATTGGGCACATTGCCAAAAATTGTAGTAAGAAATTCAGCAATTATTGCAAGAAGAAGGGTCATATCATTAAGGATTGTCGTGTACGCCCTCAGAATCCATCCGCTCCTGCTTTTCATACTGATGTTCAGTCCGCTTTTGTGCCTATATCTTCCACTTTTCCCATTGTTCCAAGTTCTTCTTCCAACATTACTTCCGAGCAGGTTCAACAGATGATTATTTCTACCATTTCTGCTCTTGGTCTTCAAGGTAAGACACATCTCCATACTTCTCCTTGGTTAATTGACTCTGCGGCTTCCAATCACATGACTGACAGTTCAACAGCTTTACAAAATGTTCGTAAGTATGATGGTGTGCAGCATATTCAGATCGTAGATGGCAGTATTCTTCCCATTACTAATGTTGGAAATTTGGGGACTTCCTTTACTAATGTTTTCGGGTCTCCCGATTTATCCACCAATCTCATTTCTGTTAGACAATTAGTAGAAGATAATTGTTCTATTCATTTTGATCTTTCTGGTTGTCGTGTGTAGGATCAAGCGTCGAGACAAGAGATAGCGAAGGGCCTAAAGTGGGACGTCTTTTTCCTCTTCAGTCGTTTTCTGTTCCTCGTTCAATTTCTGTTGATTGTTTTGCTATTGCTAATAATAATAGCCATTTTTGGCATAAGAAATTAGGTCATCCCAACTCTGTAATTTTGACACATCTTATGAAACATGGTTATTTGAGTAATACAGATGAGTTTTCTTCCTTGTCTTTTGATTGTGCTCCTTGTAAACTAGGAAAAAACAAATCTTTACCTTTTCCTTTGCAGGGTAGTCGTGCTTCTACATGTTTTGAAATTATTCATTCATGTTCTTTCTCATGCTCAATACAGGTATTTTGTGACATTTATTGATGATTACAGTCGTTTCACGTGGGTCTATTTTCTTCGTTCTAAAGCTGATGTGTTTTCAATTTTCAAAACTTTTATTGCCTATGGAGAAACCCAATTTTCTACCTGTGTAAGATTTTGCACTCAGATTCTGGGGGAGAATACATATCTCATGCTTTTCAATCTTTTCTCCAGCAAAAGGGTATTTTGTCTCAGCGTTCGTGTCCTTATCCTTACACCCCTTAACAAAATGGCATTGCCGAGCGTAAGAATAGGCATCTTTTAGATGTTGTTCGTACATTGATGCTTAAATCTTGTGTCCCTTCTAGATTTTGGGTAGAAGCATTATCTATAGCTGTATATTTGATTAATCGTCTACCTTCTCCTACCTTGGATCTTGATTCTCCATATTCTCTTTTGTTTGGTGTTCTTCCTAATTACAATTCTTTGGATGTTGTTGGTTGCGTTTCTTTTGTTAACTTACCTCCCATTGAACGTCACAAGCTTGCTGCCCGATCTGTTCAATGTGCTTTTCTTGGCTATAATAACTCTCATAAAGGATTTGTGTGTTATAATGCGGATGCTAACAAGCTTTGTATTTCTCGCAATGTGATTTTTTTTGAAAATCAATAATTCTTTCCATCTCGTACTCTTGTTTCTTCCTCTATTTCGCTTCCTGCTTTTGATGATGTATCTAGTACCCATTCTCATTTTGAGCTGGGTATTGTATATCATCAATGTCCTCCACAACCTCTTCCTTCCTTTGAACCGTGTCCTGATCCTGTCTTGAATGAACCCTGGCGGTCTACTAAGGTTCCCCCCCAAATTGGTATGGTTTTTCTTCTTTCGCTCTTGAAATTGATACTACTTTTGTGCCTAAGTCTTATTCGCAGGCTTCTACTCGAGAGTGTAGGTGCCAAGCTATGCAAGACGAACTTCAGGCTCTTCAGGACAATCACACATGGGACATTGTCCCTTGTCCTACTAGAGTTAAGCTTATTGGGTACAAATGGGTCTGCACTATCAAGCTACGTGCTGATGGCTTTATCGAAAGAAATAAAGCTCGTCTGGTAGCACTCAGGAATCGGTAGGAGCATGGGCTTGATTATGATAAAACATTCGCTCCCATGGCCAAAATGACTGCTGTCCGCACTATTATAGCCATTGCCGTTTCGAAAGGATGGTTGCTTCGCCAGATGGATGTAAATAATGCATTTCTACATGGTGATTTGAAGGAAGAAATATTTATGTCTCCTCCTAGTTTGTTTCCTTCTTTTATTGAGGTTTGTCGCTTAAAGCGGTCTCTGTATGGTTTGAAGCAGGCACCACGGGCATAGTATGAGAAGTTTCATACTACTCTACTGGATTTCAATTTTACTCAGAGTTAGTATGACTCCACTCTCTTCTTTCGCAAGACTACCCTTGGGATCGTTATACTTCTTATGTATGTCGATGATATTGTGATTACTGGATCTAATCTCCATCTAATTAAGCAGCTCCAACATCGTCTCAAATCTTCGTTTCATATGAAAGTTCTTGGTCCACTGCAGTATTTTCTTGGTCTTGAGGTTCAACATTGTCCGAATGGCATGCTCTTACATCAGCATAAATACACCCAAGAACTTTCTTTCTTTAGCAGGACTTCAAGATGGAAATTCGGTTCTTACACCTATGGAGGTCAATTTGAAATTGCATCAGGCGGATGGTAATCCCTATCTGATCTTTCAATGTATCGGCAGCTGGTGGCCAGTTAGAATTATTTGACTTATTTGACCATTACTCGACTTGATGTCTCGTTTATTGTTCAGCAGGTCAGTCAGTTCATACAGGTTCCATGCTAGACACATTTGGCCGTTGTCCATCGTCTTCTTCGATAACTCAAAGGAACATCTAGTCGCGACTTATTTTTTCCCTCGGAGAATTCTTTACAATTGAAGGGTTTTAGTGATGCCGACTGGGCTGGTTGTCCGGATACTCGTCATTGTGTTACTGGTTGGTGTATGTTTCTTAGCGATTCCCTCATTTCTTGGAAGAGTAAGAAGTAGGCTCGTGTCTCGAATTCATCCACTAAGTCTGAATATCAAGCTATGTCATCTGCTTGTGAAATTGTATAGCTTCGAAGGTTGTTAGGCGAACTTAGTGTTCTACAGCTTACTCCTACTCATCTTCATGCTAATAATACCAGTGCTATTCAGATTACTGCCAATCCTTTTTTTATGAGCGCACCAAACATATTGAAGTAGATTGTCATTCTATTCGTGAAGCTTTTTTTCGTTAGGAGATTACTCTTCCACACATTCACCAAACTGCTAATGTCTTCACCAAGGCTCTCTCTCGTCCTCGCCATCAGTTCTTGATTGATAAATCCATGCTTCTCGATTGCCTAACATCAATTTGAGGGGGGATGTTAGCAGAATTAATAGTTGGATATGTGCTGGCCTAGTCTATAAAGGCAGCATATATTCTATCTTTTTTTAGTCTAGTTATATAAAGAAGAGTCTATTGTCTATACGCATAGAATTGATAGGCGTTTATTCTGACCTTGCATAGTCCTGTGTAATGGCTGATTTTCAGCCTAGTAATTTGCCCGACAGCTTCTAAATAAAGTTGACATTTAAACTACAAGATCTCGTCTCTTAGAGCATCTACGATGCTTAATTGGATTGTTAAAAAGATTTATCACATTAGAAAAATGAACAATGTCCAATGCAATCTGATAAGTGTAGTTTCTACACTTATTCGAGATCGTAAATGATGATATTTTACTGTCTTTTGAATAAAATACTATCTAACTTGTGTTGTATTACATTATATAGGTAAAACTTGATGTTTAATGAAGAATTGGAGAAAAGAATGCAAAAATAGCGAAAATGGGGCGAAATCAAAAAGTTGAAGACGAAATTACAAACAATCCATAGATGAGATTGGCAACGAAATGAAGATAAAAAATACAAAGCATTTAATTTGATACAATTGGAAGATAAATGAACAAGATTGCAAGAAAAAATGGCTGAAATGAAACAAATTTAAAGTTCAGATATTAAAGTGAAGCTACTAAAAAGTCGCGTAGAATCTCACGATGAAGATTTGAGAGTGTGGGTCAATTGGATGAGGAAAGAAGTCAAATGGACGAAATATAGTCAAAAAATTATCACACATCAACTTTTAGCCGAAAAAGTTGTGCTTCAGATTTTTAGCCTCACATTGAGACCCAATTTTGGCATAGCAAGCTTTTGAATTGGAAAAATGGTATTCTAAGAATTGTAGCCCTCCAAATTAGCTTTACAATGCGCTTTGAATCACCTCAATTGGATATCAAGAGAGAAGGTTATGACAAAAATACTGAGAACTGTTTAGCTGTCTAAAATTGGGCGAGTAGCACGCCCCAATAAAAAATAGGGTACCTTAGACATCCCAAACCAGCCAGGTGCACACCTCAGTACAAAAGGAAAAAAATTCGATTTTCCTTATTTTTATTTTGGTAACAAATCAATACAATCTTTTTGGGATCCTTTAAATATCAAACTCGACAAGAACGCGGGAGAGGGCCATTCGACCTAAATTTCATAATATTTTATATATTTTAGAGGCGAAAAACAAGTTTATACATCAATTCAAGGCAAATATATAAGGATTTTGAAGATTCATAGCCCAGTTTCAAGATTTGAGCAAAAAATGTGGATTTCTCCTACTTCCATCTTTGTTATGTTGGGTTGTTTTTCCATTATTCTTGTATAATTTAATTATAAGAATGTTAAGTTTCTCATTGTATTAGATGAATGATGATTTGTTTATTTTAATTCAAGACAATTAATTTAATATTTCTTGATTAGTTTTATATTCCTATTGAACTATTTGATTGCTTGATCACCAATTAGATAGTAAGTTTCTTGTTGTAGTGTAGGAATACTCACAATAAGTCTAGAATGTGGTAAAATCAACACATAGGCAATAGACTAGGAATAATATATATGGCATGTGCAATCATGTGTGATAAATTCTGTGAATCAATGTATATTTTTCATATGAATACGGACTAAAAATATGATCGGATCATGCTAAACATATATTTAATATATTTTGAAAAAGAATATAGAATAACAGTGAATTATCGATTATCTTGAACGCATGAATTTACTAGATTACGAATTAAAAATTAAACTAAATGGCAATAGGGGGATTTGCAATTCCAATACAAATGTTCTTATAACAAATAAATATAGAAAATATACAAACCATCTTTTTTGATATCACCACACTTCGAATTTAATAATAGCTATTGAACTATAAATTAGACCTTATTCCTCACGGGAACGATACTCTTAACTCATAAATCTTATTACTTGTATAACGATCTCGTAGGTCTGCGGGTTTTGTCCTAACACAATCTATAGAAAACTTCGAAGTAGTGAATTCTAGTGCATCGTTACTTCTTACTTGAATGGATTTCCGTACTATTGGAAAAGTACCATTATTCATCTAATCTCATACGTCAATGAGCTAAAGGGGTATGGCTAAGCTATATGCTTTCGTATCTTATGAAACTTGAAATAAAAAATCTTGAGACTGGGCTGGAACAAAGGGGTGCTTATATCTTTAAAGATAGCTGTCTACTACTAATAAGAATATATAATTCTTAAAAACATTCCCGCTCTTTAGGTTTAAGGGTGAAAGAAGGAGCCTTTTAACTCCTTCCTTATCGTTAGCCGTACGTGGGAAAGTATTTAGCTATTCATAGATGTAGGGAAATCAAAAATTCATCTTTGAAGCATAAAGTTGATGTAACAAAGGAGGAAAAAAAACATTATCTAGAAGTGCATCTAGATTTTAGAAGCTGTGTTAGACATGATCATCACACAAAATTTGTATTTCTTATACATCATTAGATGTGGTTTTAATTTAATTTAATTTTATTTCAAGAAATAAAAGACACATAGGCAACAAAATTGGGTTGTAAATACAACACATTAGAGATCAATTTTGAACTTGACTATCTATTCATTATACATTTATGTCGCATGGATAGCAAAATCTTCAACTTGCTTGCTTCTTAGATGGCAATTTATAATGCATTGGAAATGCTCTTAGTGATATACACGAGGCAACAGCAGATAAATGTTGTTAGATGGTTGCACTTGAAAGAGTAACGACATTTATCATTATGATGATGGAACACCGGATGTGGCAATCCCATTATTCTTTACATTCTCCCTCTTTTCTCTCCCCTCTCCCAAAAAAGTTTAACTGTTCAATCTCGTTATTTTACGTACAATGTCACATCATTGTTCCATCATCATAATAATAAATAACATTATTCCACTTGAAAAGCAATCAAAAGAGAAATCATATGCTCAATTAATGCACATGAATTCATACACTGAGTCAAGTGAAGAATAATGGCACTGCATCAACATGATCCATCAGTTGACTTAAGGATCTAGATTCTTTTGTTACTTGCTTTCCTTACTTTAAATTATATTAATTTTGCCTTTGTCTCCTTAGCTATGTTTGGTAAGAATTAAGAAGCGTGTTTTGTATCCTTTCAATTCAACCAAAATCAAGAGATTGATATTTTTAATATAAAAGTGACTATAAAGTTTTCTAATTCCAATCATTCGTTTGTATTATACTTCCACTACGTGATGCTAGTATGAGATCACAAATATCTTGAGATTTTTAGAGTCCCGATGTCAAAAAAGTGATGTTGCTTGACGTGAACATTAAGATTTATCTTTGAGTGGTCATGTTGACGTATTTGATGTAAATGGAACAAATGCATGAACAGGTTAATGTGTTGATACAGCTTGAGGGCAATCTTATATCATGATGCTTGCTAGACACGGAGGCATAGCGATTTTGAGTTGGTAGGGGAGAAGGACTCCATTGATATTGATAAATATTCATCCCTTTCAATCCTGATAGGTAAATAAATGTTGATTTAAATGAGGATTGTGATGGCATGTCAATTTTTTACACTATTGAGAGTATGTTGGGGAAGAAATGAACAAAAGAATGCACTTTGATGAGAGGGACAATTAGAATTCTGTAATTTGTGGAATTGAAGAAATTTTGGCATCCTCAAAGATTTCATCCTCCAAAAATTATTTCTCCCAAATTTTTATAGGAAGTTGATCAATGGTTTGCCCATTAATAGTTGTGGAAACTTGTTAATGAGTAGTACACGAGGTTTTGTTGCGATGCTATGGACAAAACCACTGTTGGGTTGAGTGATTCCTACACATATGCATTACATCTCCAAGGCCTCAACATTCATATAGCTTTTGAGTTGCAGCACCTTCGTGGAAAGTCTTGGAAATTGTGAAGAGTTGGCAATTGATTTGAGGAAGCATAAAATGGGAGCTGCTTTTAATAAGGGGGCATTCTTTCAGTTTACAAGGCTTCTAATAATAGTGAGGATATTGGCAAGAGGATCTAAAGCTTTTTGTTACTTGCTTTCCTTATTTTTTAAATTCTATAATTTTTTAAGCACTTTTTATTATTTTGATCAAAGTCTTCACATGAATTAGATTGATTGTTGTAAAAAAGCGATTTTTATAAAAAATTGTATTCCAATTGTTCGACCAGTCTCATCCAAAATTCTTTAAATCAGCTAACCAACTGTTATCTTTTTTTCGTAACACCGTGTTGTTGCTTCAATTAGATATAAACAATAGGAGGATGAGAGTAGGTTTTGAATTTATCAAAGAAAGATTGCATGTGGAGATTGGATTTTGAAGCTTCAGCTGGAGGTTTTTTGAAGTTTCACTACTAACACACCTGCAATCACATGTAGGAGAATATCTAAGATCTGATTGTTTGAAGCTTCAGTTCGTGGGATTGATATATCAGTACTAGGTTTAGCTCATGCATCAAATATGTGAATATTTTAATGCTATGATTTATGTATTTATTGATTGATTAAAAGTCTACTCACAAAGAAAATATAATAAGGGTTGTGACCTTAATTGAGATGCCAACATTTGACACAGAGAGACTTGACAAAAAAAATAAAGAACAAAATTATCTTCTTACTCACAAACACATAGTTGAGAGTTTTTTTTTTTTTGTTTTAAAATGCTATTCTAATAATAATTCTTTTAGTAATTGTTAATTTGGTTAATAGGTTCATATCAGTTACTTAGTTAAATTTCAACAAGGTGCTGAATTGAGGGCTTAAAAATTTTCAGAGGAAGAAGAGAAAATTTTCAATGTATATTGTAAGTACAATGGTTGCTGAATATATATGAGGTCACTGGAGTAGTGAGCACGAAAGAATAGCAATATTCATGTGAAGAATCAAAATAGTTACTGCAACCAAATGTGGTGCCAAATATTGCACAGTCAGCTCATGACCTTTTATCAGAAGTTTTCCAGTGCACACGTCTTCATTGGAGTTTGTTGATTAGCTGATTTTATAAATTTTAACATCCTCCCTTAAGCTAGAGTTTACGCAATAACTCCAAGCTTGTCTTTAAGAAACAAGAACCTAGAATGAGTGAGAAGTTTAGTTAATAGGTCTGGGGTTTGATCCGATGATGGTATGTATTGTATCTTTATCTTTCCTTCGAAAACCTTGTCTCTAACAAAGTGTATGTCAAGTTCAATGCATTTAGTTCGAGCATGATAGACAGGGTTATAAGCTAGTGCACTAGCACTTAGGTTATTATACCATAGAACAGGAACAGGCTGTAGCCTAATTTCTTTAAGTAGAGACTCAACCCAAGTTATCTCAGCTGAAGCTTGTGCTAGTGCTATGTATTCTGATTCAATACTTGATCTCGCCACTACCTATTGTTTCTTTAAAGACCAAGCCACCAAGATATCTCCTAGATAGACAAGGTAGCCGACTGTTGATCTTTTGTCATCAAGATACGATGCCCAATCAGTATCAGCAAAACCTGTGATGTTCATTCTATCACTCTTTTAGATCCATAGGCCTTGTTTGATTGTCCCCTTTAAATATCTGAAAACTTTCTTTTTTGCCTTCCAATGAATGTCTGTAGGAGTTTGTAAGAATTGACTCAACTTATTGACAGCAAAGCTTATATCAGATTGAGTATGTGCCAGGTATTGAAGTCCTCTTATTGCACTTCTACACAAGAAGGGATTTGCCATTTTTTCACCATCATTTTCGGAGATGCACTTACCTATTGTTATAGGTGTTCCACAAGGTTTAAGGTGCTCGAAGTTAAACCTTTTTAGCAAGTTCTTTATATACTTAACCTGAGTGAGATGCATTCTTGATTCATGTCTCCTTACTTCAACTCCTAAGAACTGATGTAGTTCACCTATATCCTTTAGTGTGAACTGTTTATTTAGTCTGTCAATGAAACTTTGCAACACCTTTTGATCATTTCCAGTGACTACTATACCATCAACATACACCAAGCAAAAGATTACTTGTAGCCTTGGACTTAGTAAACTTCCAGTCTAAGAGAGTTTCCTTTAAGCTTTCATACCAAGTTCTAGGGACATGTTTGAGTCCACAGAGGGCCTTTTCAAGTCTGCAAACAAAGGTTGGATTAGCTTTGTCGATGAAGCCTTCTGGTTGCTTCATAAATACTACTTTATTTAGCTTTAGATTTAGGAAGGCATTGTTGATATCAACTTGTCTAACACTCCAAACTTTTGAGACAGCAAGTGACAAGATTATTCGTAGAGTAGAGGATTTAATCACTGGACTAAAAGTTTCATGGTAGTCAACACCTGAAGTTTGTAGGAAACTCTTTGCAACAAGCCTTGCCTTATGCTTTAGCATTTTTCCTTCAATGTCACGTTTGAGTCTGAAAACTCATTTGTTTCCTATCACCTTCTGATTCATTAACAGTGGTACCAATTTCCAGGTTTTATTCCTTATCAATGCTTCGTATTCATCGTCCATAACTTCTCTCCGGTTCTTGTTTGACAAGGCTTCAAGAACATTATCTGGTTCAGTCTTACTTAGTTCCATTTTTTATCCTTTGTAGTGGGCGGTGTACATTTTTGGTTCGAAAATACCAACTTCACTTCTAGTAATCATAGGATGTCCAACATTCTGTCTTCTCAGTTCGGCTTCTCTTTGATTTGCCTCGATATTTAATTCAGTTTGCTCTCCATCAACATTGAAAGAACTTTCTTGAGTTTTCCTTTCAATGTCTTCATGTCTAGTTACTGGACTTCCATTTACTTCTGGTACATCAATTTCAACCACTTCTAGAGGACTTGGACTGAGAGGTGGTGCTAGTTGAGATGTATCAGCATGAACTGTATCAGATGACCAGATAGAATCAAGATTAAGAAGAGTGTTGAAGGGTAAGTATTGAACAATAGTTTCAGGTTTTTGTGAGTGACTTCTTTTATTTAGAAAGCTTGACTGAAAGGGAAATTCCTTTTCATTGAAGACAACATGCCTGGATAGGTAAATTTTACCAGTTGAACTAAGATGCTTATAACCTTTATGTGAATTATTGAAACCAAGGAACACACATTTTGTGGAGTGAAAGCAGAACTTATGATGTTGGTAAGGTCTTAGGCAGGGAAAACAAGCACACCCGAACACTTTTAAGTGACTCGTAGTTTGTTGGCTCATTATTCAGAACTTGAGAAGGTGACTGCATTAGAAGATCGGGTGTGGGTAATTTGTTAATAAGGTAAGTGGCTGTGTGAAATGTCTCCCACCAATAATGCAAAGGCATGCTTGCTTGGGCAAGAAGGGTTAGGCATGTTTTTGTAATGTATTGATGTTTTCTTTCAGCTCTTCCATTTTAGGCTGAGGTGTGAGGATAGGAAATGTGGAATTCGATGCCTGATTCCTGAGTTAATTCAGTGAATGATCTATATTCACCTCCCTGGTCAGATTGAAGTGTCTTAATTTTCCTGTTAAACTTGTTCTCAACCATTCTTGAATTGAACGAATGAGTTCAAGGCTTCAGATTTGTTTTTCATATGATATATCCATGTGTACCTACTATAGTCGTCTATGAATAGGATGTAGTATTTAAAACCAGAAGTTGACTGTAACGATGCTGGACCCCAAACTTCTGTGTAAATGAAGTCAGGAGGGGTTGATAAGTGTGAAGTAGAAAGTTTAAAAGGCAGGGAATGTACTTTGCCAAGTTGACAGGCATCATAAAAATGATTTTCATTATATCAAGTTTTTAATTACAGAGTATGAGCACTTGACACATCACTGAACCTGAAGGATGTCCCAGCCTCATGTGCCACAATTTAAACTTAGACTCATACTCCGTAGCATTTCTGGACTGTACGACAAAGGCTGAAGAGTTAAGTTTATTTGAGTTGATTGGCTTATGCTGAGGCTTCACTTAGGTTGACTGAGGCTAGTCCATTTTTCAGAGCACTAAGATGCTCAATTCTGCTCTCATAAGTCATGAGTACTCACTGTAATTCATGCCGGGAGATGGACTCTGTGCTATTAATTTGAACTACTATAGGGCTATAATCTTCATTCAATCGTGCTAGCACTTGAGTGACAAGATCACTGCGAGGAATGATTTTACAAGCAATTTCAAGGTTGTCTGCTAGCTGTTTGATTGTATTAAGATACTGATCAATACTCATTCCTCCCTTCCTAGTTCTTTGAAGTTCACTAACGAGGAAGGTAACTCTTGATTTTTTCATGGCTCCAAAACTTTCCTGAACAGCATTCCATAGATCATAGGATTTGGAAGATTCCATTACTCTCATTGTAATATCTGGTGTCATTGATGAATACAACCAACCCATCAATAGTTGATAAGTTGACATCTACTTTCCATATTCAGGATTAGGGGCCATTTCAAATGTAACTCCAACAGAGCCAACAGTCTACTTTTCTAGGAATTCTGGTGGACAACTTCTGGTTCCCGTAATGAATCCTTCTAGGTTGTGTCCTTCGATGATTGGCATTACCTGTTCTTCCACATAAGTAAGTTGTTCATGTCAAACCTTACTGGTGGAACTTGAGTTAGGCTTATTCTAAGTGATGCTATCTGATTTCCTCCCAACAATGAATGCATCAGTGTGCAGGCTGGTTGAGCAGAGTGTGCGTTGTCTCCTGATCCGGTGTTAGCTATATTGCTCTATAACCAAATTAAATTTCAACAAGGTGCTGAATTGAGGGCTTAATAATTTGGAGAGGAAGAAGAGAAAATTTTGAATGTATATTGTAAGCACAATAGCTGCTCAATATATACAATGTTACTGGAGTAGTGAGCACGAAAGAATAGCAATGTTCAGTGAAGAATCAAAACAGTTACAACAATCAAGTGTGGTCCCAAATATTGCACAGTTAGCTCATGACCACTTATCAGAAGTTTTCCAGTGCACACGTCTTCATTGGAGTATTGTTGATCAACTGATTTTATACATTTTAACATACCTAATTACAACAATATCATATGATAAGGGGAAAAAAAAAAAAAAATATATATATATATATATATATATATATATATATATATATATATATATATATATATATATATATACACTACTATCCATTCTTTTGGCATAAAATTAAAAAGTTAAATGTAATATATTGCTTCAAAAAGGATAAAATTAATTACATAAAACAAATTCATTCAACATTGAGTATTACTTTTCTTTTATTGTTTGTTCAGATTTAAATATGAACTCGTGGCATTGAAAATAATTTGACTTTCTTCGGTTTCTTAAGAAATTTATGTTAATATTTGTGTTTCCTTTTGGATAACTTGTAAATTAGATTAACTAAAAGAAGACTTAGCAATTTAATTTTTTAAGTTTTTTTAGAGAAAAATGAATCTTGCATTAACTTAAATCACTGCAAACCGCGTGCAAGATAAACAAAGAGCTTATATGCTATTGTTTTACTAGCGTTATATGCTATTGTTTTACTGTCGGTATATTGTCTTTTGATATTCTTTGATGAATTACACTAAAAACGGCTTATTGATTTGAGTTTTCAATTATATGCTTGACTTAATTTCATATCATACTAATTATTAAAATTTACATTCAACGAGGGTTTGTAAATAAATTTTCAGACTGTGTTAGTATTTTGGTTTTGCACTTGGCATCAAGGTTGAATTGAAGATAAGCTAGAGATATTCTCTCTTTATGTCATCAATCATATTTCACAACCTACCTTAACACCATCAACAGAGAAGAAAAAGGTTTGTATTGAACAACTCTTAGAGTGACATGTGCATTATATTTATAAATGAATGACGGATAGATAGGACAAATTTCACATCAGATAATTACAAAAATATAGAACATATAAGGATTTGGGCGACTACTGTTAGCAAGTTTGACCTTTTATAAGATGAAATTTCAAGTCTTAATTTGGTAACGAAGCCTATCAAACTTTAATGAGTAATTTGATCCGATTAAGACTCAAAAAAGAACTCATCAATTTCAAGATCCATGTGCACAAACAAGTCACCATCTTGTGAGATCATGTTAAAAGATAAATCTCATATCGAATAATTATCAAAATATAAAATAATATATAAATGTTGGACTAGTCCTCTTAATAAGATTAATCTTTTAAGATGGAACCTAAGTCTTAACATAGACTTGATCGAAGGACATTCACTAGCTACTGTTGAAACAATTCATATATATTTTAAGCTATTTTATTTAGATTTTGCATTCAACAATTTGCCCACACCCTAGAAATTTGATTTGTATGTTTAAAATTAATTGTTGATTTTGACTTAAAATTTAACTCATACCAAATCGGGGCTTAATCTTCAGTGCGCACTCTCACTAGATCGCTCGCTCACATATAGATCGAGTTATCAAATACGTGATATGTGCACAACTTTCATAAATGTATGATTGAAGTTATATCTCGTGACCTCTATCTACTCTCATACTATATTGAAAATTTTCATTTATTTATTTAAATTTGTCTTCAATAATTTGTTGCCACTACCAATAAAAGGCAATATATTGTTAATTTGCATTTTGTATAATTTAAAACTAATCGGTACAAGTAATGCTAATAAACAGTTGAGATATTTGAACAAAATTTATGAAATATATTCCTACCTGCACATGATGAACCTCAGTGTTGTTAGTCGTGATCTCCTTTTCTTTTGCATGTTCAAGGTATTTATCTGTTGTATTTTCCATGCTGAGCATTGAACACAAAGAAAAAAAAAAAAAAACAAAACCAAAAATTCAGCTCGAAAAATGAAAAAGGAAAAAAGAGAACTCATAATTCAAATTGGGATGCCGGATGCAGAAAGAGTGAAAACATAAACCATACTAATCAAACCTAAATTTTCTCACCAACTAATTCAAACATATATAGAGGTTTCAAAAGTTCATCACAGTCTTTATGTAGATTCTATATGATCCCAAAGACATTGTTTTGTGCCGGCTCAAACATTTTGTCGTTCTACATGGTTTTGTTTACCAGGGTAGTCATAGAGTACTAGAAAATATTAAGAAATAAAAGAAACTAAAACATTCTCCAAGTATAGTGTTAACTCGTATCCATTTTTGCTCATATAACTAAAAATAGTACTTTGCAAATAGAAAACGATACAATATAAGACATACTTGCATGATAAATACATTATTGAGTCAAATTCAACATAACTTGCTAACCTAGGCCTATTTCCAAATTAACCATCTGGTTCTCATTCTCAAAATATCAAGAAAAACAATGGATAGAGTAACAACAATAAAGAACATGAAAAAACTCTAATACCTGAGAAAAATCACTAGTCATGATGGAGAGAAATTTATATAGTATGTGAAAATTTGTTATAATATGTATCATATTCAAAATAGACTCAAGAACATTGAATCAAGGCTTACGAAATAGGGGAAAAACCCCTCTTTTCTTCCCTTTTCTTGGAAACTATTATTCTCGGCACTTATTTTAGCCAGGCATTTCATTGTACGTACCACTTTTTCCATATATTATTCTATGTTGGAGTGAACTACGTAGGAACTAGGACACAAGAAGCAAACAATTCTCCCTCGTGAGGAGGGAAGTTCTAATAGAAATAAATAAAAGAAAAAGAGGAAACAAACATTGCTGTTATGCAAGTTTTATAATAGAATGGGATATAAAACAATAGACGAGAATTTTTGATAGCTGGCTCATCATAGGTTTTTGAACACATTGGAAATATTTGAAATGAATATTGATCGCAAATAAAGTGAAAGATTTACGTGTAAAACACTTAATCTAATTTGGGGTAAAAACCACATGCAGGTTTAAAAAATTCTTACTAAAGTTAGTTTAGCTTTCACAATTAACACTATTTTATTCCTTCACTCCCGGTTTCACTAGTAGGAGGAATAGAAGTTAGCAATTTCTTGAGTTCCTTTTGGAAAGTAAAGATGTAAAGAACTTCCAAGATGCCAAGCTACCAGAAGGAAAGAGCTTTGAAGCAGTTGCCCTGGCTACATAGAACATTCCTTATTCTTCCCATGCTTTTTTTTGGTTCATCTTGTTTCGATTAATCACGCTTGGCATACAATATGTATTAGGTCCCCCAGCCTCCCCCAACTAAATTTTTTTTATTTAGAAAAAAAAAATTATGTAAAAATAAAATAAAATCATGTGTAATTTTATTTTTTTTAACGTATTAGCCCGGCTTCTAATCCGGTCTTGAATCCGTCTCTGCTCTTACATATGCATGCATATAGACTTGAATAGAAATTCAACTCTTCCTACTTATTTCACTATTATTTTGTAGTAAAATAGACCTATTAATCCATGTAAATTGATTGATGTCTCTGAAAGATTGAAGATAAATCACAAGCACCGTTTTTGCATGTATTGCTAAGAGTGAAAAGAGCATGAACGGAGGAAGTCAATTTTTTATGGTAACATTTAGCTACTTACTTTAAACAGATAATTAGAAACACTAAGCAACAAAATTGTATGTTCTCATGGATCAGCAATGAGAATAACTTAAGACTGATTGCAATAGTTGTAGCACAATGGCATGAAAATATTCAGTGCAAAAGGCGTGAATGGGTGAAAGGATATACGTCGGTATTTTCTTGAAGGTAATTGGTGTATCAATGCAAGAACACAAATAAAGATCAAATCACAACATATTGTAGCCAGTAAGCATTAGCATGTATTAGTTCAAAGCGTCTTGTCTAAAAACTTGAGTCATGATAAAGGAAATATATTAATTTAAATTTAATCTTCAAACAAAATGTTTACTTTCAATAATCACTCTCCCCAAATTTAGAGGTTAGCATATTTTGCGGGAACTAAGACCTAAAATAGATTCATGGCTCACTTTTTTTATAATATCAAAGTCTTAAAGCAGCTACTTGCCACAAAAAGCAAGGGGGAGGAGGGATTTATGGAGTACATATCTCCGATATCTTCATTAGAGTCAAATTAACTTACAATTTGTTAACAAATGTTTCTTATTAAAATTTCATCCCAATTGTTGTGTTTTGATTACTTAAGATTCAACACTTGAGCTCACTAGCAATATGTTTCCTTCAATTAGTACCATAGAATAGCTTATTGAAGTTACGTGTGCAAGAAATAAAACTAACTTTCACTCGTGAATTTAATTGATCGTACCATATTAAGCATGCAATTGGGTTAATGGATTTTGAGCTTATATATGAAGAGTTTTGGATTCCCAGTCAGAGAAAAAATAGTGCATTTGATTGAGTAAGCTACTAATAATTTGTACCTCTTATTATAGTGTACACTAACAGGACGTTCATGCAAGGAAGTTAGAATTTGCAGAATTTAGCTATTTTGTGGTTATGATTGATGGTTGTCTCTGAATTTCATCCAGCTCCAAGCAAGCCAAGGAAGAAAGACATAATACCTTTTTAAGTGGACTTCTAAATCCAATAATCACATCAAATGCTAATATTTCATGAGAAAAATAGCCTCAGCGACAACAAAATCCAAATCAAGATTAAAGAAGTCTGTACATTATACACAAGGTTTCTTTCAGTCCAAAATAATTATTGTTCATTAAAGGAACCCAACAAGCTTTCACATGACAGAATATTTGAAATTTGATAAATTTCTTTCCCTTTCTTTCTACAATCAGATGTTAAAGTAGAAATGAACATGTTCACTAAAATTCAGCCCCTACACTAAAGGAGATCCCTAAGTTCCTTGCAAAACTTAGCAATTTTACGACAACAAACCAAGTCATGTTCCAAATAAAATTTTAGATAGGCCAAATCAAGCAACCTTCATATATTAGATGAGAAAAGAGTAAGATTGATGCAGACGTAACCCTCCAACTTTTGAGATTTTTTATTATTTTTTATAAAATCATGTTTGGTACCAATTAAAATCTAAATTTTAATATAAATCAAAATTAACAATTAATTTTAATAATATATTTCATGAAATCCATAACTGTTTAACTTTTATCAAAATTTAAAACTTTGATTTCAATCTCCACCAAACAGTGGTAAAATCATAAATTTGAATTTTTCTCTTTTCTCTTGCTCTCTTTTACTATTTTCCTCACACCTTTTAACAAAATCTTAACCCTTCTAATTTTTTAAAATTTATATATAATTTCTCCACAAATTATCACATTTACTACAAATCTTCACTTTCCAATCAAATTTTCAAATAATTAGAACCTAAATTGCATTTTCTCCTATCAAACTGTGTATATAGAATGTGTCTGAACTTATTATATCTAATTTGACTTAGATTATTAGTATTGAATATTAGTCATATGTTTTTCCTTTTGATTACTTAAAGTGATTGTTTTTATCAAATACATTATAAGATTTTTAAACGTAAATATGAATTTTCTTGTGATGAACAAAACATTAATAAAATGACTCTTCGAAATCAAATGGATAAAAATGATTAGCAAATTATTAATGAAGAAATATTTTTTTAAATGTAAATCTGCATTGTCTCAAATCAAATATAAATCATTCAAAAATCAAGAACAAAGTATTCGATTTGTATGAGATTTGATTGTGCCTCCTAACCTAAAATGTCTCCGTTAACCCTTAAACATGGTACACGAAATCTCTCAAAGTACACCAACCCCATACCCTATTGCATAATCAAGCATTATCTTATTATATATACACAAATATAAATATGTAAATATATATAATAATAGAAAAGCAGAGAGCACAAACATTGAACCAAGTATAATTTTATGTAATGAAATGTGTACTTGAAATTAATGGGATAAGCGCAAAATAAGTGAGAAAAGTGCATTGAGAAGAGATATGAAAATGTACTTGGAGCTTGAGAACTGAAAAAGTCTTCCTTTTTGTGAGAAAACAATCAAAGCTACTTCAGCATCACAAAGTACTGATAACTCATAAGCCTTCTTTAACAGCCCATTTCTGCGTTTTGAGAAGGTAACCTGCCTGCTTGATTCGTTTTCAATTCGCTTCATTTGAACCTTTCCTCTCCCCATTTTCTGCAAAATAATCAAAATTTCTGTAAAAAAATGGTGAAACCCTGATCAAAAAATTCACCGTGAAATGACATCAAAAAATTACCAGGAAGTAGCTCTTGTGCTCGGCAGCTTAGGAGAAAATTTAAGATCTGTCAAAAAAATTTCAACAAGAAATGAGAGAGAAATTAAGAGGGCTTCTAAATAAAATTACACAAAGCAACATCAACAACGAACTAATGCTCATTTTTGAAAATTTGGTGTCACTGTATGAAATTTTCTTCGCCGTTTTGTTTCCAAGAGAATAACACAAACGGGAAGGAAATTGTGGGTTCAAATTTGTGTAAGAAAAATAAGCAGCACCCAAAACCCTAATAAATTTCCGTGCCAAAAATTCAGCTGCTAGTCAATCCAAAAAGAAAAATGAACTAGAATCCAAAAACCCTAGACTGCACGGAAAAATTTACTGACGAAAAGGCAAGATTGCTGCAAAATAAAAATAAAAAAATTTTAAAAAGAAGAAGAAGAAACATCAAGCAATATATAACAAGAAAATAACTGTAATGTACCTATATTCTGAAGAACATCAAACCCCGAGAGCTGAAAAAACAGACTTAGAAAGGATTAATGGAGTAAGGAGTTTGTTCAATATATCACACAAGATTATAATCTGAAATTCCGAATTCCCAGAAATACATAAGCAGAACAAAGATAAGTAATCGTTCCTTCTTGATGCATCAATCTCTTTATTTTCAGACCTCAGAACCCAATATTTCCTTATCTATCAATATCTGTTGTGCTCTTGTCTGTGTATGAACTCTGTCCAACCTACATAATATATATTTTTGGTAAATGGTAAAAAGGCAAAACTATTGCTGAAATATAATGTTTTTGGTAAATGTATTACAGACACTACTAAGAGCACATAAAAATGGAAATTTTAATAAATAATGGGCAGTTAATTTTCTTGGTTATATGCTAACATCATCGTACAACGATGTGATTTGTCAACGAATTACATGCTGCCACCTTATCCAAATTGATTAGAAGCAGAGCTGGTCACGTGGCTCATGTTGTTGTGTTTTATTGAAGAGTAATGTTAACACCAACTCACGTCCAATTTCATAATACCATATTTAGCCCCAGAGTGATTAAAATTCAAATTTTAATCAAAATCAAAATCAACAATTAATTTTAATTACAAATTTTATGGACCACATAATTTTTCAACCATATGTTTGATCAATTTTTATCAATATCTACTAAAAATATGATTATAATTCTCTCAAAACAAGGGCTTAATTGGAGTTACTGTCCAATTTGTTGTTCATTCAATTAATTATTGACATGTCATTTTTAAATTAACATAGCACCTCAAATTTACTCCCATTGACTTCAACATTAACCCACAAACTTGATGACATGTTACTCTAAAATGAAGTGTCAATAATTAATTGGGTGGATAGCAAATGGACAACAGATCTCAACACATTTAATTGAATTATTTAATACATGTTTGAGTCCCATTTTTTCTTAATAATGCATTATAGTATAGTAGATTGATGAATAATGTGTGGTTGAAAATAAAAGAGAGGAAAATATATTTTAAAAATAATGGGGATCTTATTTCACATATGATGTTTTAGTATTAATAGTGCTAAATAGCATTATTCTTAATTAAAAGATTATTGGACGAATAGATTACAAATATGATATAGATGCGTACAGAGATAATAATAATTTATGAGACTGAATTTGTTCTCGAAACTACTCAACGATTATTGCTCAAAATGTGGGTCTAGATAAATGTTTTTGAAATAAATGAGGTTCGACTCAAATAACACTTAGAGGGAGTGAATAGGTAAAATATACAAAATTAAAAATTAACTAACAATAATTGCAACAAGTCACAGATGACTGAATCCAGACAAATTGAAAAAAAAAAAAACTAAACTCTAGCAATCAATCATGCATAAATAACAAAACAAAAAATTAATTAACATCAAGATTTGATTACGAAGGAATAACCCTTGAATAGCTCTTCAAGAGAAAAAAAACTTCCGTGCACACGTGCCAATAAATAATCCATTAGCAAATATTTAATACAAAATTAGTCAAAACACAAGTAAACATTAGTAGACTCTAACCCCCAACCTATAATCACCCAAGAACTCTTTCATTGTGCACTCCAGTTCGAGAACCTCTGGACTTATTTTCTCCTCATAGATCACCAAGAACAAACTCATTCTTCACTAACAGGAACTGTAATCGCCTTTTTGGATCTTCAGAACTCTGAAAGATATTTGGTAAAAATTTATTTGGTGTTTCGATCTTTTGGATTTTTTATGTTTTGATCATATGGTTAAGGCAAGAGAATTATGGAATGAGTATTTGATCTTCAACAACGTGTTCTCTTGAATAAATAGAGGCTTAACACACAATATGGACGGATTTTGCCTTGGGTATTTATAATATGGAGCGCTATGGGTTGTTTGGTATTGTAAAAAGCGAGCTAGTTTTAGCCTGGATGACACGACCGCTCGAATGCCCCTTGAGTGGCAATGAGCGATCCGAATCTCAATAAACCATTCAAGCAATTCCATTTATACTTTTAAGGGGTCTTATTTCCTTCTCGAACGATTGACTTCACTTGACGGCCACCAAGCGATTTTTGTCTTGACTTGATCTTCTTAAGTTGACTTTGATTCTTTCTAAAGACACTTCCATTCCCTGACAACTTAATCCTAAATACAACTCGATAAAATGACTTTTGGACACGGAACTTTGCCAATACACTTTGGACTTAACAAACTTCCCCTTGACATTCCGTGACAAAATCATTATTTCAAATACACAATGATCAAAATCTAACTCATATAAACCCAATGGCTCAACTGCATCTCAATTACTTTGTCGTACATGTTTTCTAAAACACATCAACTCAAACAATACTATTGACCTCACTGTTTATAGAGGTGGTATAGCCAACAGATCTCAGCTCCTCTCCTCTCATATATACATAGCTCCTTCATTTTCACTTGGATAAATCATTATATCGTACGGCCGATCTCAGGTGGTAGGGGAGTCGGCCACATGCACTCCGACGGTTAAGGCGACCGCAGGCACTTCGAAGGTCAAGTAAGCCTATGTGAGAGTATATATTTGGGTGTTGAATGTGTTAAAGACGCGAACCACTTTAAGTAAAAAAGTTTCAAACCCAGGAGTAATAGAAAGAGTAAAGAAAGCAAAGTTATATATTGAGTTTATAAACTTGCATTGCTTTCAAATGACACAATGATTGAGCTTTTATAGTAGTAGAGGAGAAATGATAACCATTGGATGAAGTGACACATGACGTCATCTTGATGGCCGAGGTCTTTTCTTAGGTGTTACTCCATCAATCCTAGGCTGATTGGCATTTAATGATTTTGAAAAGTAGTCACCCTAGTGCCTAGGGCTGACCTTCAATATGTAGACTGACAATTTAACCTTAAGGTGCTACTTCAGTGAGTTATCACATCAATCAGTCACATGTGGATCTTGTACGGAAGATCTCTTGAGAAGATATGAATTGAAAGATGCCTTTTGTAATTGTAGAAGCTTGAAGTCTAGCACTTCTTCCCTGCAATATACATGATACTTTGGCTCAATGTCGACATGGCATCTCAATTGAAATGATGCATTACATCGGCTACCTTGTATGGCCTTACCTTGGCTAGGTAAGAAGTGACGGGGAAGTGTAGGTCTATTGATTTTCTTATTTGGCTACCACATTAGTGATGATTTGGAGCCTCTTCATAGGCAACGTAATAAATACCAAGTGTAAAAGTATGTGAAACTGATAAGATAAATATGTAACAATTGGGAAAAACCCGTTACCCTCCATTTTTGTCATGAATAAGAAAGGGATAAACAACAGCCTAATCACTGTATCTATTAGTCTCTTCCTCTGAGCCATGAAACCCAACCTAAATTGTGCAAAATCGATGCTTGAACTCATCAACCACCTCAAAATCCACAAAACCTAACATTCAAAATATTGAAAAAAAATTACCTTTGAATCAATGATATGATTATTTGTAATGATCCTCCACTTAATGTATGTCGTGAATGTGCAAAAGTGATTTGATTCATTTGAGCTTTTAAAGATGGGGGAATAAGATTTAGGTTGAGAGGTAATTTTTAAAAATGCACCTTTATGTCATGAATAATCCAAAGACTTGATAACAAGAACATGCATTTGATCACTCGTACCAGTATAATTCATGAACAATGAAATCTTTCATACAACTCATTTTAAATAGAGTACAACATATAAGGGACTTACGAGTGAAATGTGTTACTAATACCTTGTGAACATTACTCAAAACCTTAATTTTGTGAGAAGTAACATGCAAAATAAAATCATTAGTGAATGAATATTTTTCTCAAATAATGACAGTCAAACCCAACACTACTAGAACCTATTAATTGCTCATATTTATTTATTTGTTTTGTATAACTTTCTGTTCTATCTCCAAGCACATTTTCTCTCTCCTTTTAGAGCAACGTGAGTAACACTGCAATGTAATTCATCATTTTGATCTGAAAATTCATTCTTTTTAAAACAAACCTTCCTAAAAGAAGTAAACTTAGTCAAGATCATACATGGGAGTAACTTCTTTTCTTTCATCTAGAGGAATCACATACATGCCTTGTAGAAATGTCACGATGGGTGCACAAGAGTGATAATGAAGTTTGAGTTCATTGTCATATTTTTGCAAGCGGGTTTATTTAACCCTTAATTTCTTGGCAGTTCAAGTGACGAACGACTTACCCAAACTGTGAATTTCGACGAAGTCAGCACAGGCAATCGCCTTGGCTCGTCAGGTGATAGCTCAGTTGATACATTTGGAGCCCCTAGGGTGCATTATCCTATGGCCTTGTCGAATCGGCTTTCTTTCTTAGTTTCTTCTGGAAGATAGGAATAGTTGAACAGAAGAAAACATGCCCAAGAAAAGGAATACAAAAACTCGCATAACGTGCAATCATGTAATGACCTTCTTGGACATTGGCATAGTTCAAGGTGGCATTTGGTATGATGGAATGAATCCACACTCCTAAGTCCTTTTCCTATTCCACTATGTTTCAGACTTTAATAGCTATCCTATAAGAAATCCTTGTCCAAAAACATAGGTACTTTACATTGTATATTTTTTCAAAACTATGTGGATGAAAGATTTGAACATAAAGGAATTAGATATCGATGCAAAATCAAAACATGGCATTGGACTGAGTAATTGGCCCATGCACAAGCATGGGCTTTAAGGCCATGCTTGCATGTGGCTTGCTTCTATAGAAGTAGAAGCCTAATGGTTTAAACCATGTGCATGCATGGTGTGCATGGTTGTGCATAGATCAAAGAACAAGCTATTAAGGTCGGTTTTCTGGTTTAATTCTCGATGATTTTTCATGAAAAAACTCAACTTTTCATTAAAGATTGGCACTATTTCACGGGCTGTGAATTGAAATCTATAAATAGGTGATAGATTTTAATTATACATAAAAAAAGCATATCATTAATCAAAATCCATATATAGTGCCTTTATCCAATTCAATCACACATTCAAACTTCTAGTGTTCTATAAGTTTTTGGAAGAAAACACAAGTGCTTAAATATTTTCTTCTTAAAACTTGTTTAAATTCTACAAACCATTTGTCGTTATATCCCTTTAAGCACTTAAATAATTCTAGAGGGAGCAAATATCGTTTGAGGATAATGATTACACGTTCAAACCTATTTTGTAATTACGATGTTCTTGTTGCCATTACCGTGTTCTCTTTTCCCATTCTCTATGTTTAATGCAACAATCTCAAACGGCACTTTATGGAGAACGAGACAATGAAGGTTACCATCAAACTCATGAATTAGAACCTCGTACGATTGGATCGATTTGATGGAACAAACTTCACTCGATTGCAAGAAAAAATAAAGTTTCTACTTACGTTGTTGAAAATATTCTACCCTATTGATTTGCCGTGGTCATATCCTAAATGTATTATCTGGTTGATTGTACGATCTATATACCGATACCACTTCAGCTAAAGAAATTTGGAATCTATTGGAGAACAAATACAAAGTTGATCAAATATCAAGTTATTTTGACTTTAAATTTCTTGAGAACATTCCCCTACTTCCCAAGTGCAATAATTGCAAGTGCTGTCAACAAATTAAAATGGTCAAAATAGAACTTTCAAAATCCTTTCAAGAGGAAGCAATCATTGCAAAACTACCGAGACTTGGAAAGGATATCGAAAAAATATTCTTCATAGTTTCGAAGATTATTCTTTGGAACAAATTCAAAAAATCTTTGAATTGATGAAGAATCAAGTACAAGAAATTAGAGTGAAAATTCTTATGAATATACTTCAAGAGTTAATGTCATAAAAAAAATCGAGTGGTCCAAAATATTAAACTAGAGAAAATCTTCTTATAAGGACAACAAAAGGTTCAAGAAGAAGCCCAAAGATGGTTCTTTCATATGTGAGAAACTTAGACATTTTGCAAAAAATTATTGATATTGAATACAAAACAAGAATGAGGCAAAATAAACTCCATTGGCAAAAATAACATTGTGACTACCGTGAGCAAAATCAATGCTATCAATGACAAAGTTTTAGGTTGATGGTATAATACATGTGCAACAATTCACTTCTGAAAAAACTATTACCTTAACTAACGTATTGCATGTTCCCAACATGAATATGAACTCAATTAGTAGAGATCTTTTGGCAAAATCGAGCATTAAAAGTGTTTGCGTCCGAAAAACTTGTACTATCCTCAAATGAAAAATTTGTTGAAAAATGTTATTCTTATGAAGGAATGGTCAAATTATCTATTGTTGATAATATCAATAAAACTAAGTAAATTTTGCTTGCTTGACTAATTCATTTACATTATAGCATGCTAGATTAGGTCACACTGGTGTTGCTACTATAAAAAAAAATGTTTAAATGCGACATGATTACTTATAATGTGAATGATGTTTATAAATGTAAATCTTGTATAGAATCTAAAATGATAAAGAAGTCTTATCAAAGTGTACATAGGACTTCACAAATTTTAGAACTTGTTCATACAGTGAATGGGATGTTAACTAGGGGAGAAAATATCTATTTTATTACCTTTACTGACTATCATTCTAGATATACGTATGTTTATTTACTAGAATATAAACATGAAGGTTTTGACATGTTTAAAAATTATAAACATGAAGTTGAAAAAAACATTTAACCAAGAAAATAAAAATGCTTAGAAGTGATGGAAGTTGTGAATACTTTTCTAGCAATTTTAATTCATTTTATGAACAATAAGGCATAATATATCAATGTTCTGAACTTAGAACATCCGAACAAAATTGTTTGACTGAAAGAAAAATAGAATATTAATTAAATTGATAATTACCATGTTAACTTACACTAAGTTGTCATATAACTTATGGGGTAAAATTTTATTGAGCGTATGTAGAATCCTAAATAGAATTTCTTCAAAATACACAAAGGTTTCTCCTTCCGGATTGTGCAAATGAAGAAAATCAAATATTGAATAGTTTAAAGTGTGAGGATGTCTTGCTTATTGTAAAAATACGGATCCTAAAGTGACCAAGTTAGGTTTAAGATGCATCAAATGTGCTTTTGTTGGATATGTTAGTAATAGCAAATCATATAGGTTTCTAAACTTGGAGACCAATGTGATAATTAAATTAAATGATGTGGAGTCCTTTGAGAATTCACTATATTGGGATAATGATTTAAGGGAAACTCATAAAAAGATTCCTAACTCTAGTGAAAAAAAAGAAAAAACATGTTCTAAAGATGTTGATGAATCTAATGAACATCGAATAAGCAAAAGAACTCGAAAAGAAAAGACATTATGAATGAATGATAGATTATCTACTTAGTTCATTTTACTTAGTAGAGCAAAATGAGAATAATGTTGTTAGAATAATATCTTTTGTTCTACAATTGGAAACTAATCATAAAACGTGTAAAAGAAACTATGGCTTCTTATGATAGTATCTCTTGAAAAGATGTAATTAAAGACGAAAATGATTCAATTATGTTAAACAATTCATGGGAACTGGTCGATTTAACACCTGAGTCTAAACCTATCGGCTATAAATGGATGTTTATGAGAAAATATAATGTAGATAGTTTTCTTAATACCTTTAAAATAAGATTAGTAGCTAAAGGTTGTCGACAAAATAAAGAATTGGTTATTTTGATACATATGCACCGATAACTAGAATAGCATTAATTTGAATATTATTCGCATTAGCATCCATATATGACATGTATATTCATCAAATGGATGTTAAAACGATATTTTTTTTTAATGGGGATCTTGATTAGGAGGTTTATATAGAACAACCAAAAAAGTTCTTTTTACCCAAAAATAAACATAAAGTGTACGAGTTGATAAATTTATTATATGGTTTAAAACAAACATCAAAGACATGACACGAGAAATTTGACTTAGCAACTATTTCTCTAGTTTCATACATAATAGTGTTGATAAATATTTGTATTCCAAAATATGTGATAAATATGTAGTATTTATTTGTTTGTATGTCGATTACATATTGATTTTAAGTAATCATAAGACAGAGTAAAAGAAACAAAATTGTTTCTATCTTTCAAATTCAAGATGAAAGATCTTGTACAAATAAATACCATATTGGTATCAAAGTTACAAAAACTAGTGTGGTTATTATTTGAGTCAATCACATTTTATAGAGAATATGATAAATAAGTTCAAACACTTGAACTTAAAAGAGTTTGGTGCCACTCTTGATTCAAGTTCTAAACTTATAAAAAATGATAAAAGAGCTATTACTAAACTAGAGTATGCAAATCTTATAGGTAGTCTTATGCATGCAATTTAATGCACAAGATTGAGTATATCATTTGCAATTAGTAAATTTAATAGGTTTACTAGTAATCCGAGTAAGGAACATTAGAAGATCTTTGTGAGAGTTCTTGGTTATTTAAAGAAAATAAATAACTTAGGTCTATAATATTTCAAATTCTCGGCTATATTAGAATGAATTATTGATATTAATTGAATATCTAGCATTGGTGAAAGTAAATCTACTTCGGGTTGGGTGTCTATTTTTGAAAAAATTGCAATTTTTTGGAATTCTAAATAACAAATATGTGTAACACATTCAACCATGGAATCTGAATTCGTGACATTAGCTGACATCGGAAAAGAAATTGGGTGGCTTAAGGATCTTCTATATAAGATACCTTTGGGACCGATGATATTTATTTCATATGATACTCAAGCCACATTAGAAAAACATGCAATGCGGTATATAACAAGAAGTCTAAATATATGAATTTATCAAGTAGGATGGGATTGAAACTCTTAAACTAAAAAGATTCACCAATGTTAGCAACCTTACATGTCATTACTAAAATAGTAATTCACTGGTTCAAAGAGTAATAACAAGTCATTAGATAAGTAGATAGTTTCAGCATTATAATTTTCACTAGAACTCTATCCTAATTATATAATGCTGATTGTTACTTGAAGGATGGTTGAGCTTTAAGTTCTTAATGAAGTTCAATACTTAGTACAAATATATCTAAAAGTAATAAACATATAGGAAGAATTTCACCTAAATGAACTTCAAGGTGATGCCGGCCTAATAGAAAGTTGGAGTTTTTTCTCTTAAAAGTTCAACTAATAGTATAAATTCAAGGCTATATTAGCACTAACCGAGTTTGAAGAACTTGTGAAATACATGACTTTTGTGTGTGTGTTTTCTCTGGTATCATCACAAGAAACTCCTAGTTCAAAGCTATCATGCTACCTAGAATTTCGCTGATACTTTGTGAAAATTACACCATGGTTGATTCAAATCGAAAGATATTTATACCTTATACCTTTGTATTGCTGGTTTGTATATGTGATCTATGTAATTTTGAACAAATGGAGAATTATTATATATTTGTTCAATAAATATATGGATGAGAGAATTGGACATCAATTAAAAATCAAAATGTGGCATTGGGCTAAGTAGTTGGCCCATGCAAATACATGGGCTTTAAGGCCATGAGTGCGTGAAGCCAAAGGTGCGCGTGGTTTAGAAAACAAGCCATTAATATTGATTTCCCGGTTTAATTCTTGGTTGTTTTTCATGACATAACTCAACTTTTCATGAAAAATTGACTCTATTCGTGGGCTATGAATTGAATTTCTATAAATAGGTGATAAATTTCAATTATACATAAAAAAAAAATCATATCATTAATCAAAATTCATATATAGTGCCTTTATTCCAATTCAATCACACATTTAAACATTTAGTGTTCTTCGAGTTTTTGGAAGAAAACATAAGTGTTTAAGTTTTTTTTTTAAAAAACTTGTTTAAATCCTACAAACCATTTGTCGGTATATCCCTTTAGGCACTCAAATAATCTTAGAGGGGCCAAATATCGTTTGAATACAATGTTTGTGTTCAAACCTATTTTTTTTATTATGGTGTTTTTGCGCCATTATCTTGTTCTCTTTGCCCATTCTTTATATTTAATCCACTACTTTAATCTCTCCACCCAACCAGAAAAGGAAACAATATTAGTGTCCAACCAACTTGAGAATTCAAATCTCTCCTGCACCGGCCAAAAAATCACCACCCTTTGTCTTCTATCCACCTTTCCTACTATCATCCTCCACCACCAAGTCTATCACCAGCCACCTCACAGCCATCCAAAATGTTGTTTTTTTGGGGATAGATACGTAAGACGATGAAGATATCATTGGGTAAATTAGAGAAATCTTAGGTTGTATTTGATTTCAAACATGAAATTTGCATTACCTATAACTTATTTGCATGAAAATTATCAATTAAATGTTTTTTATTAGCTTAATTTTTAAACTAAAGAATGTTATAATTTTCCATAAAGTTGAGTTTTGGGAAATGTGAATTGTTTAGAAAATAAAAATCTACCCCCATACAGATTTTTTTTTTTTTTTAACATGGTCCATGACCAACTTTTGAAAAATACTTTTTATGGGAAAAAAAATGTCAATCAAACATCTAAAAAGTAAGAATTTAGGTAGAAAAATGACATTTCATAAAAAATAAAGCCAGTAAAATACAACCTTAGGATTTCAAGAAAGGAAAGTATATTTTGAGAGCGATCGCACCTTGGATGGGGTGATCGTGTGCTTGAATGGTGGATTTAGACTAATCTAAGTGAGAGGAATGTGATTGTTTACCTTATTGATTGTAAGAGATGCAAATTATAAAATGTCATGTTTACTTTTATATGTCAGTAATTATGGAATAAAAAAAATATACATGGTAGATTGTAAATATTAATTTTTTTCATATTTAAACATTACAAACTCAGTGTTTTTTACAATCAAACTAGCTCCAAGGTGTGACGAGTGTTGGGTGGTTAATCCGAGCCATTTAGGTTGAGGTTTTGTATGATCTACCCAAAGGCCCCAACATGGCCCATAAAACTTATTCTTCATATCACTTCAACAAATGTTACTTTTTAGGGCATGCATTTACGGCATGCATTTAAGGCATGCCAAAAAAGTTAACTATTTACGGCATGCCTTAAATGCACGCCGTAATAAATCAGTTATCAAAAGTATTTACGGCATACATTGATGGCATACTGTAAAAGTTAAATTTTACGGCATACATTGACCGCATGCTGTAAAGCCAACGACAAATTTTTTTTTTTTTAATCATGAAATACTAAAGTATAGCTTAAGCTTAAAATTGAAGCCCAAAACCTATTTAATCCAACCCAATACCAACAGTCCATTATAGCCAATTCGTTGTCTTGACAACTTTCTTCCCAATTCGTTACTTGAATCAATTGATAGAGTTTTTCTCTTCCCAATGCGTTCCAAATTCCACCTCCAACCTCTGCCGGATGCTCCTCTGTTTCTCCTAACCTATACCTATTAATTCATTACCCAATCCTTCAACATGAACCCGTTGCTGCTCAGCTCGCCTCCGTCCCTATTCGAGCACTACATGGCTAGTCCGCGAGAGTGCATATAAGAGTGTGACCACTGGGTGTCGGTGATTCTTCGACAATCGGACTAATGGTGCTATCCTCACAGTGCAAGAAAGTAGAGGCTTACTAGAAGAAATCATTGTGAAAATAAAAAGGAACTTCTTCAGAAGCCCTAGCAGCTCAGCAACTAATTCAGGTAAACGTCTCCTTGTGTCTCTCTCTATTGTTCTTCACTAATATTTGTCGAATGAGAATATGCATTCTTCTACTTTAATTTATTGTTGCAACTTGTGACGCCCAAAAAATTGATATGAGGCATGTTTTTATGTGCTTGTATTCAGTTGAATAGAGATTGATGTGGACTTATTATACTTGTGGTGCCCAAAAAATTGAATTGAGGCATGTTTTAGGCTGAATTTCATTTTTTGGGGACACACACTGGGAAGGAAGATTCTGCAATTTGATTTAGAGTCCTGCATTTCTGAATTTCTTGAGGGTTTATGTGAAATGTGGGATGGTTTGGTTAATCATTCATCACCTCCAGGAGTTGGATTAATTAGGATTCTATGTTATACTAAAGTTGGAAGAAAATGTATTGCAGAATCAAAACATGTAATTGTGAATCTGTGTAATCTCTCTAGATCTTCAGATGATCGGCAGTACATGGGAATTGATTGTCTTCTATTACTTCTCAAAGATCCAGGAACCAAGTTTGGCTATAGAGTTGTGCCCTTTAAGGTACACTAATGAAAGAATTGTGCTCTACAGTAATAGAGCACAGTGTAATTTGCTGCAATCAGTGATGCAACGAGAGCCCTTTGCCTTTCAAGCCCGCCAAATTCTCATTCCAAAAGCCTATGGAGAAGATCACAGGCATATATAGGGGATCATTTAACTATTTGCTTCAACTTACATCTAGATGACTGTAATAACTTGATATGCTTGTTGGTTGGTTGATTAATGTGTACTATTACTAAATTGTGTTTGAGTGTTGGCCACATTTGCTTAAAATTTCATAATTTATGGAAGAAGGTTTTACATTTCTATATCTGTGATCTAGAGATCGGGAAGTAATTGCAGCACCATTGTCTTAATAAAGTTCTCTATTAATTTCTTAGCAGATTGCAGTAATGTTGAAGGAGTTACAAACTGCTCCAATTTCACCTATTTTAATTCAGGTTTGAATCAATTTTTTTGTAATTTCACTTTGTGTGAAACTTTATCATCAAAATGATTTACCTAATTGGAATTTGATTTTTATGATGTCCTAATAGAATCGTTTTTTCTTCATTCTTACTGTGTTACAACAGATTGTAACTTAATAGTGTTGATATATTATCATAGATAAAGATTGGGTACACTTATTGAGGTTATCTTGTCCTCTTAAATTTGGAACATTTTTAAATATGTCAATAAATGCTTTTTAGATGATTTATTTAGAGGTTGTTTGGGAGAGATTTTTTGGGAAAGAATTGATTTTGAATAGTGATATGATGGGAAATGTGTGGTTAAGAAAGAAGAAAAAATTATTGATGTGATGGAAAATATTATTTTATTGAAGAATGTGTGATTGAAAATGAGAATTGATTTACTGTAGAAAAATTTAATCTCTCCCAAACAGGGCCTTAGCATTATTTTTATAATGTTTCGGAGGCATATCAACAGGGTGTAAGAAAATTTGCAGATATGGTGCAAGCTAATGCTGGGAATCCAAAAAAAGTCATATGTCCTTGCAAATATTGCAGAAACCTATTTCACCAACATTTTGATATAATGTATGTACATTTGATCATTAATGGCATGGATCCTACGTATACTACCTGGGTGTTTCATGGCGAAAAATCAAATGTAGCATCATTGCCTCCTCAAGATGTAGAAAATTTAGAGACGTATATGATGTATAGAGATACATTTTTTCAGGATGACAATATTGTAAAACCTGAGAATAAAGATAGAGAGAAAGACTTTTCAAAGTTATATGAAGGCGTCGAAATTCCTTTATATCCTAGTTGCACAAAGTATACAAGGATATCTGCAATCATTATCTTATATAAGCTTAAAGCTACACATGGTATATCCGACAATGGTTTTATTGAATTTCTTGATATTATTCGAGATATGCTACCATATGGAAACACCCTTCTTGATTCTTGCAATTCAACAAAAAAGTTATTGAACACCTTTGATTTAGGGTATGAAAAGATACATGCGTGTGTAAATGATTGTTCTTTGTTTAGAAAAGATCTAGAGAATTTGGAGACATGTCCAAAATGTGCATCTTCGCGGTGGAAAGTTAATGAACGGACTAAGAAGATTAAAAAAGGGATACATACAAAGGTTTTACGATATTTTCCGATCATACCACGATTTAGAAGAATGTTCAGGTCAATTGATAAGGTAAAACAACTAATATGGCACTCAAATCACAAAAGTCAAGATGGAAAAATGTGTCATCCAGTTGATTCATTAGCTTGGGAGAGAATTGATCAAAAATGGCCTTGTTTTGCATCAGAACCATGAAATCTTAGGCTTGGCCTTTCTTCAGATGGATTTAATCCTTTGGTGACCTAAGTTCTGGTATAGTTGTTGGCCGGTGATACTAGTTATATATAATCTCCCACCTTGGATATGCATGTCTAAAGAAAATTTGTTGTTGACTTTATTAACCCCGATCCAAAACAACCTCGAAATGATATAGATGTGTATCTAGAACCACTAATAGAAGATTTAAAGGAGATGTGGGATATGGGTGTTGAAGTATATGATGGATTTACCAAGTCCACCTTCAATTTGAAGGTTGTGCTGATGTGGACAATTAATGATTTTCCTGCTTATGGGAACTTATCAGGATATCCTACGAAAGGCAAAGCGGCATGTCCAGTAAGTGGTTTATCGACATGCGCAAAATGGTTGACATATAGCCGAAAATTTTCATACATGGGTCATAGAAGATTTCTTGCATATAATCATCCTTATCGATCGAAAGAAGCTTGGTTTGATGGAAACAAGGAACATATGCCTAGTCCTAAATTATTAACCGGTCGTGAAGTGATGTGCTCAATCAAGAATGTTAGCAATAATTGAGGAAAAATAGGAAAAAAAAAAAAAAAAGAAAGATGAAAAAATCATATTCTAATTGGCCATGGAAAAAAAAGTCAATATTCTTTGAGTTACGATATTGGAAGGTTAGTCATTTTAAACTATTTTGAATTAGTTATTTCTTTGCTTAAACTTTTTTTTTTCTAAATTTATATTGTTATTTTCAGACACTACTTTTGTGTCATAATTTGGATGTAATGCGCATTGAGAAGAATGTTTGCGAAAGCATTCTTGGCACTATTTTGCATGTGAAGGGAAAATCAAAAGATGGGCTAAATTCTCGTAAGGATTTACTCAATAAAGGAATTAGAAAAGATCTTCATCCAAAATTGAAAGGAAATACGTATTACCTACTCGCAGCATCATATATGCTATTCAAAAAAGAGAGAGTTATTTTGTAAAATGTTGTTCGATTTAAGATTACCTGATGGTTATAACTCTAACATTTCAAAGTGTATATCATTGGCAGATAATAGGATTTCAAATCTAAAGTCTCTTGATTGCCATGTGCTCATACAACAATTGTTACCAGTTGCATTAAGAGGACTTTTACCTGTAGGACCAAGAAATACAATTTTTCGACTATGTGCATTTTTCGACGAGATATGTCAAAGAGTCATTGATAAAAATAAATTAAAAAAGCTTGAGAAGGATGTTGCTGTGACTTTGCGTATGCTAGAAAGGTATTTTCCCCCTTCTTTTTTTTTTGACATAATGATTCATTTAACCATCCACCTTGGGCGTGAGGTTCGTATTGGTGGACTAGTACAATATTATTGGATGTACCCATTTGAGAGGTAAATTACGATTATACTTTTGTAAGTATTCAAAATTTCTTCTTCTAATTACTTGATTATCTCATGCATATTATATGATGAATTAGGTTTATGAAAATACTTAAAGGATATGTACGAAATCGTTCAAGACCTGAGGGCTGCATAGCAGAGCGTTATTTAGCTATGAATGTGTGAATTTTTGTAGTGGTTACATGAAACAAGTTGCTGAAGTAGTTGTTCGACATACTCAGAATGAGGATTTCGAGAATGATACAATTATTGATGGGCGTCCAATTTCTAAAGGAAAAAACTTTGAGTTAAGAAATGTTAGAGGTCACTCATCGTTATGTGTTGTATAACAGCGCTAATGTTGAGCCATATATAACGTAATGAAGTTAGTTAATTTATTATTTTAATATTGAATAATGTTCTCTCATAAACTTCGCCTATTATTTGTTTTTTTATTTTTATTTAGGATGCATAAAGAGGAGATTAGCAATTCAGATAGCCGTATTGCCAAGAATGAAACCTTATTACAAATGAGACATATGGAGACTTTCACTTCTTGGTTTGCGGAGAAAGCCAAACAAGACAATTGTAACATGTCTAATATATTGAAATGGCTTGCACATTGGCCTAGATATGATGTGATGTCACATTCTGGCTATGCTATCAATGGACATCTGTTTCATACAACCAATATTAGTAGAAGTACACAAAACAGTGGTGTTTCTATTGAAGCACAAACTATTTGTCGGTCTAGTGTGAAGGATACAAGCCATGTAGTTGGTAAAATATCTTATTACGGGTTATAAGAGACATAATTTTACTAGATTATCATGGTTTTAAAGTTCACATGTTTCATTGTGATTGGGCAAATATAGATAGCGGAGTCAAGATTGAAGAAGGATTTACATTGGTAAATCTTCGTAGTGGACAACTTCAATTCTAAAGAGACTCATTTATTTTAGCGTCACAAGCAAACAAGTTTTTTATTCTAGAGAGAGCAATACATCTAGTTGGTATATTGTATTGAAGGCACCTCCCAGAGGATTTCATAAGTTAGAAAATTTTGATGAGGAGGCTTATACTCCATCCACATTAGATGCATTAAGATTTGATATGACTGTTGAAGATGAAGGTTATGTAAGACATGATTGTGAGGGCATTGATATTGAATATGGTAATTATAAATCTTTAAAATTCTTTTTTGCTTTATTTTAATTTTGTATTTATCTGATATTATATTGATGTTAATGTCTTTAATGTCTCTAATTCTTGCTTTATTTTTGTAGATGCAAATGATGAAATTTGACTATTGTGGATGTTGATATTCACACAGGTGGAAATAAGATGACATATCTTGGTGAAGTTCCCAAATTATATATATAATAATTTTTAATAATTCTATGTTAACTTTAAGTAAAACATTGCTTGTTTTCCTTATTCATTTAATACAGTTATCTAATCCAGGCTATAAGAAATCAAAATGAGCTAAAAAACCTTCAGTTGTTGTTACCACAAGAAAAGGGAATGAAGGGATACGAATATCAAAAGGAGGTTCTAATTCTGTTCCAGACATACAAGAAAATGATGTGCAACATGATGTAGAAGAATTGCCTAATAGTGCTAGTACTACTGAAAAAGGAAAGAACGGAAGGGGTCGAGCAAAATTGAATTATCTCAACAAGGGAAAATGCGTGAAGTTACCATTAGAATTTAATGAAAGAGAACAACCAATTTGTAAAGGTTCAAATAAGTTATCATCATTTTTTGAGACCACAACTAGAGAACTTATACCAATTACATGGAAAAATTGGAAAGATGTTAGCGAAAATTTTCTTGATGACATATGGGAGCATGTGCAGGTAATATAAATTCCTCGTCTCTTATATAGTTTCAATTAAATTACTATTAATATTGTGAACTTTGATACAGCAAAAGTTTAATGTTCATACTTATCATAGAAAATACATCATGCAAAAAAAAGGGAAAGAATTGGCCAGTCATCGATCTAATGTGCTTAAAGAGATCAATAACCAAGGAAAAAAGTTGGCATGACATGAGCTACTGCTCTCCTCAGGCCAAGAATGGCAAGCATTTGTCTAAGAACGCAATTCTCAACCATATTAAGGTAAGCATTCCATTGCTTTATATTTCTAATAAAATTTATGATTATATAGTACTAATTGATTTTGTAGGAAAAGAATGAAATATTCAAAAAGATGAGAGCAGGTCAAACCATAAAGCAAACAACAAGTAAAAAAGGTAAAAAAGTTGAAATGGTAAAAATTGTTAAATTAAAAGTTAAATTTGCTTGAAAAGTTATAAATGTTTACAAACTATCACGTATATGAAATATGTAAAATGCATCGTGTTGAAAGTGAAGATCCCGATTCCATAATGAGAGATGATGTTTACATTCGAGGACATACGTGAAAAAATGGTGAACCTATTAATGAATTAGCTGGGGAAATATTGGTAACAATATTGCTTTTAGTAATTTTTCGTCATTTAAAGCTTATATTTAAAACCTAGTCATGTATTTCCTCATTAGGAAGTACAATTGCATGGCCAATTAGGTACATCGAGGTGGATTCGTTGTAATCATAGCAAAGGTACACTTAACTTCTTTTCTATTTTAATTCCATTTGTATTAACATTCAATCGCAATTGTCTAATCATTTTTTGGATGGTATGGTGTTTATAGATGAATTTCTATTAGTGATCATATGTTAATCAAATTCTCTTTATACTATGTTGATTTACATTTCACTCTAAGTTTATTAATTATACCCTTATTACTTTTGTGGTGTGCAGAGAATTGATATTTTGAGGGATAACTAAATTGTTGATCAAAGAAGTTAACTTTGATATAGTTCAATCATTTTTTTGAAGTAGCAGTCTTTTGAGAAATGTTGAGATGAATTTTACATTGACATATTGTATTGAACAGTATTCAATATTTCTATTTATCGAAACAATGGAGAAATTTATGAATTAATTTTGTTTTGCAATTATTATAGGTTTACTGCTAATCAAATAAATAAAAAAATTCTAAAAAATTAAATTGATCTTTACGGCGTGCATACGAAGCACGCCATAAAAAAATATATCACTTTTTACGACGTGCAACTATGCATGCCATAAAAAGTATATCACTTCTTACGGCATGCATTCATGCACGCCGTAAAAAGTATATCAATTTTTATGGCCTACATTCTCTGTACACCTTAAAGAGTGATATACTTTTTACGGCATGCATAGTTGCACTCCGTAAAAAGTAATATCGGCGTTCCATATATGGCGTACTTTGCACGCCATAAAAAGTAACCCACCTTTTATGGCATCGCTTTATACAACGCGCAGCTGCACGACGTAGAGTTATTTACGGCATACAATGCACGCCGTAAAAAGTAACATTTGTTGTAGTGTATTGTTCCTCACTTATTTACAGAGACGGAGCCAGGAATTATTGGTACATGGGGCAAAAATTTTTAAAATTTAATGTACGAATAAAATTTATATGTAACAAGACAAAATGTAATATAACGTTACATATTACAGTTGTACCCGACGATATTTTATAGCATAAAATTCATCTATAATAGAACCTTGATCTAAATTCATAATAAATTCTTGTTCAATGTTTAGTGTTAAACAATCAGTAAGAAAATCATCGTCTATTTTGTTACGAATTTTCGTGTTCACATGTTTCATTGCTGAAAATGCTCGATCCACAGTAGCTGTTGAAACCGGTAGTGTTAGTACTAAAAAAATCAATTAAGTCAAAATGATGTAACTTTCCGACCTTCTACTTGCAACTAATTCCTGACATAAATCAGAAAGTATAGGTACTTAAAATCGAGGTTCAGAAATTGCATGATTCTGATAATATTGCAACTCAGCTTTCAAACAATAAATATCTTGCTGCGTAAAATCTTCAGGATAAAACTTATGTGCAAACTTACAAATATTATCCATGTTAAATGATTCCAAAGAATTTTTTGGATCCAAAGTCGTATTGAGATAAATGAGTTCTAATGATGTCTCATTAAATTTTGTATCTAATTCCATCATCTAAAAATCTATGGTTGTATTGAAAATATCAAATATCAAAGTGGTTCGTACATGGTTGGTCGTTCATTGAACATCATTACCAACATCGTTCATGGTTGGTCGTACTCGTGGTTCATACATGTACGACCACGAGTACGAGAACGACCAACCATGTACGAACCATCAAAGCCAAGTATATGTATATCATTTTTTAAGCAAAAAAACTTCAATTCTTTAAGAAATTGTTCCCAGCCATTTTCTCTCAATGCTTGAAGGATAGTTTTTGTATTATGGACAAATCTTATAACAGATAAGATGTCTTGAGTTTTCTTCTAGAGGGCCTCACAAAGTACATCTGTAATTGCCAATATTCTACATATTAAATGCAAGATAAATACAAATTCAAATGTTGTCATGTTTTTATATACACGACCGACTTCAGACCGAGATCTTATATTTAGAGAATGATCACTAAGATACTCAAGCACCTTGCAAGTTGCAGCATACATATCAATCAAACTCTTTATAGAGCTGTAATGAGAATATCAACAAGTACCTCTGGCTCGTTGCAAATTACCAATCTGATTAGCCCACTTATTTACTCTCGTTCTCCAATTTCCAACAAATGCTTAATTTCTTTTCTTTGGGTACTTTTCAACTCATTGATACACTTAGGAGATAATATAATCATATTAATAACACTATCCAAATGAGAAAAAAATGAATTAATATATGAGACCTCTTTAGCTACAGAAAAAAAATGTGAGTTTTAAATAGTGGGCAAAACAATGGACATAATATGCGTATGGACAATCTCTAAGAAACAATGCCTATAGTCTGTTCCAAGAACCATGCATATTATTAGCACCATCATACCATTGGCCTATCATGTTTTGCACTTGAAGGTTGAAACAGACAAGAACATCAGAAATCTGGTTCCTAAGATTTAATGAGGTAGTGTCACTAACACTTTTGAATGCAAAAAAAAAGTCTGTCAAAATTCCATTACCGCTCACAAACCTCAAGATAATGGCCATTTGTTCTCGCGAAGATTCATCTCGTGCTTCATCAACAAGAATACTACACTTTGCATCCCCAACTTCGTCACGAATTCTTTGTCTTATTTTGTTGGCCATAATGTTTAAAATCTCATTTTGAATGGCTGGAGATGTGTACGTAGCATTTTTGGGAGCATTACCCAACACAACTTTTCCTACTTCCATATTTATTTTTCCAAATACATCCACCATTTCAATGAAATTCCCACGATTCAGTGAAGATGGAGATTCAGCATGGCCTTTAAAGGAACAACCTTGAAGTGCTAACCACTGAACACTTATAATAATGGTCTTTCGATGTAAACGATTTTTCTATTTTTCCTTACTTGATGCAGAATGCATTACCTTATCAATATGTTAAGTTGGTTTCATTAGATCGCCTGATCTTCTCTTACAACCATTATGATACGATGAAGATATTATACCAATATGAATAAGAAATGAACATTTACTTCATTGGTTAACACTCTTCCAACTATCAAATCCAACAGTAACCAACGAAGAAATATTAGGTAAAATAGTATCAATATGAAAAATGAAGCAATAAAAACAATATGTCTTATGTGTTTAAGGAGAATATTCCAACCAAGAAAACTGATTATACCAACGCCCGAAATTGACGTTTCTACTTTCTACATTCTTTACTTTGATACTTCAAATGTTTTGGTTGATAAAGTCTAGCATTTAGATAGGCTCGCCTAATTTGATCGTGTTCATTAAATGGATATTCACATATTTGCTTTCTTTTTCTTGGATCCCGTTCAATAGAATCAGATGGTTCCAAATTAAGATTAGAAGATGAAGACCGTTCAACTTCAAGAGATGAAATTGGAGGAGTGGACGCCGTAGGAATTGGAGTACCTTGAAATTTGTTGCTCTTTGAAATGAAAGATAATAAGATTCTTCCTTTCTTGGAAGAAGGTCGATCTTCTTCCATATTAAACCTAAAAGCATAAAAATCAAAATACTTCAATATCCTATAAAATTTATGGTCACATTTCCTAAATTCCCAATAAGCTGGCATGGCTTTCTGTATATTCTCTTCCCCAAATTTAATCCATCAAAGGACTGTACATCACTGTCAAGGGGGACAAGGGATAATTGAAAATATATGTCCTTAATATATTCTACTATTCAGATCATACATATTAAGCACTCATTTTCAAATAATCCCATTATGAAATAAATACTCAATTCCATTTACTTATTTTAAATCAAGGAATTGGATATCTGAGTCAAAATAATATATTTGCTAAATCCGCCCATGTTTATAACCCTTTGAAAAAGGGTACTACAACACCAACACTTAAAAAAAACATTTAGGAGGATTTGGATACATTTTGGACTAAACACAGCAATCAGCATCCTAGAATTTATCAAGGAATACATTTGAAATTTCATTCACAGCTTCACACCCACACACTATCCTCGTGCCCAATATGAGTGAAATATGTCTTAAATACAAGATTGTGTGTGCATGTGCAAAAACTCAAGCATACCCGAAGCACAAAGAGTTTTCCATTGAGATCATCTTTCTTAGCAGATGGAATAGATGCTCATTCCACAGGGATATTTAAAGAAGTTACTTTCTATAATCAAGTGTGTTCAACCGTCGGTGGTAGGTGGTCGGGGGTCGGCTATGCAGTTGGGTAAAAAGATTTTGGGATTAAAGGTTTTGGGAATTATTTCAATATGGTTTTCAAATCAGGTGAAAATAGAAGAAAAGGGTATTCATTAAAATTAAATAAGTTTGTTTAAAAAAATGGGCCTAAAATTAAATAAATAAGTGGGCCAAAGATTAAAACAAAAAATTGTGGAGGAATTGGGGTGGGCTAGCCCTTTGAAATTAATTGTTGGTGGGCTATAGATTGCAATATGGAAGTATTTTTCAACTAATTTTATCATTTTTAATGTATCTGAGTTTGGACAACAGTGGGCTACAGCCAAGTGTAGCCCATTGCCAAATCTGCCCATGCTTATTTGTACAAGTATAGGGATGAAAATGGGACGAATTCGAGATGAAGATCCCATTCACTATCCCATCACGTTAGGGATTTTCTTGCCTCATTCTTATCCTTGCTTACTCCTAATTCGAGTTGTCCCGTCTTATTTTTCATTTTATTTTATGTTAAATATTATGCCCATATTTGATGAAGATTAAAATTTAGATTTTAATCTAAATCAAGTCAATATTAATTAATTTTAATCATATATTTTATGAGATCCAAACTTTTCAAGCACGCATTTCATTAATTTTTATCAATCCAGTGATTCGAGCAGCGATACGTGAAGAAGACTCCAAAAACCATCTTGTATTCCATCGCAAGTCTGTTGTGCCCAAATCTTATAGGCAATAAGCTCTGGCATTTGGCTAGAGCTACTGGAATTTGGTCGAAAAATGAATTTTCAATCATTAATTACTCCAAGAAAATTATACTTTCCATTAAAAAATTGAAATTTGTAGGCGAAGGTCACTTTTTTCCCTACAAAAAATGACATTTTATAGGGCTACGATTTGTTTCAAATTTTTATACTTGTGCCTATGAAAAAAAAAAAAATCTCGCCTATGAAAAAAAAAAAAATCTCGACAAACGAATTTATGGGCAAGATATATTTTTTTTTCACAAAAAATATTTGATCTGTTTGTTGGCTAATAATTAGCAGGAAATTTTTTTTTGATTATTATTATTATTTTGAATCCCTACAAACGTATATTGAAGTGAAAAGTGAAAAAAAAAAAAGTAAAGAAAAAATAATTAATTTTATAGAAAATTAAACCCTAAATTTCAATTACATTATTCTCGCATGTTCTCATCATCACACATCTCGCCTCTTCTCATCCTCACACCTATCAGAGAAGATGAAGTTATTACCATAGTTTGGTCTCTACAATGGCGGATCCAGGAATTGTCATGCGCTAGGACGACCGTTGAAATAACGAGCTCATTTATTAATATTTAGAATTGAGACACGGATCATCCAAATTGAACTTAGCACGAGACTTCTTTGTGTTATCGATGACTAACAACTCATGTGTTCGACTAGAAGTAGTAGCACTGCCGGGACTAAATGCACCACTAGAAGAACTAAGTTGTAACTTTTGTTTAGGTTGATAAAATCTTTCCATAATCTGTGGGAAAATTGACAATCATCAATTGAATGAATAAATGCACACAGATTATCAACCAAAGCAAAAACCACAAATAAAAATCTCCAAATGACTCAAATTCTCAATAATCATCAATCAAATTCAAAATCATCATCATCATTTAGGGAAAAAATCAAAGAAAATGATGAAATCAAAAACCTGGAGCTAAGCGGGAAGCCTGAAGATCAACTTCAGTCCAAATCTCTCTTATCCTTCCTCCACCAACTTAAATCCAAGTTCAATTATATGATAATGCCAAATTTCCAATCAATAATCAGGAAGAACTAGTGCTAAAATGTAATTAGAAAACTAACAAGAATTCTCTCAAGGCAAATATTCAAAAGCAGAAGATACCTAAATTCTACAGACTACAAGTATACTCTACAAGTATGAGGTATTTATATTTTTTTTCGTTTCACTTTTTGTGCAATTAAATGAAGCTCGAAACTAAGTTTGAACTTTTCACAAGGTAAAAAGAGAGAGAGAAATTTAACATATTAACAAGAAGAGAAATATAACAACAAATATAAATCTGTCTTCGACTGGCCTAATCGTGTAGCTATGTGAACGCTCGGACACCTTGAATCATAGAAGAGAAATCAGAAATGGAATTCGATTAATTTGCCCTAATTTGTCATTGAATCTCTCCTCTCGTAACTGTACAATCTAGGTATTGAATCTTGATTCAATATCGCCTTTAGCAGCCTCCAATAATGAAACGAAATGGAAAGGGATGGGAGTCACTAGACTAGACTATCCACCCTAATTTGCCCCTTAAGGCATGCTTGATAGTTTTTTTTTTCACTGGTTTTGACCAATTTTGGGTGGCACCATTTATAAGAAATTGAAAAAACTGGTGCTTGCTAGATTTTTTGGACATTACTTTTGGATAGGTTAAAAATCACCCAAAATCGGTGTAGTGTAATTTTGAACGGTTCCTTCAACCTATCAAATCGGCAGGTTTGGCCGTTTCTCTCGTTCTTTTCTAATTTTACCGTTTATAAAATAATTATTTACAACTAACCTATTTTGTTTGAAACTAAATTGAAAATTAAAATATATTAACTAAAAAATATTTATAATTTAAAAAATTATATTATAATTAAATAAATACTTATAAGTAAAATATTACTTGTAAGATAAGAAAAAATTCACTATAATTAAAAATTACTTACAAGTAAAAAATCAAATTTTTATGTACAAAATTATTAAAAAATAAAAATACTACTAATAAGATAAAAAATACTTATAAAATGTAAAAATTTATTTATAAGTAAAAAATTCACTTAGAGTTATTTAAAAGTAAAAAAGTTAACTTATAATTGTAAAAGTTACTTATAAGTAAAAAATATTAATTCAACATTTTAAGTAAATATTTAAATTTATTTATTTTTTAAATTAAATATTAACCTGTATTTAAAAACAATTTCTATAAATAAAATATTACTTATGAGTAAAAAACACTCATATAAAAGAAAATTTTACTAAGCGATGTATACATAATTTTATTCTTTTAAAAAACTTTCACAACTGATGGATGATAAAATCTCAATCATGTGTGTGAAAGTTTTTAAAATCATTACTAAAATCACTCAAAATAGATTTGCTCATTAATTCTCAAAATCAATAATTTAAAAAACGTTCATAATCGGTACGATGTAACTCGCTGGCCTTAGGCTGCTGGGTAGGCCTAGTTTCAGCCCAGTTAGCTAGATCCGCCACTCTCCACCACTTCGATTATTGGCATGCCTCATTCACAGTGGCGGTCCATACAAGACATTCATTCCGTGAAGAAACTATTAACCGTACTGTAAGGAGGTTTTTGAAGAGGATTTGAAAATCTGAGGTGTAGAAAGGAGGGACTCTCATTTGAGGATGCTCTCAGAATGTTTGAAATCTTTGGTTACAACAAGCCCGAGGAAAAGGAGGTTCAGTTTTTTCCATTTTTCTGTTATCTTTTTAGATTTCTACTTCTCTAAAATTTCGGTGTTGTTTTTTTAGGTTTTTTTTTTTTTTTTTGTTCTATTTTTTGTTCTAATTGAGAGTTTCTTTTTTGCTAAGAAAAATGGGAAAAATTTCAGAAGAATAAGATTATGAAATTCTTGAGTTTTATGTGAAATCCTCTTTCATGGATGATGGAAGCTGCAGCGATAATGGCCATTGCTCTGTTATATATTTATATAATAAATATAATATGTGAAAGAAATAACTAATTAAGATGAAGTGCCCAACTGGTGAAAAGTGTGAAATTTGTGTGGGAGGTCAGGTGTTCGAGCCACGCCTCACGCGCTATATTAAAAAATCTTTGATTGGACACCGGGGCCTTAGAAAAGTTCACAAATTAAATGAACACAACCGTGAGAACTCAATGATTGTTTTGGAAGTCATGTGTGTGTTCTATTGTCTCAGTTTGCAAATCATAATTGTGGAGTTCAAGACATAGTTCACTCTACAATAAATATATTTATACAATAAATATAATATGTGAAAGAAATAACTAATTAAGATGAAGTGCCCAACTGGTGAAAAGTGTGAAATTTGTGTGGGAGGTCAGGTGTTCGAGCCACGCCTCACGCGCTATATTAAAAAATCTTTGATTGGACCTGGGGCCTTAGAAAAGTTCACAGCCGAAATGAACACAACCGTGAGAACTCAATGATTGTTTTGGAAGTCATGTGTGTGTTCTATTGTCTCAGTTTGCAAATCATAATTGTGGAGTTCAAGACATAGTTCACTCTACAATAAATATATTTATACAATAAATATAATATGTGAAAGAAATAACTAATTAAGATGAAGTGCCCAACTGGTGAAAAGTGTGGAATTTGTGTGGGAGGTCAGGTGTTCGAGCCACGTCTCACGCACTATATTAAAAAATCTTTGATTGGACCTGGGGCCTTAGGAAAGTTCACAGCCGAAATGAACACAACCGTGAGAACTCAATGATTGTTTTGGAAGTCATGTGTGTGTTCTATTGTCTCAGATTGCAAATCATAATTGTGGAGTTCAAAACATAGTTCACTCTACAATAAATATATTTATACAATAAATATAATATGTGAAAGAAATAACTAATTAAGATGAAGTGCCCAACTGGTGAAAAGTGTGGAATTTGTGTGGGAGGTCAGGTGTTCGAGCCACGCCTCACGCGCTATATTAAAAAGTCTTTGATTGGATCTGGGGCCTTAGGAAAGTTCACAGCCGAAATGAACACAACCGTGAGAACTCAATGATTGTTTTGGAAGTCATGTGTGTGTTCTATTGTCTCAGATTGCAAATCATAATTGTGGAGTTCAAAACATAGTTCACTCTACAATAAATATATTTATACAATAAATATAATATGTGAAAGAAATAACTAATTAAGATGAAGTGTCCAACTGGTGAAAAGTGTGGAATTTGTGTGGGAGGTCAGGTGTTCGAGCCACGCCTCACGCGCTATATTAAAAAGTCTTTGATTGGCTCAACTAGCCAGTAGAATATGACTGTTTTAACTGCCCAGTATTAATACCCATTACCACTGGCCATTACATCTGCAACTTAAAACTAGATCATGGTGGAAGAAGTTACATCTCTTTTTGCCTATATAAACACACTTTTGGGTATTAGAAAATTACAAGAAAAACGAGATTATATATTTCTATATAGTACTAAAAATATTGTTCTTAGTTTTACACATTTCTGGAGTACACTTGAGAGTTTTGTGATTGCTGCACAATTGGTTTATTTGATCGTTGTATCCTGGAAGTGATTGTCCATAGAGGTCGCAGCAGTTATCGACGGACAATTTCGCTTTAGAACATCGTGTTGTCACAAGATTCGATCTGTTGATAAGTTTTTCTCCACTTTACTGTTATTTTGTCCAACAATCTCTGTTGGAACTCTCAGCTAATCATCAGCTGACTCACCATCAATAAATCACAATTTGGTTAATAGACGACACCTCACAATCAGTTGCACCAGATTTCTGTTGGCTGCCTTTCTCACCAGCTGATGCATATATGGTTTACCATTGATTCTTTATTTCCACTTGTACAGCTCAGATTGTAGGCCTAGAACATTCCCTTTTCTTGCTAATTCCTACCTTACAAATGTGTTGAAATTAATTCTTTAGTGTTTTAGACAAATTATGGGCCCAATTAGAGTCTTTATTTTGGGAAATTACAAAAAATCAGGGGTTTAAAGATTGATTTTTAAAAATCAGGTCTATAATTTATTTATTCAAAAATCAGGTACTATATTAAAATCCTAATTCATAACCTAATCTTTCTCTCTCTCGCCCTCCATCATTTTCACTTCTCCCTCCTTCCCCTACCCTTCTCCCTCGTCGCTATTGCTGGCAGCGTCGCGATGACGCTGCTCAGTTCGCAGCAACGTTGCAACGCCCTTCGAGAAGCAGAGTCGACGCTGTCGCGAACTGCAGCAGAGTGGCAGTGGCGAGTCGTGACGCTGCTGCAGTTCGCGACATCATCAGCATCACGACGTTACCGCCGTTCGCAGCATCACGACGCTACCGATGTGAACGGCGGCGTGGTGGTGTTTTCATGGTGTTTTGTGCACAGCAGCGTAGTTGGTGGTGTTGATAGTCATCCGGCGGGGACGGTGGTTTTTTTGTGGTTGGATGTGACGGTGGTGGTGGTGTGTTGTGTGGTTGGATGTGGCAGTGGTGGTAGTATGTTGTGTGGTGGTGGTTGTTGTGATGGCGGTGTTTGTACTGGTTGTCATGAGGTCATGGTGGTGATGGGGACGACGGGGTGAGGGTGGTCAAAAGTGGCTGAAGTGGTAGTGCTAGTAGTATGTGACCAATTATTTGGTATCTATGACCAAGTATTTAACTGTGACCTAAAAATTTGACAATATGTGATTGAAAAATAATTTGTGACCAACAAATTTGAAAATATGTAACCTATAATTTTTTGAATTTGTGACCTCGAAATCATCATTGACTAATTAATTTGATAATATGTGACCAATAAATAAATTGTGACATATAATTATGTATATGTGACCATTAATTGTATAATTGTGACTTAATTAATAAATATTTTTAATTAATTAATCAATTACCCGAGTTTTACATTTTTTCAACTCAATACATAATTTTTGCAATTGTGAAACTTAATGCCTAATTTGTGAACACTTCCCTTTTATTTTTCTATTTTTTTTTATAAACTGGATTGGGCATATTTTTATTTGTAACTTGTAACCCGATCCAAATTCGTAGTTGTTTAAGTTAATAACTTTTGTAAATTTTTTTAATACAACCTATAAATTATATATAAAAAATGAAATTATATTAAAAAATCGATTCCATCCCCATTATTCTAGTTCGAAAACCAAGAACTGATTCGAACCCAATCGGTTTTCAATTCCAGCTCTTAATTTATTTTTTAGAACCTGATTAGAACCTATGATTTTGATTCAGTTTCAATTCAGAAGGTTTGATTCCAGTTAAAATATCTTGGGCTACATAAGAGAGCCAAGTACAATTATTCTCTCCCTCTATATGAAAATTGGTTAGAGTAGTTAATTGCAGCATTCTAAAAGGCATAATGCGTGGAGTCTCAGCTATGGGCTAGACGAGTTTAAATAAGGCATATGCTTAAAAAGCGTAAAAAATCGTTTTCTTATTTTAATATTATTTTATTCTTAATCAATGAAAAAATTATTTAATAATTAAAAATAATGCATATCAAACATCTAAAACAAATTTATAAACCACTTGGCTTGGCATTTTCTCCATGCATCAAGGCGCCGCTTAGACGTGCCTTTTAGAACAGTAGTTAATTGTAATGCACTGTCCGTCCTCTATGACTTATTTAAGCGTATGGCTACATCTGCTTATTATCTCTATGGACTTATTTTGGCCTCTTTGCATTTGTAGTACTTGAATTTTCATTACTATTGCAATTAAGTCCAAGACTTTAAGAGGCTACCAAAAGGACTTGACAGAACGTATATAACTTAAAGCTACAATAATTCAACCATAATCTAGTCGATCTGAGACTGTATATAACAATTATTAGTTTCCACCCCTGTCACTAAAGGCAAGATTAAATTATGTAAAATCACATAAACATTATATTTCAATTCTCTGCAATTACATCCTCTTGACTTGTCATCTTTATTTCTTATCCTTGTCGGACGTCGAAATATTTGTCCAAGATAAAATGGCAGTTTCATTCTTTTAATTATTTTCTCATTAGAGTAAGTTTTTTCTTAAACAATTTCTTCGTGATTCAATTACGATATTAGGATTCAATGTCCCCAAATACTGAGCTCAAATTTAAACTGTTCTATAAAAGAAAAACTCAAGTGGACTCATTAACCCCTTGAACAGGTGACGACTTTCGAATTCAAAATACGTGCTTACTACTTCAATTAATGTCGGCTCCGAACATATCGAGGTATTTGATCGTGTAACCCGTTCTTACTTATCGGCACATCAAAGAATATCAAGTTCACTAATAGCAACCACTATGTAACGGATTAGGACAGTCAAATGTTAATTAATTCTTTTTCACAATAAATTTTAAATGGAAATTGTACCCCATGTCCTTTTTGGATTGACATTTTAAAAAGTTACATTTTAATAATCTTTGCAAGATGCCACTTTTGAACTTTTTTTGTCATTCTAAAAAATTTAAATACATTGCATATCCTTAATTACATATGATTTGACTAGATAAAAAAATAGTACAAAAAAGTGAAAAAAAAAAAATCACATCCAATTGACCCACCCCACTACTTTAAAAATTTGAAAAAATAATAATGTGAAAACTCAAAACTTAAAAGGGGATTTTTCATAAATGTCACTAAATTTGGAAAGTACACCAAAATTTGTCACTTTTACTAATGTTGCTAAAAAATGTCACTTTTTCATGTGAAATGTCCAATTTACTTTTAGTGATACATTTTTAGGAACATTTAAAACTCATTAATGCTTGATTTGAATACCATAAATGCTATGAAGTGATGATTTTGTCACAGCCCATTAGATAACCATACTCTAAACTCAGTCAAAATTCCCTATTTATTTTTATTTGAATGAAAACATCTCCAAAAGTATATCCGAAACGAAAGATTATAAACCATAGTCCAACATATTTATTCTGACATTATAAAAATATCTACTTGTCATTTCAAACATCATATAGGATTCTACAAATATAATATAACTGAAGCCCCTGAAATAACCCTACAGGTCGTCATCCATGTACATAGAAATCCGAAATCCCGTAAGAGCTCCCAGCTAGCTACGCTTTCTAAGAAGTCACATGCTCACCTACAATGTAGGAACTACATAAACTAATGCTTAATAAGCAAAAATCATACATGTCATGAGTGTGGGTAATAATGATATATGACATCATGTAATGCTAAAGTTGCATCATGTTTAAACATTCATCAAAGTCTACTTGAAATAATCTCTTTTGAAATCTTTCATTTCATTGGGCCCTTGACCCACCTACCATGCACCGGATAGAGCTCTGCACAACATCAACATCAATATTAATAATCGAATGGCCAATATAACACTAGCACCGACGAGTGGACCATTCTCTCGTGACCACTAGAGGCCCATCTCCTAATTGCCCCTATGATCACCCAAGAAATCTCCCACCGGCAGTGCCAATAATCATAATATCATGAGGGCACAGTCGAGTGGTCCACCCTCCCGTGATCAACAAAGGCCCATCTCATATCTACCTTTACAATCACCCAGGAAGTATCACGCAATGCCAAAAACATATCGTATAAGCATATCTCTCATATGCCTCGTTGCCCCAGTAGTGGTCAACAAAACATTTATGAGGAAACTCAATTTGAAATCATATTGTGCATGCTAGATTTTCAACCGTGGACATGTGTGGTGCATGCACATGAAAATGCTCGTGAATGACGTACTTACTCAAAATCGATGTCCATGTATTTTGAAACCACATACTCAATGATCATAACCTCATATGCTATAGAATGAGCCCCTTATTAAAAGTGTATAAATATTCAACATTATTATATCACAAATTCTATATTCTTGCATTGTAGTTGCAAATGGATTTTTACTTACCTTTCTGCTCTTGTGTGTGATCTTTCTATGAAGTGTAAATCAATTTTCTTCCCACTTAAAGTCAGCAAATTACCTGTGTTACCATTTAATATTAAATACAATCCTAAATTTGATAATCTTAACGAACACACAATCTCGTACAACGTCCATTAATGTCAAAATACTTTAGATGACATTAACAATTCAATTTGCCAATTGCATTGCAAACTAGTCCCATAAATCACACTATTCTCGAGTCCAATTATAAACGTCAACATCATCCAATTATTGTTTAACAACCTAACACTCATTAAACTCCATTTTCCAGCCTAAGAGATAATTAATGGACATATAAAGGTTGAATCTAAACTAAATAAACAAGTGGGCATAATCTATTTTCAGGTTTCCATTGCTGTCCAGGTCTTTTTCCAATCCTTTTTCACCCCCTTAACATTATCCAAAAATTTTCAAATTTTTACCACACTTCTCTAACACGTAGGTAAAGGTAATCATGCCATAAATTAGTCACAAATGAAAGATTTACAGCTTTGAAGGCATTCCTTTTTACAACTACCAAATCGAACATTTTTTTCTAATGACTATTTTGAGTTTCACTTGAACAAGACTTTCAAAAATTGGATTCCAACCTATTAGAGATCATTTCTATACTTCTAACTTTTGTATAAGAACATTCAAAGTGACACACATATATTCCTTTCAAGGTATAACATAAGATTAAAAGTTATATAACTAAAATCTAGCAACAATAACTTTCTATCCTTATTGAGTTAGCTCAGGTTCTTGCAACCAATTACCCCGGTTATGTCATTACTAAATCATCAAAAACCCCCCAACATAATCTTAAAGAAGTCCATAGGTTCAAGAGACTATAAAACCTTCAAAAATAATAAAGACAAACCTCAAAACAGGAACAACTTCAGCTATCCAGAATTCCAACTTTCTGTTTTTCTACTTCTCTTTAGCTCTTTTGCTTTCCATTTCACTTAGGTTCATTTGGGGATAACTTGAAGGGGTAAAATACCTTAATATGAGGTATGTACAGAGTCCTAAAGTGTTGAGGTCGTGCTGGATACTTAAGCATGAAGAAATTGGTAGTCAAATGACAATTATCTTCCAAGCATGAGGTGTCCAAGCAGAGGTGGTTTTTTGCAGCCATACTTGACTTTTCCTTTACCATATTTGGATCCTTATGTGAGACATATGCCTATCCAATATAAGGTGACAATGCTTTAGAGGACGTGATAGAAGCTTAATGTTGAAGGAATTTGAGGTTAACTTGACAAATCATAACATGCTAAGTAGGATGTGTCTCCTTCCAGTTACATCTTGATCTTGTACCAATCCTTGAACGGTTTGTATGAGATTTGAAGATAATATATAACATATTTAAAGTCTTAAATAAGTAGTAGATGTTCCTAATGCTTAAGGGTGAATGAATCTACCATTACAAGGATAAATCAACAAGTAGGAGGTGACTAAGCATGGGGTGGTCTCTTGGAGTTACAATATGATTTTGTATACATCATTGCAGGTAAAAATCAATTATCCTTGGCTTATTTTAATGTGTTTACAATCCAATTTACTTGTTCTAAGATCCCAAAATATTTTATAGCATTACTTCCTCAACCATTCCTTTAATTACTTACCCGATTGACACCCGATTATCGGCCAATCTCAACAATTATTTGCACCTCAACATTTATAACGTCATATAAAACCCATATTACTATGTAATGATCGTGTTACTTCATACTTCATGTCCTAAATATGTCAATTACTCATTTAGAGTTTATGGTGACCTTACTCAACGGAATGGAAAGCTAAAACCTTTACCGATACTAATTTCGGCTTTTCAATATTCCAATTTCTTAACAAGTCAATCTTCCACATCTAGATTAACCTAACTTCTCTATCATCGCTCAATATAGAATTTATCACCTAGGTCGAGGAGTCAAAGACTAACACCATATAAAGATCTTATGCTCTCAAAAATCAAATATGCCATTTTAAAAAAAAGCACTTAGGGGAATGAATGAAAATGACATTGTAAATAGCATGCATGAATCATATTGGCCAAATATGTAACGTACAGTTCGGGGTATTATAGATTTAATATTTGTACTATAAACATTTGATATATGCATATTATATTGGATAATCTAAATTTTGTTAATAAAAAAAAAAGATTTTAAAAGGTGAGTACAAACCAATTTTGTCTAACATTAACAAACTCTAATCTCTAAACTATCTTCTCAATTTCTTCATGAAGAAGACATTATTATTGAATTCATCATCAATTTGGAAAGGTTAGCATATTACAAATTTTTTATATTTTTATCTTATAACTTACTACTTTTGAAATGTTAAATACAACATGATCATATTTATTTGAAATTTTTGAAATTATTTTCATATATTTTATTGTTATTTCAAATCTTTTGGAATAAAGATACCAATATACTTTATAAAATGTTATGAAAGATTCCATATTTAATGAAATATTGAGTTATTTATTGGGAAAATGTTATCTTATTGTAGTTGAGAATTGATTATCACCATTAATGTTTTTAATAATTTATTCTAATCAAATCCAATAAATGTTTTGAAAGATCGTCTCTTTAATGATCAACTGTGCAAATTAATTGGAAAGAAGATTTTGTCATTCGGTAGTATAATATTGATGATCACACTTAATGTGATGAATAATTTGTTCTAATCATCCACATATATGTTTCATGTCAGATCTGATAGTTCAATTGTTGAATTCGGCATTTAGAAACCGTCAGGTTAGACATTTCAACCGTCAAACTCAACATTTCGAAACTTTCAGGGATAGACGTTTCAACTGTCGGTTTGACATTTTGCTATTATATGGATTTACTATTCAAATGTGCCACTTTCATGCTATTAAATGTCGACATATTGATTGTGCCGAATTTTTACCATTGCAATCTCGACTTTCAAGTATGAGTAATCATTTGAGATTCATTGTGTCGCATGTGGGAAAGTTGTTCATGTAGATGACGAATAAAAGTTGAGAGTGGACAAAACCATCGAAACGACGCAAACGACAGATACGAGTCTACCCTTCGAATTAGAAAATGCACTCATTGTGGTATAAAAATAACTAGAACACGTGTTCCAACCCCATTGTAACACCACTCACATACATAGGCTTGATGTTTGAAACTGGTTGAAGTTGTATTTTGCATGACCAAATGATGGCGTTGTACATTTTTAAGTTGTATTATCACTATCGTTTGTAAATATCAGTCAGGTAGCAATAACTTCACAGTGAAGTTCTCACATAAACAGAGTACTTCATTACATTCTGACACTTTTAGTTCCAACATAATATTTCTATTCCTAAATTCTTTGTGGTTTTTTTTTTGCATATCACAACGCTGTTGACACGACCCGTCCCGAATCACCCTAGTGGACCCGAAACGTGACGTGCTCTGATGGTAGACTCTGACTAGATGCCGATCACCACCAAAGCTGACTATGCGTTACTACAAAATGTGCACAAGAATAATATGTTTATGAAAAATATAGTACAATGGGCCCAAAATAAATATTTTGTGCTCAACCAAAATACATCATATCGTGTAGCTATAACTCTGAAATCATCATGTTCCTCAAGCTATCAAGAACCAATACTACCTGTAAGAAAAATTGGGGAAAAATATATGAGCTAATAGCTCAGTGAGAAAAAATTTAAAATAATTATACTTTCTCATTTATCATTTTTATCGAAAATCAAGTTTACATAATTTAATAGTCCACAGTATAACAACATATAATAATTATAATCATAATCAAGATATAAATCATCATCAGTAATTAATAATCAATCGGGCATAGTTGAGTGGCCCATCCTCCTATTATTATCAGAGGTACATCCCGGACAGCCTCCATAATCACCCAAGAAGAATCTTACCTAAAACGCCAGTAATCACAATATCACAATCGAGTGAACCATCCTCCTATGATAACCAGAGATACATCCCCTGACAGCCTCCATGATCACCTAGGACGTGTCCCACCCGAGATGCTAACAATTACCATATCACACAAGACAAGCAAGTGGTCAATCATCTCGTGATCACCAAAGGTATATCCCCTAACTATCATTGTGATCACCAGAGAAGTCTCACATTCCAATTCACAAATAATCCATACACAATTTTTAAAATTCTACACTGATCATAATGAAGGAATATTTCCACTTTAATCATGTAATTGGACAAATAATTCACATAATTGCATAAAATGTATAATAATATAATTACTTATCAATACTTGAAAAATATTTAAGTTTTTCCACTCACCATTTAAACTTTTCCCTCACTGGCTATGAACTGGATGGGAATTATCTTGATTGATAAGCTATTCCAATCTCTTTATTATTTCCTGAGAAGTGAGGCACTTGTTCAATTACAAGCCAATTCGTCCAATTCCTTAATGAATAAATAACAGGCCCAAAATCTCAACCATTACTCATTGTTCTATGTTTTTCAAATTGGCTGATGGAAGATAATCACTACTTTTCCTTCCCATATCAAAATAGTGGCTTGAAATAATACTCTTTCCCTCAATCTGAAAATTAAACCAATTACTTGGAACCCTAGAAAATTCAACCTAAATTATTTCTTATCTCTTGAAAAAAAGTAGAAAAATTGAACCCATACTTCAAGAAATCAACACTAACTTCTTCTTCTTCTTCTTACTTTTTCCCCCTCTTTTCTTCTCCTTCTCTTTTTCCTTTCTTTTTCCACTCTTTTTTTCGGACATCAGCTTCAGATCCCAGCTTATGTTTATCCATTTGCCTATGTGTGTGTATGAATATGAAAATGAAAAAAAAAAAAAAAGGGTTCAACTTTCCTCAATTTAAGTCTTTTTTAGACTTTGACTTTGACAAGTCAAACTTTTGATATTGACTAAATGGAATGGGTTATAACAGCTGTTGCTGTAGTTATATTGTCACTGATGTTTCATTACAGTTTGAAGACACTAGTCATGTTTAAGTTCACATGCGAAATATTTCATCACATCCCGAAAGTTAAACTGCCTGTCCCTACAAAAGGTTCCTATCATTCTCAACAGTTGGTTGTAAATTTGACTACAAATGAGATGTATAAGGGATATGTTGTTGCACAACATTCGATACATATGTTACCATATGAATCTATGACAAAACTACAATAAATAATTATAGCCGATGATGTACGCAAATTTTGGCCTCATCAATGGTCGTCGAGTTCAACGAAGGTGCATAAGCACATATATATACAATCATCAAAGTCTGTTTATAATCAAAGTCCTAGAGAATTGTCTCTACTATAGTCATTTAGTATACAACCACCAAAAAGTGTTTATCATAGTATTAACAAACTTTTGGGCACTAAGTTTTGACTCTCTTTCTCCTACCCTTGGTTTACAGAGTCCTGGTAGATGCTGTAGGAAAGTGAACGCATGTCGATCATGGCCTCTTTGTGTTAACTGCACCGTCGCCTTCAATGGGTATGGTGGCCACCACTGGTATGCCAACAACATCGCCTACGCAAAAGTAGTATGAAACGAATTAGTTATCCAATATTCGAAATTATAACATAATAGCCTACTAACATCTAATTATCCACTCAGCTAGCTAAAATCAATATTATGAATCATTCTTTGAGAACTTACCTTCAAGTTGGACTATGACATTAGAAGTGAAAAACGTACTTTTCTCTATGGCATCATCCAATATTGTAGTACCATCTGCATTTGAATTGGGAGAAGACATTCAACATTATCTTTCAACTCAACATGCTTATAATATATAATCGGAATTCAACTCAACATGCTTAAGTGACAGTTATACCAAAATTAAAGAAAAAACGTCACTACTAGAAGCTGTAAAACAAATCTAAACTAAAAGGCTAAACAAAAATACTATCACAATAGTTTTCTATTGTGAAAGAAATACACCAAAAAGTACAATCGCATACTCTTGCAGTCCAAATCGTGTGAGGTGGCCCTGTACATGGAACCATAACTCCTTTTTCTTTTCAGTTTTTATCATTCTGAACACAAGTTATTGAACTAGCTGTGCCCAGAATTGAATTTCAGGTAAAATTGGCAAGGAAACCAAGTCACGACATTGCTCTGCTTGGAAAATGTGAACACGCAAGCGCGTGGCTTCAAGAGTTAAAAATTCAAAATTCATATACGAGAACAAGGAATGAGAAGAAAGAAGAATGTCAGATGATGATATGTCATACATTTCATTCATAGTATAAGTACATGAGCTGTTGAACAAATTTAGGCTTCTAAAACCAACAATTGAGATAAGTGACTCACTACCGAGAACGACAATTTATCTCTATGGATGGTTCCATAATTGTGACGTTTACATTTCATGAAATAATGGTGTTGAGATGATGATATGTCATACATTTTAACCCCTGAAATCACATGTAGAAGAGAAGCTTAACCGAATTTGGCTCACGAAACCAACTGTCGAGAATTTTAGAGTCTAACTGTCTATAACGACAATTCATCTCGACAGATGATTCCATTATTGTCGGGACTCACAGTTACATTTCACATTCACGATGAATTTCCAAGAAATGAAGGGTGTGGTTGTGACAAACATGATTAGTGTTATAAAATCTAGATATAAAATCTAGAGATTTGCTAGTGATAAATGCTCCACAAGAGACATGTCACTAGAAAATGGTCCTAAAGATAATTTTCCTAGATTTTTCTCTTCAAGCCATTACACTCGTTATTTATCAAATGGCGAGAAACGTGATAGGCCATGGCTGGTGTATTCAAATGATCTTGATAGAGTTTTTTGTTTTTGTTTTATGTTATTTAAAAGAGGTTTACAAAAAATTCGGTTAAAAAATGAAGGATTTAGTGACTGGGTACATCTCGGTGTTAGACTTAAGGAACACAAAATGAGTAGTGTGCATATCAACATGGCTACTTGGATTGATTTACGTGCTAGACTGAAGAAAACTGAAACAATTAATGTAGAAATTCAATAACAAATTAGAAAAGAGAAACAACATTGGAAGGAAGTACTGCAAAGAATAATTTATGTCGTGCAATACTAAGCTAAAAATAGTTTGGCTTTTCGTGGAACTAACGAGAGACCTCTTGAGGATAGTAACAGGAATTTCTTAGGACTAATTGAAATGATTGCAAAGTGGGATCCTATCATGAAGGAACATATACGGCATATTGAAAGTAATGAAATTCAATATCATTATCTTTCACATAAAATTCAAAATGAGTTGATAGCTTCTTTAGCTTCTAAAATCAAAAGCACAATTATTAAGAAAATCAAAGAAGCAAAATACTTTCTGTGATACTTGATTGTACTCCGGATGCAAGTCACCAAGAACCAATGTCATTGATCTTAAGATGTGTAGACTTATCTAGTAACCCAATTAAAATATATGAATATTTTGTTGAATTTTTAAAAGTGGACAATACAACAGGTCGATGACTTTTTGAAGAATTACAAAATACTCTAATTACTCTTCATCTTGACATTAATGAAGCAAGTGGACAAGGATATGATAATGGATCTAACATGAAAGGTAAGCACCAAGGTGTTAAGAGAAAAAAAAAACTACTAGACACAAATCCTAGAGCATTTTATACACCATGTGGATGTCATAGTTTGAATTTAGCACTGTGTGTTATGGCAAACTCTTGTTTTAAAGCAAAAGATTTTTTTGGTGTTGTACAAGGTATTTATAATTTGTTTTCTAATTCTACAAAGAGATGAAAAATATTGAAAGATAATGTTAAAACTAATGTCAAGTCATTATGATGAAGTGCATAAAGAGTTAGAATTTATGATGAAGTGGTATCGCAAGGCAAAATAATGATTCCATGATAACTTTGGGTTTGTCCGTTTTTGGCGAATTAATAGTCTAATTTGAGTGGAAACGGGCCATGGATCACAACTCATCGCCTTTGGCCATGACGTACGTCAGATTTCATCGTTTAGGCTCTCGGTTACGCGTTTTTGCCGTTTATGGTAATTTTTATTTTGGTAATATCTCATTCAATAAAATTCGGATTTTGATTCAATTTGTTGGAGGACGATCCTGAATATTAGGAGTTTTCATTTAAGTTAAAATATTGAATTTTTCCATTTATAAAAAAATATCATTTTTTTTAATTTTATTATTTATTTTTCGAAATTTGTTAGGGTTTTGCTATTTAAACCATTGTAAACCCTTTGAGGCAGACATTATTGAATTGAATAAGAATTTTCGTAAGTTTATCTCATATTTGTGAGATTATTCATCTTTCTTATAATCTTCCGCTACGTCAGTTGGTACCAGAGCCGAAGTCGTTCCTTCACCATGCCGCCAAGGAGACGTCCAAAAGCTCGTGAAGTCCCAGTGGAAGAGGTATATAGACGTGATGAAATCACACAGCTGCGTCAACAAGTGGAGTTGCTGACACAGCAATTTGCTGCACTCATGCCGCAACATCATGCGCCGGTGGCCCCGCCGGTTGAGGATTCCGATGATGAGAATCCGTTTGCACAACCTGAGCATCCAATAGATCTGCCAGTCTGACGGAAGGGGTGGTCAGGATCAGAACATGCGTTGGGAATCAGGATTCAAGGTTGATATTCCTGAGTTCCATGGTGGATTAAGTTCAGAAAAGTTATTGGATTGGGTGACTGCAATGGAGGAGATCTTAGAATTTAAGGAGGTACCTACTGATAAATGTGTGCCTCTCGTTGTGACGAGGTTTCGTGAACGAGCAGCAGCGTGGTGGCAACAGACTAAAGTGACGAGATCCAGATTAGGGAAATCCAAGTTTATATCGTGGGATAAATTGAAGAAGCACATGAAGAAGTAGTTTCTGCCCTACAACTATGTTCGGACCATGTACCAGCAGCTACAGAATCTGTGTCAAGGCGTCAAAATGGTTAATGACTATACCATGAAATTTTATATGTTGATTACGAGGAATGAGGTGATGGAGATAGAGGAGCAGTTGGTGTCACGATATGTGGGTGGTCTTCGTCCCCAAATACAAGACACGCTGAATATGTTTGATCATGTGACAGTTTTTGAGGCATTTTAGGGGGCATTACAGATAAAGAAACAGCAGGCTAGGAGAAATACAGTTCCTTTTTCTGCAGGCATTTCTTCCAATAATTTACAGCAGCAGATGACAGGTCCTGGTAATCCTACTCAACCTGGCCCTCCTAGGCCTAACCCTATTCAACAGCCAGCGCGTCTTGGAGGTGGTATTCGTTGTTTTGCATGTGGTGGTATAGGTCATAGACAATCTGAATGTCCCAAGAATCCGCGCAGAGGACTCTTTTTTGATGAGAGATATGACGATTATGAAGGTCCACCTGTATTTGACAATGATGATACCGAGGAAGTCGGAGAGGAGGAAGAGTTTGTAGTTAGTGATGTGGGTCAAGCGTTGGTGGTGAGGTGGAGCTTTCTGACTCCCCTGGAGAGTAACACTGACTGACTGCATAATAATATCTTTCAGTCGACGTGTACTGTTGGGGGAAAGATATGTAGATTTGTTATTGATTTTGGTAGTTTTGAAAATGTGGTGGCTGAAGAGGTCGTTAAGAAGTTAGGTTTGTAGATTGAGAAGTATCTCAAACTGTATAAATTAGCTTGGCTGAAGAGGGGTAACGATGTAGAGGTGTCTCAGCGTGCTCGAATCAGTTTCTCCATTGGGCCTACCTACAAAGATCATGTATTATGTGATGTCGTAGAGATGGATGCGTGCCATTTGCTGTTAGGGAGACCGTGGCAGTTTGACCGCCATTCGCTGCATGATGGGTATACCAACACGTACAACTTTCTGTTTGGGGGTAAGAAGATTGTGTTACTACCGGATAAGGGTTCAGTGAAAACAGTTGGGGACATCACTAATTTACTGACCAGAGCAAAGTTTGAAACAGAGATGGAAGAGTCTGGGGTCGTGTATGTACCGGTGGGCAAGTCAATTGACAGTGAGCAGGAGGTTCCTCGTAGGGTTCAGCCATTGCTAAAGGAGTTTCATGAGGTCTTCCCAGGAGAGCTTTCAGATGGGTTGCCACCACTGCGGGATATTCAACATCAGATTGACTTGGTGCCTGATGCTTCTCTGCCCAACCGGGCGCATTACAGGATAAGCCCTACTAAACATGAAGAGTTATGTAGAGAAGTAGAGGAGCTTCTGGCAAAAAGGCACATTAGGGAGAGTCTTAGTCCTTGTGCTGTTCCTGCTTTCCTTACGCTGAAGAAGGATGGGACTGGCGTATGTGCGTGGATAGTAGGGCGATCAATAAGATTACGGTGCGTTATCGTTTTCCTATTCCTCGCCTAGATGATCTGTTAGACCAGCTTACTGGTGCTTGCGTGTTCAGTAAGCTTGACTTGAAGAGTGGGTATCATCAGATTCGGATCAGACCTGGAAATGAGTGGAAGATAGCATCTAAGACGAGAGAAGGGTTGTACGAATGGTTGGTCATGCCTTTTGGCCTCTCAAATGTACCTAGTACATTTATGCGGATCATGAATCAGGCTCTTCGTCCATTCATCGGTAAATTTGTGTCCTCTACTTTGATGATATTCTGATTTACAGTGCTACCGATGATGATCATGTCCAGCACCTTCGAGAAGTTCTTTCAATTCTTCGTAGGGATCACTTTTATGCTGCAGTGAAAAAGTGTTCGTTCTTGACTGATCGTGTTGTATTCCTTGGTTATGTGGTGTCAAAGGAGGGGTTAGCGGTTGACACATCCAAGGTGGAGGCAATAAGCCAGTGGCCACAACCTAAAACTGTTACAGAAGTGCGCAGCTTTCATGGCCTTGCTTCATTTTATCGCAGGTTTATACCACATTTTAGCAGTATCATGGCACCTATTACAGATTGTATGAAGGATGGAAAGTTTCAATGGACTCCCGAAACAGAGGCATCTCTTCAGTTGATTAAGCGTGTTGACTCTTGCTCCGGTTTGGTGTTGCCTGACTTTACCCAGCCGTTTGAGCTACATTGTGATGCCTCAAAGGTGGGTATTGGTGGTGTGCTGAGTCAAAACAACCGCCCCGTTGTATACTTCAGTGAGAAGATTTCTGGTCTGAAGTCTCGGCACAGTACTTATGATGTGGAGTTCTATGCAATAGTCCAGGCAGTTCGAAATTGGCGTCACTATCTGTTCCAGAAGGAGTTTATTTTGTATACCGATCATGATGCCCTTAAATACCTTGGTACTCAAGATAAGGTATCTGCTAGACATGCCTCTTGGATTGCTTACTTGCAACAGTTTACTTTGGTGATTAAGTACAAAGCAGGTGTCCTTAACAAGGTGGCAGATGCATTGAGTATGGGTTGATGGTTTCCTTTTTCATGGCAACCAGTTATGTATTCCAAATGGTAGTTTGAGGTTGAAGATTGTTCAAAAATTGCACAATGAGGGCCACGTGGGTCGTGACAGAACATTGCAGCTTGTTGCTGCTTCTTACTTTTGGCCATCTTTGCGCAAAGATGTCGGTAAGTTTGTGGAGCGTTGTCGGACTTGTCATTTGGCTAAAGACAAGGAGACAAATGCTGGCTTGTATATGCCCCTTCCTATCCCAACCCAGCCTTGGACAGACATTAGCATGGATTTCGTTGTAGGGCATCCCAGGACTCTGCGTGGTTTTGACTCTATCTTTGTAGTGGTTGATCGGTTCTCAAAGATGGTTCACTTCATCCCCTGCAAGAAAACTACGGATGCTGTCAATGTGGCTTTACTGTACTTTCGTGAGGTATATCGCTTGCATGGACTGCCTACATCTATTGTGTCTGATCGGGATACTCGTTTCCTCAGTCACTTCTGGCGCAGTTTGTGGCGCTCGGTCAATACAAAGTTGGACTTCAGCAGTGCATATCACCCTCAGACAGATGGACAGACAGAGGTTGTTAATCGCTCATTGGGTGATTTACTACGTTGTTTGGTTGGTGATCACATCAAGTCTTGGGATCAGAAGTTGTGTCAGGCAGAATTTGCTCATAATCATGCTGTCAACCGGAGTACAGGTTTTAGTCCATTTCAGGTAGTGTATGGTCTCGTTCCTCGTGGTCCCCTTGACTTGGCCCCAGTTTCTACTTCTGTTAAAATGCATGGTAAGGCTGAGGATTTCGTTTAACAGTTACAGCAGATTCACTCACAGGCTCATGATCAGTTGCAGGCTGCTGTTAATAAATATAAGCATGATGCAGATCTTAAACGTCGACATGTTGAATTTGAGGTAGGTGACTTTGTTTGGGCGGTGTTGACAAAAGATCGTATCCCTGCTCATGAATACAACAAGCTTACTGCCAGAAGATTGGTCCATTGGAGGTCATTGAGAAGATTAATCCAAATGCTTATCGTTTAAAGCTGCCAGTCATATTCGCACATCCGACGTGTTTAATGTCAAACATCTGGTGCCATTTCGTGGTGATAATTCTGATGATGATGAGACTTCTTACCTGTCAAATTCGAGGGCGAATTTTTCTCACACTGGGGAGAATGATGAAGTGGGATCGCAAGGCAAAATAATGATTTCATGATAACTTTGGGTTTGTCCGTTTTTGGAGAATTAATAGTCTAATTTGAGTGGAAACGGGCCAATGATCACAACTCATCGCCTTTGGCCATGAGTATGTCGGATTTCGGACAGATTCCATCGTTTAGGCTCTCGATTACGCGTTTTTGCCGTTTATGGTAATTTTTATTTTGGTAATATCTCATTCAATAAAATTCGGATTTTGATTCCGTTTGTTGGAGGACGATCCTGAATATTAGGAGTTTCCATTTAAGTTAAAATCTCGAATTTTTCCATTTATAGAAAAATATCGTTTTTTTATTTTTATTATTTATTTTTCGAAATTTGATAGGGTTTTGCTATTTAAACCATTGTAAGCCCTTTGAGGCAGACATTATTGAATTGAATAAAAATTTTCGTGAGTTTATCTCATATTTGTGAGGTTATTCATCTTTCCTATAATCTTCCGCTACGTCACATTGTCAGCTACACGATGGAAAAGTCACATTGAAGCTATTAAAGCAATTAGATTCCAAGCTCCTGAATTAAGAAAAGCTTTACTTGAAGTCGCTGAAAATGAAAATGACAATGATGTAAGGTGTCGGGCTAATGCTTTGGCAACCCTTTATGTCGGAAATTTTGAGTTTTTAGTAGCTATGATCATATGGTATGAGATATTGTATGTTGTTAACTTGATTAGTAAATGCTTGCAATCTAATGATATGCTTATTGACGTTGCTATTGAGGAAGTGAAAGGGCTGATTGCTTTTTTCAAAAAATATAGGGAAACTGTATTCAATGATGCTATAAATATTGCTAAAGAAATTGCCATTGAAATGAAAATTAACCCTTCATTTCAAGTGAAACGTGTAATTCATAGGAGGAAACATTTTGATGAAAATGCTACTGTAGACGATTCACAATCACCCGAAGATTCTTTTGGAACCCATTATTTCCTTTATATAGTAGATCAAGCAATTGGATAACTTGAACAAAGGTTTGATCAATTCAATTCATATGAAAAAAATTTGGATTTCTATTTTGTTCTGACAAGTTAAACTCATTGGATGATGCTAATTTGAAAACATGTTGTGATCGTCTTGATATTGTTCTACGACATGTAAATTTTCGCAATCTTGATGGCAAAGATTTATTTCAAGAGTTAAAAGTTTTGCGAAATATTTTACCAAAATAAATAAAGACGGCTTTTGATATATTAACTTATTTGAAAAGATTGGATTACTTTCCGAATACACGTATTGCTTATAGAATATTATTGACAATTCCTGTTACTGTTGCACCTGCTGAAAGAAGTTTTCAAAATTGGAGTTATTAAAATCTTATTTGTGATCAACCATGTTACAAAAACGATTGAATGGATTAGCTTTGATATCTATTGAGCAAGATTTTCTAGAAAATATTGATTACAGAAGTTTAATTACTGAGTTTGCTTTTAAAAATGCGAGAAGAAATATTTTTACATGATTTGTTGCATTTCAAGCTTTACACGTGATTTTTTTTTTTTTTTTTTTGGTTATTTTCTAGTGGCTTGGATGGTTATTCGATGATGACATATGAATTTTGATGAAGTTCGAGAGATGTTTTTGAGCTTTATTTATATTTTTCTTATTCATGATATGTAAAAAAAAAAAGAAAAGCAGATATTTGAATATCATATTTTTGTGATGAAATAATATTTTATCGAATTTTTTAAATACATATTTTAATTGTTTGAAAGGGGACACCATTTTAAAATCTCGCACATGGCACAAAAAATCTCAGGGCTAGCTCTGTAGACCACTTCTTGATTCTTGAAAAGTAAAATTTTCACGAGATGAATTTTTGCTCTGGGATTGAGGTCTAACATGTCTGGGGCGTGAATAGTGGGTTTGGGGATTGGAAATCAAATGGGTCGTTCAATATTGCGGGAGTATTTTATTTAAAGAGTAATGGAATTGGTGTAAAGTGTAAACTACGGATGATCAGCTATGTGACGTTAAATTATAAAATCAATAAATAAAATAGGTCTCAATTTGGACATATATAAAAAAGTACATATTGGACACAAAAAGTCAATTAATAAATATTTTCCATCTTATTATGGTCCGATATCTAATACCATGCATGAAGAATAACATGTTAATATAATTTACCAAAACACTTTCTTCAGTATAAAATTATCCAAATGAAGCTTGACTTGTTGAAGAAGACTTGGTGTATGGTCCGGATTAAGTCAAATTCCCACATAAACATCCATCAAAGTCAAATTAACAATCTATAGGTCCAAGGTTCTCAATTAAAATATCTATTGTAACTCTTAAGTATGTTTGGCTGATGTTTATAATTTGTTTAAAAGTAATTAAATTATTTTTTGTTCACATATTTTGTAAGATTCACAAATATTTTTCATTTATCTATCATTTATTTATAAATTGAATTGTTCAAAATATGAACACAACCACTAGTGCATGTGAAACTTCTAAAACGTAGAATTAAGCTCCTTGTACATAGCAAATGTACATGTATTTTTATAGATGTACATGTGGCAACACTGAATTGATTAATTTAATTGTATTTTTTTTTCAACATTTAATTAAATCTTGACAACTGACTATTTGTCAACAAAATTGTCGATCAACCCTGTATATGTAGCAGGATTGTAAAACGTAAGACAAATGCCAAGAAAATCTAATTTTCCATCTCAAAAGTCAAAAAATCAAACCCCTTAAACGCGTTAGGGTACGTACGTGGAAATTCTCACATCCATGTTTGTTCACGCAGAAATTTCAACAATGGTGTTCCTCACTCTCACCCCCACCCCACACCATCCTCCCCCCTCCATCTAACTATATATATATACACACACATGTATCTATATGCCAAATTATTATTTTCTTTGAACTCTTCTCAAAGAAGTATCTAAACGAGCAAAAAATATCTCATTTTAGCTCAACAATGATGGAAAATAAGCCGGGAGCAGTAGGAAGGGCCTACACTTCACCACAGGTGAATCCTTACGGCCGAGTAGACGAAGAGGTGGTGACGGTGGCGGAAAGGGAGCTCCGCCGCAAGAAACGGCTCAAATGTTTCATGTACGTCGCTGCCTTCGTCGTGTTCCAAACCGGAATCATTCTAATCTTTGCACTCACTGTAATGAAAGTGAGAACTCCCAAATTTCGAGTCCGATCTGCTTCTTTCGACCCTGAAACTTTTAACATAACAACGTCAAACACGAATCCCTCCTTCCACATTAAAATGTTCGCTGAACTTGGCGTCAAAAACCCTAATTTCGGTCGCTACAAGTATCAGGACAGCTCGATTGAATTCTACTACATGAACATAAAAGTTGGAGAGGCGTTCATTCCAAGAGCAAGAGCAAAAGCTCGGTCGACGAGGAAATTTAACGTAACAGTGGAATTGTCTTCTGTAAATGTTCCGAGAACTCTCCCAGCAGAATTTGCAACTAGTACAGTTATTTCATTTAGAAGCCAGTCTAGACTGAGAGGAAAAGTTGAGCTTATGAAGATCATGAAGAAGAACAAATCCACTAACATGAGTTGCACCATGGAAATCAATACTTCTTCAAGGCAGCTGAGGAATTTGTCTTGCGGATGAGCTTGTTTGATCCATACATGATACATATATATGTTATTTCTTAAATAATTTATTAGTTCCAGTTCTTGTATTTCACGACAGTGGTGTGTTTTACAATAAATATGATGAAAATATTTTACATATTCTTATTCACACATGTTTTTTCATTATAGAACGAATTCTCGATTTCAAATTTCATCAATTGTCAATAACTTTGCTCTAACTTTTATTAATGGATACCTGTTTTAAAATATTAAGCGGTTAGATAAAAAATAAATTACTTGTTTATTTATATTTCTAACATTCGTCTTTCAAAAAAACTAAGTTACTTGTGATTTGAACACAAATTCATTTAATATTACTTTTCATTTGGCCTTTACTTGGTTTACTAAAGAAGTAGATAAAAATTTAAATCAAACTCAACAATTGATTTTAGTTATATATTTCGTGGACTCCACATTAGTTATCAACTTTTTATTCATACATTTAATCAATTTTTATAAAAATTTATTTAAAATTCAATTTTCAACAAAATCAAACAGGGCTTAATTATATTTATATAACTTAGTGCTTGTTTGTCTCCCATTTTGAAAGAAGAAATAGAGTTTTGAATAGTATTTTTTGGAGGACGTGCGATTGAAAAGTAAAATAATTTTATTGATTTGTGTGTAGAATATTTTATTTAGTGAATATGTGGTGGAAATTGTTTAATATAGTAAGCAAACAATATTTAATAAAATGAATGACAAACAGGGACTTAATATTATCAACTAAAGTCAGCTATTTGGCACGGCATCAAAGATGAGGCAAGTACCAATAATAAAATTTTACTTTTCAAAGTAAAATTTTAACTTCAAGTACACATTTTGTGAGACTCACTTATACTATCACTAACTAATCAATCACTGATTTATATCACATTATAACTTTAGCAACTTATAATTTTATCCAAACACTTTGCAAGTTCATTAAAAAATTAATCTTATGCCCTGTATTTTACACTAAATTATGCATTTTATCTATAATTTTTTTTCATAAGCTAGTCATGTAATCTTGTACTATATGAGACTCTGAGAGAATGAAACTAGCATAGTTAGATAATGAACTTAAATACCCAAATGGCGACCCTTTCATCTTCACAATTTTCCCTATTTATCGAGCCAACGTCTTTTGACATTTAAAGATTTTAGTTCAGTTGTGATTGCATATTCATGCAACTCTCTGTTATTTCACAATAAATGGATTATGAGCACATTGGTCCCCCATCTTCTTCTCAGCCCCAACTAAGGTGATTGCTAAAAATGAAATAGTGCATCACTTCCGTAATCATAATGATCGCTTTATGTGGTCAATAGTGCATCACAAATTGATCCATGATATTTTCAATTGTCAATTCTCGGTCTGCATCAAATTTTTTAGATTTTCGATTTAGTTCCCAAACTTTTACAATTATCCTTCTTTAGACCCTTTTGGCCGAATTTTACTTCTTTTCTTCATTAGCTTTTAACGTCGAATTTATCTGTTAAACTTTGATCCAAAGTCTATTGAGTATTTGTGGATTTGTTGAATTGGACTTTGAATAAGTCAAAATTTAGACTAAGGAGGAAAAGACGCCGCATTGCCACTAGCTTTGTTAGATTTGGAAAGATAGAATTATGATATAATCAATTTGGGAAATATCTAGAATTGTATTTAATCACATGCCAATTGATTTTTAATAGTACAATAAGCTGTCCATATTTATACAGCAAATTGGAATCATTTCCTAACTAATTCACTAACAAATCTACATGCCAATCAACAAAAAAATGGAATCTGTACAAAGGGAATAATCTAACAAACTTCCTTCTAGATTATTCTGTTGCTGCCCTATCATCAGCCCACGTTGGCCCTTTTTCTTGCTAATTGTGCTCTAGTTGGTTTGTATCTTCTTGATGATTGTGCTCCAACTGATCTTCATCTTCTTGCTTCTTTAATAGTCCACTGCAAGATGGAGAGTAAATATTCATTACTCCCATCTTAGATAAACAAGAATAGGAACTTTGAGAATTTAAGGCTTTAGTTAGGATATCTGCAATCTGGCATGTGCTAGGGACGTGTTGAGTAATAATTCTCCCATCTTGTATTTTGTCTCAAACCAAATGGCAATCAAGCTCAATGTGCTTGGTTCTTTCATGGAATACCAGATTTGTGGCTATGTGGATGACAGATTTATTGTCACATTTTAGGATTACTGGTTGAAGATGTTCAATGTTTAGATCCTTAAGTAGATATCCAAGCCAAGTGAGTTCACAACAAAGGTTTGCCATTGATCTGTATTCCACTTCCGGTGAGGATCGAGACACCACATGTTTTTTTTATTTCCATGATATTAAAGCTTTCCCAATGAACACACAATAGCCAGTTACTGATCTCTTACTATCAACACACGCCTCCCAATCTAAATTACAATAGCCTTCCAGCTACAGTCTTGATTTTGTAGGGTAAAATAGTCCCTGTCCAGGTGCCCTTTTTATGTACCTCAGTAGCTTGTGAGCAATATGTAGATGTAGAATTCTAGGACTTCCCATAAACTGACTTAATAATTGAACTGAGTATGTAAGATCAGGTCTGGTAATTGTTGAATATAATAATCTTCCTACTAGTCTTCTGCAGAGAGATGGATCAGGTAATAACTCACCTTCATCCTTGTTGAGTTTAATCATCTGATCGAGAGGAATCTTAGCAGGGGTTGAACCTATATTTCCTGAATCTGCCAAGATATCTAAGGCATATTGGATCTTGCTACCTCGATTCCCAAAAAATACTTCAACCTTCCCAGATCTTTGATCTTGAACTTCTCATTGAAAGAAGCTTTGAGTTTGCTAATTGAATCATGACAATTGCCTGCTACTATTATATCATCGACATAAACTAAGATAGCAGTAAAATCATTACCAGTTAGCTTAGTAAATAGGCTGTAATCTGCCTTGATTGAGTATATCCCTGCTCAATAATGAAGCCAGAGAGTTTTGAATACCATTGGCGTGAAGCTTGCTTCAACCCATACAAACTCTTGCGTAGCTTACACACTTTGTTCCTATTGGCATTGGGGTGACTTGGGGGCAACTCCATGTAGACATCTTCATCCAAATCACCATTCAAAAATACATTGTTGACATCAAATTGGCATAGACTACACTCCTTCATTGTTACCACTGCCAATAGAGTTTTGATGGTAGTCAACTTTTCCATAGGAGAGAAGGTCTCGTGATAGTCAAGCCCCTCTAATTGAGTGTAAACCTTTGCTACTAAGCGTATCTTGAACCTTTCAACACTGCCATTAGCATTGAATTTGATCTTATATACCCACTTACATCCTATGGCCTCTTTATCAGGTGGTAGATTGGTCAAAGACCAGGTGTCATTAAGTTCAAGAGCTTCAATCTCAGCTTTCATGGCGGCACACCATTCAGGTGAGACTTCTTGGTAAGTTCTAGGATCAGAGTGATTTGTTACAGAAGTTACAAAAACAGGATGAGGAATGGATAATTTTTCATAAGAAATACTATTATTAAGAGGAAACTTATTGCCTGCGACATCAATGTCCTTTCTGTTGCAGAACTTCTAGAATGGGAGAGGTAAAGAAACCTGTTGACATAGGAAGTCTTCCAGATGATGAGGAGTTCTTCGAATTCTGTTGGACCTGCGGGGTAAGTAAATAATAACAGGATGATCTGACTCGAAAAGTTTAGTGGCTGCGTTAGGAGGTTCTGTGATGTCAAGATCAGTGCCTTTAGAGGATTCTATATACGGTGGATCATTTGAAGTGTTATGCTCAACTTGTTTGGCATTATCAAATGGGGAAATCACAAGAGTCATTAGAGATGACAGGATTCTGTGTAAAACTTAGAAGATTGAAATCAGTTAAGGAGATATTGTCACTGGGATTCATGCTTTTGAATGGAAAAATGTCTTCGTGAAAAATAACATTTCTTGAAATGAATACCTTTTTTGTTCTTAAGTCCAGCAGCCTATACCCCTTTACTCCAAAGGGATATCCAATGAAAACACATTCCCTAGACCTTCTATCAAACTTTCGCCTACCATTGACAAGAGTGGATGCATAAGCCAAGCATCCAAAGGCCTTAAGGTCAGTATAGTTGGGTCTGACCTGCATCAGAATGTCAAAGGGAATCTTGTGATTTAAGATAAGTGTTGGTGTTCTATTTATGAGATATACATCCGTTAGTATAAAATCATTCCAGTACTCTAAGGGGAGTCCACTTTGAAACTTCAACGATCTTGCCACATTCAAAATATGTTGATGTTTTCCTTCTACGATGACATTTTGTTCAGGTGTCTCAACACACGTCCTTTGGTGCATTATACCCTTTTTTAGATAGAAATTTTTCATGTTGAATTCCCCACCGTTATCCGTTCTGATGGTTTTAGTCTTTGTTTCAAATTAAGTTTCTACCATAGCACAAAAATTTTCTAAGATAAAGGTGGCATCTGATTTAAAATTTGCATATAAGCCCATGTACATCTACTGAAATTATCAACGATAGATAGAAAATACTTAGAATTATCTCTGCTGAATTCGTTACAAGGCCCCCAAATATTACAATGAATTAATTCAAAGCATTTTTCTATTTTGTGATGGCTAGTATTAAATGGCAATCTATGTTGCTTTGCCAAGGGACAGATGGGGCAATGACTGATGCTAGATGATGCATGAATAAAAGTGTTTTCATTAGGACTGAATTTAGATAATGAAGAGTGACCTAATCTGTAGTGCCATAGACTAGACTCTTTATTATTTTTGATAACAGATGCAGAAGAAGTGGGTAGACGTTTGAACTAATTGATGATTTCTGTCAGGGCCAAAGGAGAGACTTCCTTTCTCACCTTGTCGTACAGTCCATCCTTCACTTCACCCATTCCAATCGTTCTCCATGTCGAAAGGTCCTAGATATAACAACAGTTGGAGAAGAAAACAGGACAGCAGTTAAGATATTGAGTAAGTTTCTTTGCTGAAATTAAATTGAAGGTGAAACTAGGAATGCAAAGCACATTATGCAAGGTAATATTTTCTGAGGTTTTCACAGTCCCCTATGTGTGGCAAGGACACTTTCTCCATTCAGTAAAGCCACAGAGTGTATCACATTAGATTGGATGGATGTAAAAAAGAGGTAGAACAGGTCATGTGATCTATTGCTCTTATGTCGAAAATCCATGGAGTTTCAAGACCATTTTCATGATTGTGATGAAATGTGGTTAAACTTAATGATTTACTAGACAATTTATTATTGAAGTCATCTGATAAGGAATGATTTGTGGAAGCTTGGACATTGTTTGAAGAAGCAGGCTACTGATGATTTGTTGTTGGCTTGAGGAGTACCATTAGTTGAGAATATTGCTCTTGACTTAATAACATTTGACCCTTATCTTTCACTATCTCCTGATTAAAAACCATATTGACAACTGATTTTCCCTTATCATTCAACCTTTGTCCCTGTGGAAAACCATGAAGCTTATAGCACTTGTCAACTGAATATCCAGGCATCTGACAGTAAGACCACAATGGTCTATTTGGATTTGCCTTGAAGCATCTCTCAAGGGAATGGCCTGCAATTCTGCAATGGGTGCAATAATACCTATCCCTATCTTTCCTCTATGATTAAAAACTTTAGTTTCCTCCCTTTCTGAAGTTCCTTTTGCTTAGAAAAACCATGGAGTCAGAATTGACAGAACCAGTGTTTGATATTTCTCGCCTTTTCTCCTCTTGTTGGATCAAAGATTACACTTTATTCAGGCTAGGAAATGGCTTAATCAGCAGATGCTGAGCCTTGATTTCTTTATAAGACTCATTCAACCCCATTATAAACCTCATGACCCAGTCCCTTTACTGGTTTTCGATCACTATCTTTAGGCCCCCACATGTCCAGCTGGTGATGTTCTTATAGTTCTGTAATTCATCCAATAAGATTTTGAATTTGGAATAATAAATACTCACAGAATCTTGGTTTTGCATCAAGGTAGTAATATCCTTCTTAACTTCAAAAATGTGTGGAGCATTCTGTTGAGAAAAACGCTGCTCAAGGTCAATTCAAAGGAGATGAGCCATTTCAGCATAGATGGTGCTACTCTTGATATCAACTGCCATAGCGTTCTGCATCCAAGTGATAACAATGTCGTTGCATCTCAACCAATGTTCCATTAATGGATCATTAGGATCTTCCGGTTCACATAGAGTACCATCAATGAATCCTCGTTTGTTTTTGATTCTTAGTGCTCTCCTCATTGATCGAGTCCAGGAATAATAGTTATTGGATTCCAAGATATGTGTAACCAGCATAAGAGCACCTCCATCATTGCTGCCAACGTAGTAAGGGCTGTTGGGATGCGTTGGGTTATGAGGAAGAACCATTGAATTTCTGTCATCAGCTTGCTGTGGGTTTTGAGTGCAATTTGGATTCGTGCTTGAATCAATGGTTGAATTTGATCCTTCCATTTCGTACTCTGATACCATGTTAGATTTGGAAAGATAGAATTATGATATAATCGATTTGGGAAAAATCTGGAATTGTATTCAATTACATTCCAATTGATTTTTAATAGTACAATAAGCTGTCCATATTTATACAGCAAATTGGAATCATTTCCTAACTAATTCACTAACAAATCTACATGGCAATCAACAAAAACAGGGAATCTGTACAAAGGGAATAATCTAACAAACTTCCCTCTAGATTATTATGTTGCTACCTTGTCATTAGCCCACGTTGGCCCTTCTTCTTGCTGATTGTGCTCCAGCTGGTTTGTATCTTCTAGCTGATTGTGCTCCAGCTGATCTTCATCTTCTTGCTGCTTTAATAAGCTTATTGCTCGATCAGAGGGATGGAGTTTTCAGTAGAGAACTATTGCCCACCTACCATGCGCCTAGTGTTCAAGCGACGCAACGCACCTGCTGCTCACTTATCGCGAGCTAGCGATCGAGGGCTGCACGTGTCCGATACAAAATTATTTTCTTTATTCCACATGATATTTAATACTTTTTTCAATCTTTAGGACTTGTTTTAGGGTTTTAACATGCCCTCTATATATAGTTGTCTCTTCTTTACAAATTACAATATCACAGAAGTTATAAATACAATACTTTGTATTATTTCTCTATATTATAATAAATTCTTCATTCCATTGTCAAATCATCTTTGTTCTTATGTTGTGATCATTACTTCATATTTTGTAATAACCTCGTCTTTGTCAATTCACTAATAAGTGGTATCAAAACATACATAACTCTTGTCAGATTCTAACATTATCCCACAACATTCAATATTTAATCAAATTAAGTAGTATTCCATCAAAGCGACCTCCAAATATTCACTTTTATAGGCCCAAACAAGTGAAAAAAATCACACTTATCAAGTACTAAAGACTAGCTTTCACACATTAGTGTTGGTAACTTTTTCCTACTGTATATTCTACCTTGACTAGTGCAATATCTCTTATTGGGGTCAATGATTGAAAGTAGGATTATAGATTATAGTCACTAAAACAATCGCCATCTCTAATTTGAACCTAGAACTACAAATTATCACTTCTCTGAAACACTTGTTGTCCTCAATTCAAGCTCTCCCAACTTATTCTCAATTATTGGTTAAGTGCTTTTCTAATGGGTACTTGGAACTTCAACAAAGCCATCGTCTCCATTCATTTAACCCAAGTTTCCAACCACATCATATATCTATCACCGAACTTAGGCAATAAATGGAAAGAAGCATAATGTAGCACTCATTCATCAATTTTTTAAAAACTAAAGTTATATATAAGACTATATCTCCTTTCATTTTTCTTAGAGACTGCAGAAGAACAAGAGCAAAATGAAATTCGAAAAAAATTTAGGCATTCTAAAAAAACTTCACATTAATATCCCGTTCATCGAAGCAATTCTGAGCTATACCAAATATTTGAAGGACATGCAAACCAAGAAGAGAAAGCTTCCCGAATTCGAGGCCATGGCACTGATAGAGGAGTGTGTAGGATAAAATAATTGGAGAATCAAAGTAATTAATCAAACCGAAGGCCCGTGTTTACACAGTTTCCTTAAATCGAATTCGCCGCCTCACCGGGGTGCACGAGGTTTTGATTGGTGTTCGATTCCCAGGATACAATCGGTCGTCGATTCCCACTGCACTACATTAACCGCCTAAGAACTAGCTGCGTCTATCTCTCGAAGGAATAAGCAAAGGAAAATAAAACCAAGCTGCCGATAAATGAAAATGAGGAAACTCTTGTTTGGTTTTGTTTTTCCTTTGGTTGTTTTTGTTGTTTGAATCACTTGTACTTCTTCCACCAAGAAGTCTTCTATTTATACCCATAGATGAGGGGGTGGCCATAAATGCAATTGACATTGAAGATGAAGAGGAACGGCTGAAACAGCTGAAACTGAAATGCAGGAAATGAATTGCTAAACTGATGAAATGAATTGCTGAAGTGTTGATTTTCATTCAAACGAAACTGATTTCATTCAATATGAAATTATTTTCCAACAATCCCCCACATAAATGAAAATTTTGAAAACCAGAGAAAGATAGAGTATAGCGAATCAATCCTGCATAGGATATGTAGCATTTAGCTTTGAACATTCCCTTGTGAAAATCTATCGAGTATTACTAGCAACCCAGTGGATCTGATGCCTTGAGCTGTTTCGCCATTTGTGTAAACGAAGATAATAGGCCTCACTTTGGACCATTCTAGACACAGCGTAGTTCTCAATGTTGTGTTCGTTTTGGCCATGAACACGTCGCTTGGTTCTACAAGTGTTTGTTCAAGGATGTAGCATTTCCAATCCTTATAGAAGCGGCCCCACTTCATACTCACATAGGTGACCTCTTAACTCAGCGTTTCCCAACAACGCTTAAGGGTCATTAAAAACGTAGCTTAACCTGTATCTTCCAATCACTGTGAGCACCATAGGAATGAGTAGAAGGAGAACGTTCTCAGTGATTTACACAGATATACATGGTTTAGTTGTCCCTTTGAACCTAGATCCTGGGATCTCTATTCAGCTAGATTGGGTTTCCACCATAATACCTTTCAACATCATAGGCTGCAAGCCCATTCCCTTCGATGCTTTTTCAACTAGCTCTCGAGTTAACCCTTTTGTTAACAGATCTGCAATATTATCCTTTGACTTCACGTAGTCCAGAGTGATAATACCTTGTGAAAGTAGTTGTCAAATGGTACTATGTCGCCTTCGAATATGTCGAGACTTACCATTATACATATTACTCTGTGTCCTACCAATTGCTGATTGATTATCGCAATAAACACAAATTGCAGGCACAGGCTTTGACCATCTTGGAATATCCTCAACAAACTGGTGAAGCCACTCTACTTCTTCAGTTCCTTTGTCCAAAATGATTAACTCAGATTCCATTGTAGATCTTGCGATGCAAGTTTTTTTGGACGATTTCCAAGAGACAGCTGCACCACCAAGAGTGAAGGCATATCCACTAGTAGATTTTGAATCTGACATATCTGATATCCAATTTGCATCAACATACCATTCGATTACTGCAGGGTATCTAAAATAATGTAGTCCAAAATCACGAGTGTACCTCAAATAATGTAACACCCTGAAAATGGCTCTCCAATGGATAGTACCTGGTTTACTCGTGTAGCGACTCAATCTGCTAACTGAGTATGCTATATCCGGTCTTGTACAAGTCATTAAATACATTAAACTCCCAATTATCCGAGAATACTCCAACAGTGACACACCATCACCAGTGTTCTTGGATAAGTGGAGACTCAAATCCACTGGAGTCCTTGCCACAGAGGTATTCGACTTGTTAAACTTGTCTAGTATCTTATCAATGTAATAGATTGAGATAACGTAAGTCCATTTGGTGTTCGAGTGATCTTTACTCCCAAAATGACATCCGCTAGACCCATATCTTTCATGTCAAATTTTGAGTTTAACATATTCTTAGTGGCTTTGATAATCTTATCAGAGCTGCCGACAATGAGCATGTCGTCGACGTACAGACACTATGACATATCCATCATTAGTGTCCTTGACATATACACACTTGTCGCACTCGTTGATTCTAAAACCACTAGAAATCATAGCATTATCAAATTTCTCATGCCATTGCTTCGGTGCTTGCTTTAAACCATAAAGCGATTTAGTCAGTTTACATACTTTCCTTTCTTGACCTGGAGCCGAAAACCCCTCTGGTTGCTCCATGTAGATTTCTTTATTCAAATCTCCATTTAGGAAAACTGTTTTTACGTCCATCTGATGTATTTCCAGATTTCGCAAGGCTGCAATAGCAATTATCATCCGGATAGAAGTTATTCTCGACACAGGAGAATAAGTATCAAAGTAATCTAAACTTTTTTTTTGCTTATAACCTTTGATTACTAGCCGAGTTTTATATTTATCAATGGAGCCATCCGCTTTCATCTTCTTCTTGAAGATCCACTTGTAATCCCCGGTGGAAGATCTACTAATTCCCAGGTATGATTCTGTAGGATAGAATCGATTTCACTCTTGATGGCTTCTTTCCACAGATGATCATCTGGAGAAGATATAGTTTCTTTATAGTTTTGAGGATCATTCTCCATCAAATATGTGAGGAAATCAGGGCCAAACGTCTTAGTAATTTTGGTCATTTTGCTCCGTCTAGGCTCATCCATACCTTCTTCAACTGGATCTTTACTGCTGCCATATGCAGAAGATTCCATAGTCTGTTTAATAAGAGTTAACTGTTTATGAGATTTACAAGGAAATATATTCTCAAAGAATTGTGCATTCCTAGACTCCATAATCGTGTTTGGATGAATATCAGGTACATTCGAATGATGTACTAGGAACCTATATGCACTATTATTTTATGCATAACCAATGAACACACAGTCAACTGTCTTAGGTCCAATCTTGACCTTCTTAGGAGGAGGCACCGCGACCTTTGCAAGACACCCTCACATTTGTATGTATTTATACGAAGGTGTATGACCTGTCCAAAGTTCATACGGAGTCTTATCTATATTCTTTCTTAACACTTTATTCAAAATGTAATTCGCAGAAAGAATAGCTTCTCCCCACATGTTCCGTGGTAATCCAGAACTAATCAACATAGCATTCATCGTTTCTTTTAACGTTCGATTCTTACGCTCAGCAATTCCGTTCTGCTGAGGTGAATAAGGTGCAGTAGTTTGGTGAATTATTCCATGTTTAGCACAAACTTCACCAAAAGGTGATTCATATTCATCATCACGATCAGTTCGTAACACCTTTATTTTCTTACTAAGTTAATTTTCAACTTCATTCTTATAAAGAATTAATTTATCGATAGCTTCATCTTTACTTTTAAGCAAGTACACATAACAATATCTCGTGCTATCATCGACAAAAGTAATAAAATACTTATTTTCGCCTCGTGTTTGGACAAATTTCAAGTCACACACATCACTATGGACTAGTCCCAATGGCTCAGTACTTCTTTCAATACTATGAAACGAAGACCTAGTAAGCTTAGCCTCAACGCAGGTTTCACATTTATGTTTTAAATCAATTTGAAACCTAGGCAAGTAATTTAGTTTGCTTAGTCTACGTAATGCATTGTAATTTACGTGACCTAATCTACCATGCCACAGATTAGGAGATTCAAGCAAGTAAACAGAAGGAGTTTTCTCATTATTCATAACAGTTGGGGTTACGCAATTACATTCAACTTAAACAGGCCATCAGTCATATAGCTTTTCCCAACATAAACTCCTATTTTGGTAATCACCAGCTTATCCACCTCAAAAACCATGCGGAAATCATTCTTGCTCAGAAGAGACCCAGAGACCAGATTCTTGCGAATTTCTGGCACGTACAGCACATTAGTCAGAGTAAGCTCTCTATAAGAGGTCATCTTCAGGATCATCTTGCCTTTACCAAGCACTTCAGAAGTTGCAGAGTTTCCCATAAACAACTTTTTACCATTTGTAACTGGTGTAAAAATAGTGAACATGCTCCTATTGGAGCAGACATGATAAGTGGTCCCAGTGTCTAGCCACCACTCCTTAGGGTTAGACCCCACCAGGTTAACCTCACTAACCACCGCCGTAAGATTTAAGTCAGACATGTCATCTGAGAGATGATCTTTCTCATTTCCAACCATATTAGCCTGAGGGCGCTGCTTGTTATCCCTTCGCGATTGACGGCAGTTTGCTGATCGATGCCCAACTTTGTCACAATTAAAGCACTTTCCATTGAACTGGAACTTCGGCTTCTTTCCTACCCCACTGGTAGACTTCAACTAAGACCCTTTCGTGGTCTGCTTTTTGTCTTTCCAATTTTCGTTACCCTTCTTGGCTTTAAAGGAATTACCTTTCTTGGTACCAGAACTCTGGCCGTGCTCCAATACATTAGCCTTCTCAGAGTAAGAATTCCCTGACTTACGTTCAGCTTTTTTATTATCCTCCTCAATGCGCAGCTTGATAATTAAATCCTCGAAAGACATTTCTTTCCTCTTATGCTGCAAATAGCTTTTGAAAGCCTTCCACTGAGGAGGTAGCTTATGAATAGCAGTAGCCACCTGTAGAGATTCTGACATAATCAGACCCTCAGCATGCATTTTTTGCAATAGAACTTGATACTCCTGCACTTGGCTCACCACTGAACGTGAATCAACCATTTCGAAGTCCATGCATCGACTGGCCAAAAATTTCTTAGACCCAGCATCCTCGGACTTGTACTTCTTTTCTAAGGACTCCCAAAGCTCCTTAGCAGACTCTTTACCACATACACGTGATACAGAGAATTCTGTAGGCCATCCAAGACATAGTTGCGACACAAAAAATCAGCACTTTTCCATGCATCCCAAGCCGCACGCCTATTCATATCAGTGTCGTTTTCAGCCACGACAGGGGCATCCTCAATAAGGAAACGTGTAAGGCCCAAAGTAGTAAGACAAAAAAATCATCTTATTCTGCCAGGTCTTAAAATCAGTGCCAGCTAATTAATCCGGTCGAATTGCATGATTCACAGAAAATTGAGCTGGAAACAGTGGCAAAGGTACCGAGGCCGTAGCCCTATGTACTGGGAAAGGTATTGTGCCAAATTGAATTGCCGAGGCAGTAGCCGTAGGCAAAGTAGGGTTCACTCCAATATAAGGAATCCCGCTACCAATAGTCCCATCAATGGAAGGAATGTCAGTCGAGGTCTCCACAGGGTTGACAACGATCATTGCGGGAATTGGTACACCGGTACCAACAGTGTTGTTGTTCACATCATCATTTCTATGTGACGCCATTAAACCTTAAAGAACGACAACAAAAAGTTTAAAACAATAGTGAGTTTATAAACTAGAAAGAATTAGGAAAATGAGAGCAAATTGTTTAGTCAAATTTTTAACAACTTAACAATTATTTAAAAAGAATTAGGAATCATTAACTAATAATTAAAATCAATTATCGAAAGAAAAGTAACCAATCATATTCTAATGATGAGGTAATAATAAGCAATCAAATAATAGGTAATCATAAGCAATCATATCTTTACTAATAATTGTAATATGACTACCCAATCATTACCAATTATTGACAATCATGAAAAACCACCTAAATTCATGCAAAACTACTTCTACACCATGCAAGTTGAAGAAAAACATGCAAAACCATTTTTAAAAAAATTACAGAGACCGAAAGCATGCAATTTTTTTTCTCTCGAGATCTACTTTAATGCAATATATATAAAAGGTGGACAGTACTGAGGGAGAAAAATGTGATTGATGGAAAAAGAAAATACATGAACCGTAAGTTTTTTTTTTTTTTTTTCAGAAACCCGTGAGCACTGAACCATATAACCAAAGAAGAAAAGGAATTGGATTCACCAAACCGAATTCGATTTAAGCTTGTAGGATAAAATAATTGGAGAATCAAACTAATCAATCAAACCAAAGGCCCGTGTTTACACGGTTTCCTTAAATCGAATTCGACGCGTCACCGGGGTGCACGATGTTTTGAGTGGTGCTTGATTCCCAGGATACAATCGGTCGTCGGTTCCCGCTGCACTACGTTAACCGCCTACGAACTAGCTGCGTCTATCTCTCGAAGGAATAAGCAAAGGAAAATAAAACCAGGCCGCTGGTAAATGAAAAGGAGGAAACTGTTGTTTTGTTTTGTTTTTCCTTTGGTTGTGTTTGTTGTTTGAATCACTTGTACTTCTTCCACTAAGAAGTCTTCTATTTATACCCATAGATGAGGGGGTGGCCATAAATGCAATTGACATTGAAGATGAAGAGGAACGGCCGAAACAGCAGAAACTGAAATGTAGGAAATGAATTGCTAAACTGATGAAATGAATTGCTAAACTGTTGATTTTCATTCAAACGAAACTGATTTCACTCAATATGAAATTATTTTCCAACAGAGTGTAGTTCTGTTCTGCAAAATAAATTTCTCCGGAACTATAAGATCCATGGAGTTTTAAATTTACCAATTTCAATTGAAATTGTAAATGAAGAACTAATGGAAAGTGACCCATTCTTCTAACCTATAACTATTTAAATTCATTAATTTCATGGCCTATAGACTATAGGATTGCATTAGATAATTATGCATGTTTACCCAGAAAACATATATTTTATTTATTTTTAATAATTAACTTTTAATCGTCAAAATTCTCCCATTCCTTCACATATTTGACATCAAAATTTACATAAATCACCAAATTATTTCATCATCAATATATTCAGAGTTTTACATGATGAAAAGTTTGAGTTTCAGTTAATCATATTATTGCTTACAATCACCAGATTTTTTCTTTGAACTCTTCTATTATATATATATATATATATATATATATATATATATATATATATATATATATATATATATATATATATATATATATATATATATTAAATTGAGATAGATGTGATAAGTAGTTTATTTGTTTGAATTATGATTTAGTTCGGATCTTTATTAATATTGCTTATTAATCATTGCTAATGTTACTGATAATTTTAATTGTTGAAAAAATTGGCGTAAGGAACGAAAGATCCCCTTGAAGGATGAGAAACGAAAAAGAAAAGAAAATATAAAGTCTACAAGCTTTAAGGCCAATTCCATCATCCAACACTTATCGGGCAAGTCTCAAATTTCACATTTTTATTTAATTTCTATCTTTCGGACTTTATAATGTTATGTTGAGCCATTGAGGACAATGTAGAAATTAAGTTTGGCGGACAAAAAACCTAGGTTTTTATTTTAATTTAATCTGCCTGTTTGGATCGTGTGTGTTTAATCAAGGTTTAATTAGAGTAAAAAAAAAAATTGATAAAAGAAAATTAAAAAAAAAAATTTATTTTATTGCACTTATGGATAACTTTTAAATAATATTGTGTAAATTAACTATCTTATAATCTTTTAAAAGTGTTGTATGTATTAATACACTAATCACTCCAGTTAAAACCATATAAAAAACCTAATAAGAATAATTTTAGGTGAGTAGATCCATAAAAAACCAATAACATCACCACTTTACTATTCTTCGATTCGTATTGTCAGCCTAAAAAGTGAAATACATTGCACTAGGCGTGGTGCGGAAGAAAATGGTATGTACTTTGTTGTGTAAAGCTAGTCTTAAGTAATCTAGTCCTACTCATTATCAATGTTTAATATATGATCTATTAGGGAAAAAGACTGCTTTCAGTGTAAAGAGTAAAAATTACCTTTGAAAATCATAAATATATCCCTAAAAATAGAAGTAACAAAATAAAAAGAAAAAAAAATTGAAACACATCAAAGTGCGTTGAGGTAGTAGCAAAATAACTATAAATATTGTCTCTGTCCAGCTAAATCTTGTTCATCAATTAGAGATTTAGAGAGTGATTGAGTTGATGATAAAAATATGCCCTAAAGTCACTTATTTAGTACACTTTCAAGGAAAAGAAATTGAAAAACCAAGGGAGCAATATGAGTGATAGAGAAAATATATTGACATACATGGGATTTCGTATTGTTCAATAAATATACTTGGAAGTTGAAATATATGACTTGATTCAAGTAGCATCTGTAAAATTGAGAATGATTAACACACACTAAAAAATTGAATGTATGATATGGGGAGTTTGTGTTATTCTTGTATTATTTAACTTGTTTAAATTTTGTGATTTAGATATGTACTCTGAGGAAATTGTGAATTACAAATATCAACTTGAATATATTTGTTTAAGAGTGAAGTTTCTATGTTCCTTTATTCTAGAACGAACAAATGTTTAAGTTTGCGGGTGTTTCATCTTAGTCATCAAAAGTTACTTTAGGAAGTTATTTTATAAACTAGATACTTAATTGTGCTTCTTTATTGATTGTTTTAGAAGAAAATATGGTATTGAATACAACAAGATGAAAAGGAACAAGAATTGATAAAAAAAAAAAAATGATGAGAATAAAAAGGATTTTGAAAGTTGGGGACTAATTTTTCATGTTTTGAAGTCGAAGGACCTCCCATACAATATTAAATGAGATGGGCTGAACAAGAAAACAAAGTTAGGGACCAAGTTGTACAAATTAAAGAAGAAGGGTGTAACTGCCAAATTAGAGTACGATAACAACTGCAAAACTTACTGAAACAACCACAGTTATTAGACCCGACCCGGACATTGACTCGGTCAACATATTGGGTTATCGGGTTACTGGTCGGACCGGTGGGTCATTACTTAAAAATTATCTTTAAAAGTTTAAAGTATAATTTTTTTTCTTGAGACAATTAAATTTTTCAAGTTATTTGTTACAAATTATTTTTATACCTTTAAATTAATATTTTTTGAACTCATTTATTAGTGATAATAATTACATTATCATTTTATAATTTTGTATATGATATTTTCCCTTTTTGTGATGTACAAACCATTTATTAGCTATTGACCAATAATTTACGTGCATTATCTATTCAATTTGTTTTAGTTAAAATTAAAATTTTCAAACAAATGATTATTTGATATTACAAAATGAATGAAAACATTGGACTAATTGTATTAAAAATATTTTCAAAATACGACAAATTGTCCATAGGTTAAACATAGTTTACTATACAAAAGGATAACAAAGTGTTCCTAGCATTGGTGGTAAGGTTATATTCTAATTAGCTAGAGGTCAAGTGTTCAAATTTTTAGTCCCTTAAAATTTAAATGGAAAAAAGTTTTGAAATTTGGTTTAAAAATCAACCGGGCCGAACAGGGCCGACCCACCCGATAATTATATAAAATCGGCTAATTGACCCAATCAAATCCGATTTTTGACCGGACCATTTGCATTTACATAATATGAGCTTGCTCAGCCTGGAATAGGGTCCGGGTCACCGGTTTAGCGGGCCCACTGGTAGGGTCGGGCCAGTTTTAATAACACTGGAAACAGCACTAGCTCATAAATTGTGCAATCGCACCCTTAAAACCATGCATTCGTGGGGTTGCATACAACAAGTTTTCACTAATTTCAGATATCTTAATTTGACTAAAATTCTAATTGTTAGGTTGTGTGCCCATATAGTATATTCGCCTAAGATAAAATAATAATTTATAATAAATAAATTGTGGTTTTATTTATTTATTGTATTTATTTATTATTGAGCATGTGAATTAAAATATATATGATCACTTGTAATAATATAAGTTGGGTACTTGCGTTGGGAAGTACAATGTGACACAATTTATCAAAATTTATTCACAACCAATGTATAAGGGTTGGCACCTTGTACTAGAAGGTTGTAGTGTTGACCGGTTCACTATTCGAGTTTGTGAACTAGAAATAATTAAAGGTGACACTAGTACACTTGGATTGTATTGAACGGACCATGTGTCGAGTTTAATTCTATAGTATGACCGTGCAGAGAATTAAATTTCACTTGATCTCCGTGTATTTTATTTAAATCCCTCGAGTCATTGATATTTTTTCATGGTTTTAATGGTCCTTTAATTCATCAATGGGTGAGATCAATTTGATTAGTCAAATATCTCGGCGAGTTGGGAACTTGAGAATGAGCGAAGTAGAAAACATGAATTCGTATCAGGAACCGTCGCCCTGAAAAATGGGTAGAATGACTAATTAAATATATTATGTTGAACGATTAAAATCTGAGCTCAGTGTTTAACAACGACTAAATTTCGACATATATGATTAGTTCACAAAACTGTTGAAGAACATGATACTTAAGTTAGTGAGAATAATTAGAGGAGCAAAATGGTCATTCATGCTCGTACCTAATTATTGAATCTCGGATGGAGATAAAATACATACACGACAGGTCACAGGAAAGTATTACAGATTTAATTGTTATAAAAGTTGTAAACTCGATTATAATTGTAATTGAAGTTCTAAAACCACACATACAATTAAATGTAAACTAATTGGATGTAGACTTTAATTAAAACTCCCATTTGAATTTTAATTAAGACTCTTATTTGAAATTGAAATTATTATTTTACGTGGATTGAAACATCTTTATCTCTATAAATAGAGATTAGATGGAACCTAGACATTCTATGAGATTGAAGAACAATTATAATACATAATTCCTTAGTATTCAAATTGGAGAAAAAGAAAAAAATGAGAAAAAATATTTTTTTCTTATCGTCAAGTCCAAAAATTAGTTTCATGATTTAATTAAAATAAGGTGCTCACCCACCAGTGTAGACTAACTTTGGAGAATACCATAAAAGATTTGGAGGTTTGAAACATCAAGATCTTGTAATTAAATGCTGGAAGCTCATGATCCAGAGAGCTGGAAGTTCGTGATTCAAATCCAATTCGACAATTGATCATCAAATTTAGGTAAAAATTCAAATACCTAATTCTTGATATAACATACATGTGAAGATGAAGACGGTCTTATTTATTGAATTAAAGAAATTTTTAATTTCTGGATAATTTCGCTTCTGCATTCCAATAATTGGTATCAAAGCAATCTAGATTGTTCACGTGCTTGTTATTTTTGAATTTTGATTGCATGTTCTAGTCGAGGGATATCTAGGAATATTTTATTATGTCTTGATTGAATGACTGTATTATTTTAAACCGTGAACCAATTATTTGTGACTAGTTCTTGATTGTAATTCGTTATTTCGAGCTTCTAACAAGATATATGGATTCCGAATCTGTCGTCTGAATTTAATTTTTATTTCTATTAAATTCAAAATTGTGAGCTTACGATACATAGGAATTATGTAATTGAGACCTGAAAGACATAATAAGAAAGATCAAGAAATTGCAAAAAAATAAAAAAAATTCTTGAAAAACATTTTGCACGGGTAGCGTGCTTCTGCTGCCAAGCAGCAGGTTGATTTACGTGCAATTTTTTCCTTGAGTATCACACGGTTCAAGTTCGTATTTGCAAATCAGATCGAATCTGGATAAGTCAAATTCGAAATTAATTTTTACAGTGAATGAGTCATATTACTGTTTGGATTGCTAAAGTTTGATCCTTGGAGTTTTTTGGATTGAAAATTTAGATTGAATATTGGGATTTGGTCTAATTAGTTTTTTTTTTTAATTTAATCCTTGAGTCGTTTTTGTGCCACAAATAATTGTTAATTTATCGCTGATGAATGCTTTAAACTATTGTTTGAAATATTATCATTCTAGACATCAGACATAAAGATTTATTTTTGACATTGCTCGTGATACTATGAATAGGATGTATATCATTGAACATTAATATTTCCTTGATTAATTTAATCTAGATAAAAAAAAAATTGGATGGAAAAAATCATAATTATTAAACTGTATGTTAATTTGATTAATATGAATGGTTTGTACTTATTTAAATTTAAAATCCATTACTTTAAAATATTGAATGGTAGAGGGTATTTATTTAAATAAAAACTCGTGGTCTCTTTTGATCAATTTATGAGCAAAGTAACACGTTTGTCTCATGCCAGTAATGCAACGAACTTCCTATAGTAGGTCGCGTAGTTCGAGTTGCTTGATTGGATTGCTTTATGATAAGATCGTCCGGATAGAATATAATTTGTGATCATCCTATATATAGCAAAATTATTTTCAAGTATCTAGAGATTGGGACAAATGTTATACACTCAAATCGAGATCATCTACGAACCTCCTATAGAGGCTCGTGTTTAAGATTTTGTTGACCAAATAAAACGATACTAGACCTGTACAGACGTTTGTTGTCATAGATGATTTGTCTAGTGGGAAGGTCCCAACTTGATCAGTGGACACAGCGACCTTTCATATAGATGGGCCTGTTGGATCACAATGATCAAGTAGCCGTTGCATCATTGTAGTTAGGTGGATCTACATGTGCATTCATGCATCATATGCTAAATTATTTTTTTGCCGTTCATTTTAATATGCAAAGTATGTTTAATTTTTTATGCAAAATATCACTGGCCTATTTTTCATAATTCTAAAACAAAGCTAACTAATCGGGAAAAATTATGTGGATTGGAAACGTAATTTGATGTTTATGCTTAATGTGGAAAATTTTAATTTTGTACTTAAGGGATGTCCTGATGGACCTACTAAGACCATATGACAAGTCCAAAAGGCTCAATATGTTGAATGAGAGATGACATTTTGACTTTGATGTCAAACGTGTTACAACAAAAGGCTTGAAAGTCAAAGTACATCCCAAACATACCACGGACCCTCCACGACATGTTTGGTCATCGAAGTAGGATAGTTTTTTTTTTAAGCCATTCGTACATTTTTAAAACATCCGCATCCAGAGTGTCAATGAAGTTTTCATAGTTTAACTATGATTGTTCACTTCGAATGGCTAAGAGTCTTGGTGCAACCATCTATCAAGGAGACTCGGTTTGACGTGGTATTGAATTCTTTATTTGATGTGCTTTCACCGTTTACTATGGACTATCGCTTACATAAGATGAAGATTTCATTAACTGAATTGATGATAGAGTTGTAGTGTGGAAAATGGTCTTAAGAGAACAATGGTGTTACTCGTACATCATTTGATGGCTCATCTGATTCCAAGCCGAAAGGCGGATTTGGAAAGAAGAAAAAGAAAACTAACAAGAATCATGAGAGCAACAAAAGACCAAAAGTTGATGGAGATTCTTGAGGCAAGTGTTCCAACTACGGTCAAGGACACTAGAGAAAGATTGTCCAGATGCACTAGCTAGAAGCAAAGTGTAGGTGAGGTTTTTTGTTACTAAGTATTGCTTAGTGGCTGATACTATAAATTCCTAAGTTGTAGATTTTAGAAACACTAATTATATTTGCATGTCGATTCCGGTGCTTCAAGAAAATAGAAAACTCGGTAAGGGCCAATTTAAAATCATCGTTGGCACAAAAGCAATAGTTTTGACAAGAGTTTAGGAACATTTTATTTTTATTTCAGTAGTGTTGGGCGTTTGATTCTTAGAGACTGTTATTATGTCTTGCGAATGATGCAGAAATTTTATTTCTGTTTTCAATGTAATAGGACAAGTTATTCGATTAAATTAGCGTATGATACTCTTAGCATTTTAAAAAATAGAGTTCCTGTCTGAGCTAGATATTTGATTAATGATCTTTATAGTTTAAACTATTCCACGTTATGAAATAAAAGTTACTTTGCAAACCATAAACAGTCGTATCATACAAGTGATACATATCCATGACACTTTGAACAAATTAACCTTAACAAAATACAAAGACTGACTAGAAATTAGTGGTGGCAATGGGCCGAGCCGAGCCGGCTCGGCCCATTGACGAACGAGCTCGGCTCGTGTTCACACGAGCCGAGGTCGTGGCTCTCCGGCAACGAGCCGAGCGCGAGCTCGGCTCGTTGCCGTTTGGGCGAGCTCGGCTCGCGCCCGAGCTCGCCCAAAGCGGGCGGCTCGGCGAGCCGAGCTTAAGCTCTGCTCGTCGGCTCGCCTTTTTTTTTTTTATAAATAAATAACGTTACTACTACAAGTCTATTTTTTCTATTTTTTTTAAATATATATTTTCCAAAACATTTATCGGGGCTCGTCAAAACATTTATAATTTTTAAAATAGTAAATATACATTTATTTAAAAAAAAAAAGATAAACCCTCCTCCTTTATCCGGGCTTGGGACCGGCTACTTCAATTTCGTGTAGGCGGAGTTAAAATTGTACACGAAAAACTTTTTACGTGTACAATTTTTTTTAAAAAATTATAAATGTATGAAAATAAAATTTTGTAATGAATGTATTGAAATTAAATATCACTTACTTGATTACATGCAATTTCGGCATATTTATGTTGAATTCGATAATTAGCGTCTTCCCAATCCTTGACGCACATTAACGCTTCCAAAATATCTTCTTTTAGTCGACTTCGAATTTCAGAGAGAACCCTCTTCCCTGCACTAAAAGCAGACTCCGAAGCTACAGTGCTAACCGGAGGTGTTAGTAGATCTTTTGCAATTGCAGAAACAATTGACCATCGACGTTCATTATTTCGCCAGAATTCGATTACATCTTCTGAACTTTTCTTAACTGATTTGTTACTAGGCATAGTATAACGAAAGTAATCAATTAATTCAGATGGCAACGCATTTGGACTACTACTCGAAGTTTGAATACATGCAGTGGAAGACATACTACTACTACTAGAGGAACCATATGCATATGCAGTTGAATCATATCTAATTGAGTCTATGTTTTCTAATAAATTAATTACTTCAGCGTCGTCATCGTTTATATTAGTGGGAGGAGGAGTAGGTACACGAGTAACTTGTGTACCTATTCTTGAAGCATATAATTCATACATCTCAGTTAACGTTTGTTCCAAATTCCTATAAGTAATAGGTATATTAAAATTTAAAGCATTTGAAATTTGGTCAATTATAAATTTAGTACCCGATAAATTATATCGGGGGTCCATGATGCATGCTAAAGGAAATAACATAGGTAATTCTTCCCAATATTTTCTAAATTTTAATTCCATAGCATATATAACCGCATGCAAATCAGGGTCATTTTGATATCTATTAAAAGTCCTAGCAGTTATATAAAGACGTTCAAGAACCATGCAACTAGTTGGATAATAAACACCAGACAATATATTCGTAGACGTATAAAAACTTTCCAAAAATTTCTTAATTTTAAAAACCGTATTCCAATCGGATTCATTTAAGATATCATCGTCGTCGTCTCTAATATGCCTATTGTTATAAAATTCAGTGATAAACGGTTCAAAACCTTCACATGATTTTAATAATAAGTAAGTTGAATTCCACCTATGACCTACGCGATAATAAAAGTTTTTGTATTAGAGTTCCCAGCTTGTTCACAAAATTCTTCAAATGATTGTTTTCTACTAGGTGTAATCGTGATATACGTAAGTGCATTCCTAATTCGACTAATTTCGTCCTTCACATGTTTTAAACCGTCTTGTACAATTAAATTAAAAATATGGCACACACATCGAATATGGAATAAATAACCACCAAAATTGGGTTGAAGTACTCTATGCAATTTATCGATAATTACTTTATTTACAGAAGCATTGTCAAAAGTAAAAGAACGAATTTTACTCTCGCATTTATATTCTTTAATTATTAACATAATTGCATTAAATATAGTGTTAGCATTATGAGGATACTCAACTATTTTAAAAGCAATAATTTTTTTATGCATAACCCAAAGTGGGTCTATATAGTGTGCAGTTGCAACTATATAACCTCTCTTATTAATCCCTTCCCATAAATCCGAAGTTAAAGATATGACACCCCCGTATTTTTCTAAATCCCCAATCAATAATCGCTTTGCATTAAGAAAATATTCAATTGTATTAGAACGAAGAGTATTTCGACTTACCCCAACGTACCTTGGTTGAAGATATTGTTTGACGTAGTTTACGAAATGTTCGTTGTCTACTATTGCTAGTGGCAGCTCCGCCGCGGCAACGAACTTCACCATTCCCTTTCGTGCTTCCTCCTCCGAATACATCCACGTAGAAAGTGGCGAAGTAGTAGCACCGTCTCTACTAGTACCAAACTGTAGTTGCGTTTGTCCACGTTCAAGAAGCCCATGTTTGGCCGCACATGCTTTGTAATGACGGTTGAGGTGAGTGGTTCCAATTTTATTTTGCCATGCCAGTCGTTGTTGACAGTATTTACATCTTTGCTTTATTTTTACGGAACTCCATCGATCACACGACCAGTGTTAACCAACTTGAAATGGTCCCAACATTTTGCCTGCTTCTTCCCCTTTCTCTTCCCTCTTGCATCGGGAATATTTAGTGATGGTTCTTCATCTTGTTCCAAATCAATAGGAACACTGGGATCAACATCAACGTCATCCAAATCAATCGGATCGGCATCGCCTTCACGAACGTCGAAATCGTCAATGTCTTCTGGAATTGGTAGTTGGTTGAGACCGGCAAATTCATTCCCAAATTGATTTTGGGCAGGTGTTTCACCTTCCATACCGAACAAGTTTTCAACAAATGCTCGTGGATCCATTTGTGAATTGTTGAAATAGAATGTAGAAATGTGAATTTGTAAAATGAAGATAATAATGTAAAAAAATGTATAAGAGAATTATAGAATTGTTGATAATGATTTGTAAATTGTAAATTGTAGAGTAGAGAGTATAGAATGAAAGTTTGGTGGGAAAAAAATGTTGTAATGGGTTGAGTATTTATAGGAGAAGAATTGGAGAAAAGTAGAAAAAAAAAAAAAAAAAATTTCAAAAAAAGTGACCAAACGGTCACTGAACCAGTGACCGTTTGGTCACTTGTGTGACCAGAACGGTCACTGGTTCAGTGACCGTTCTGGTCACTTTTGAATTTTATTTTATTTTATTTTATTTTATTTTTTTCTTGGGTGGGCTCGTCTAAGACGAGCCTGGCGGCTCGTCTAAGACGAGCCCGCGAGCCTGGCTCGTGGGCTCGTCTCACGAGCGGCTCGGCGAGCCGCTCGCCGAGCCGCTCATGAACCGTGACGAGCCGAGCGGGCTCGGCTCGTCTAGTCCATGAGCCCGCTCGGCTCGTGCTCGGGCTCGTTTTTTTACGAGCCCGAGCGGCTCGTGGGCGTGAACAGTACGAGCCGAGCGGGCGAGCCGACGAGCCGCTCGGCTCATTTACCACCACTACTAGAAATAGTGATAAGTGTGTTTTTACACACTTATTTTACAACCAAAATATGGACAATTGTTGATTAATATGCTGAAATATAACTTAATTATATGTAATTTACGTTTTGTAGGGCAATGTGATGATTGTAGCGGAAATAAGGAGAAACAGTGGAAAATGACCAAAATGAAGGAAAATCAAAGTTCAGGGACCAAGATGTAAATAACCAAAATATGAACCGAAAGAGGAAATGAAGATGCGAAGATGTCGACGTCAGATTGAGCTAAGAAATTAAGCATTGGAAGAAGAAGTGGGAAAAGCGGTCACAAAACAAAAAACGGAGTCCGATGACCAAAACGCAACAAATTAGAAATGCACTAAGCTATGCGCTCGCACAGCATTATTGTTGTGCAGTCGTCTAGGCTCCTTCAGAGAAATTCAGTGCCCAATTCAAGTCTTTTATGCGACCGCATGTCTCCGAATTATAAGGTCGCATAGTTTTTTTTAAACGCAATTTTCTAGTTTCCTTGTATGGTTGAAATACTTAAGGAAAAACATATGGGACGTCTCAGAACACAGAGAAGGAACTCGATTGGATTTGGTGATTTTACATCAGTTATTCATGTAATTTGATCTTTCTTTGCTGAACAATCCTAGGTTTAGACATTCTTTTCATGAGTTTATTCTGAGATTGGCTTAACTTTTATTAAACTTTTCATAGATTCAGTCATGTTTTGTCTATCGAAGAATTGAACTATTTGTTTAGTTTTAATTTTATTTATTTTATTGGTGGATTGATTACTGCTTTATGCTAGGTGTATATGGTTATTTTTCGAATCTTATTCCAATAAAAAGAGTGCAATTGTGTTACAGGAAATCTAGAATCTAGGATTACAATTGAATTAAATTGATTTTTAACGTTATATCTTCCGGTTAGAGAGTTAGGTAAAACATCTCTAATTGAGTAAATAGAATGAATTATTGATGTGATTGATCTATTCCAATTGAGGGAATTCCGACATTTCACTATTTAAACATTGATTTTAATTCCACACAAACAATAAATTTTACTACACTGTTAAAAGAACAATCATCCTTCGGATTTCTTAAGCATTTCAACCATTCCATGTGGAATCGACCCCCCAAAGTTGTGCTACAACTACCGTATTATTCTTTGGGCGTAATTAAAAAGTTCTCTCAACTCGGTTAAGATCAAACCATTTTCAGTTTGTGATGACCAAAATTTCCTTTTTCGACAAAAGGACATAGAGTCAAAAGACGTATCGGAACTAATTTATTTTGAGATGTGTGGACCCTTGAATACACTTGAGAGAGGGAACTATGAGTATTTCTTTACATATGATTACTCTAGATTCAAATACGTTTACCTAATGGCTTGAAAGTCAATTACTTTTAAGAAATAAAAAAAATATTAGACTAATGACAAGAAACATTTGGGTAAGATTATTAAGACACTTCAATCTGATCAAGGTGGCGAATACCTCTCGGGAGAATTCAGGGACAACTCGACAAAAATGGTATTGTTTCTTAATTGAATACACTTGGTACACCTCCAACAGAATGGAGTTTTAAAAAGAAGGAACACGACATTGTTAAATATGGTTAGGTCAATGAAGAGTTTTACAACTCTACCTATCTCATTTTGGGATATACATTGGAAATGGTTGGATATATTCTTAATTTAGTTCCTTCTAAGTCCGATCTCAAGACTCTCCTGAAATTTTGGAATTGATTTTAGAGTCCTATTTGCATTATATCCAAAATTTGGTGGTCCAGCTCAGTGCTAAAATGGAATACAGAAAAATCAAAGCATAGGCCAAAGATGTGCTTGTTTTTAGATTCTCTAAAAATACCAAAGGATAATTTTTATAGTCTTCTAGACATGAAGGTATTTGTTAGAACAAATTCACCCTTCATGGAGGATAAGTTTATTAATTATCGTTAGCCCAAGAATAATATGTCTTGGAAGAAATGAGTGGGAGCAATTTCACTCCATCAATTCCTGAAACACAACCTAGGACAGACATCCCATGGTGTGAAATATAACTAGACATCGTGATCTAAGTGGGATCAATGAGTTGTCATCGGATCTAATAGATCAATAGAAAGTTGATCGGATCTAATAGATCAATAGAAAGTTGAAGGTAATGAGAAGGTAATGTCGTTACATAATGATAATGCCAGCATTGATGAAACTATTACGTTCCAAATGATGCCACAATTCAAGATCAATTGGCACTTAGATAAAGTTAGATGATTATCAATTCACCTTCAAGTTAGTTGTTGAGTTGAGAGACCAATCTGGTGATCTCCATGGTACAAGTTAATGACCTGACTTCATATAAGGAGGTTATGGATGATGTAGATGTAACAATCTATTTATGGATCGAAGCAGACATCAAAGTCTTGGAATAAAGGATGATAAGACATATGGTTTTAATAAGACCTTTGATGAATAATGTGTCTATAAGAAGACACGAAACAAAATTGTATTTTTTTCCTACTCGTTAAAAATAATGTGAGTGTGTTATCATCAACGAAAGAGGGTTGTCCCAACAGTTTCATATGAATGACTTAGTGAAGCTAGCTATGTTTTAAGTTTCAGATCTTGAGAGATCGAAAGAACAAGATGATGGCTTAGTCCCATATGCTAGCAAATTACTTGTCAGATTTGCTATGCAAGATTCTACCCTTCAAATGAATCCAACCATCTAAGGATTAGTCTCCTAAAACTCCTAAAGAGATTGAGTACATGAGTAGGATACCTTATGCGTTGGCAGTGGGTAGTCTCATGTATGCTATGTTATGTAATAGACCTAACATTTGTCATACTGTTGGTCTGGTGAGTCGAGATCTATTTAAGCCCTAGGATTGAAACATTGAATGGCGATAAAGCATATCCGTTAGTACCTTCGAAGAGCAAGGAATTATATGCTCTTCGTTGATCTTGTTTCGATGGGTTAAAAGGGTTCGGATTTCCAAAGTGATGAAGACTATCATGGGATTACATTAATATCGTTGTTTATAGTTGATGATGTGGCCCTTATTTGGAGAAGTTCCAAGCAATAATGCATTGTTGGTTCCACCATTGATGTCGAGTATTTATCAGCTTGTGAAGCTACTAAATTGATTATATGACTTAGAAAATGCTAACGAATATCGAGGTGGTGCCTACATTTGCACAACACTTTACACTGTATTGGGATAACAATGAGATTGTGACAAATGCTAAAGAACCAAAAGTCATCAGAGGGGTAAACACATTGAACAAAAAATATCATTTCTTAAGAGAGATAATTTGTTGAGAAAATATGGTTTCTAGTAAGATTACTGTTGGGGATAACCTTGTAGACTCGTTTACTAAAAGCTTGTCGGCTTAGGTTTCGAGGTATATCTGCAAGACATGATATTGCAAGACATAATACATATATTTTAGGAGAAGTAGGATATTTGTTGGGTTGTGTACCCATATAGTGTATTTCATTATGATAAAATAATAATTTATAATAAATAAATTTTGATTTTATTTATTTATAGCATTTGTTTATTATTGAGCATGTGAATTAAAGTGCCTATGATAATTTGTGATAATATAAGTTGGGTATTTCTATTGAGAAATACAGTGTAAAGCAACTTATATTTTGATCATAAATAATATATTAACAACCATTGTATAAGGATTGGCACCTTGTACTGAAAGGCTATAGTGTTGATCGATTCACTATTTGGATTTGTGATTTGTCCTTATCACATAAATTGTTAAAGGTGACACTAGTACACTTGGTGTGTAATAAACGGACCACATGTCGAGTTTAATTCCATAACATGACCATGCAGAGAATTAAATTCCAAAGTAAAGAACATGAATTCGTGCCGAGAACCGTCGTCCTGAAAAATGGGTAGAGTGATTAATTAAGTATTTTATATTGAATAGTTAAAATTTGAGTTCAGTGTTTAGAGACGGCTAAATTTCGACACTGTTATTAGTTCACAGGACCATTAAAGAAAATGGTACTTAAGTTAATGAGAATAATTAGAGAGGCAAAATGGTCATTTATGATCGTACCTAATTATCGAATCTCAGACTGGAATAAAATACATATATGGCAGGTAAGAGGAAAGTATTACAGAGTTATCGGCTTCTATGATCTTATATATTCCGAGATATTAGTCTTTTGCCTTTAAAGAAAAAATCAAAGACTAATAATTAGATTGGCGGTCTAGGGTCAACTAAACATGATCTAATTATTGGAGTTTTGATAATATATGTTCGATCAAGTCCCCGTGATTGCTCTATAAAGTATTGGGACTTAATTATGGTAATTATAATAGTTTTGAGCTTAATTGTAATTATAATTGAAGTTCTAGGATTACACTTATAATTAAATGTAAACTAATTGGATGTATACTTTAATTAAAACTTTTATTTGAATTTTAATTAAGACTCCTATTTGAAATTGAAATTATTATTCTACGTGGATTGGAACATCTTTATCTCTACAAATAGATATTAGATGGAACCTAGACATCCTCTGGGATTGAAGAACAATCATAATAAATAATTGCATAGTATTCAAATTTGGAAAATGAGAACTTTTTTTATTGTCCAGTCCAAAAATTAGTTTCTTGATTTAATTAAAAATACGTGCTCACCCACCAATATAGTATTGACTTTGGAGAATACCATAGAAGACAGAGTTTTGAAGTATCAAGTTCTTGCAATTAAGTGATCCAAAAAGCTAGAATTTCGTGATTCAGATCCAATTCAAAAATTGATCATCGAATTTAGGTAAAAATTCGAATTTCTAATTCTTGATATAATATACATGTGAACATCTAGACAATCTTGTTTATTGAATTAAAATTTTTTTTAAGTTCTGGATAATTCCGCTTCCGCATTCTAACATTAACTTCTATTACTTTTAGGCACTGAATTCAACCGAATTGAAGGTCTATAAATGTCATTCTTTACTGAAAAACAAGGGGTACACTAGAGATATAATCTTGAGAACCAATTGCATATCCAAATTCATTAAATTCTCAAAATTTGTATATCATTTGGGATTTAAAGATAGAAAACACAGAAATTCTAGGTAAAAGAGCTAAAGGCTAGAATTTTCAAGATTTTGGATAGGAGAAGAAGATTCTTAGTGAAAAATTCAATTATTTCCTTTATCAAGATTTCAAAATTGTGATTAACTCTATTATTTTTAGTTATTATTTTTTTCATTAATACAAGTACGTAAATTAGTCATTAGGTCGAATAATGTAATTTTTGCATGCCTCTTAATTTAAATTTTCAAGATTCTATTAGTTTAATTTTTTATTTATTGATTTTATGTATGATTTTTAATGCTTTTGATTAATTGATCACTAATTCAATAACTTGTGAACTTGTAACAAACCTCGAGACAAATTGTAGATTTAGACTATATACTAAAATTTGATAATTTAGATAAAAGGTAGATATAGGTTATATGGTTATCGTGGTCGATAATAGGATTCTTAAAATTTGAATGCATTTTATTAAGGCTTATTCTGATTCATATAGACTTAAACAAAGCATGTCCAAGATTTGAATGGAGAAATGAATGTGAACAAGCATTTTAGGCCTTAAAAAGCCGCCTGGGAAAAGCCACTTTATTAGCCAAACTCGAAAACAGGGCAAAGCTACTAATATATCTAGTAGTGTCCAAGGTGGCGGTCAACTTGAGTTTGGTAAAAGATGAAGGGCAACAACAATTACCAATATATTATGTGAGCAAAGCCCTGCAAAGAGGATAGGCAAGATATCCAGACAAGGAAAAGTTAGCCCTCGCCTTAGTTACGGCATCACGAAAGCTATAACCATAATTTCAAAGCCATAGTATTAATGTATTAACAAACTTCCCAATCAGACAAGCACTTCAGAAGCTCGATGCATCAGGGAAGGCTAATGAAATGGCAGTAGAGTTGAGGCAGTTCGAAAAAAGCTATAAATGAGATTTTGCGATCAAGCCACGTGAAATAGCCGACTTCCTAACAGAATTGTTTGATGTTCCTATTCCAAAAAAAAGAGCTCAAACAAGAAACTTGAAAACTATCAATTTATGGAGCATCAGGGAATACTAGCTCACAAGTGGGTATTATATTAACAAGCCCAAACGAGCATGAATTAAACTGCACATTGAGGTTCGTATTCACGGCAACTAATAATGTAGTGAATATGAGGCATTAATTGTAGGCCTTCGATTAGCAAAAGAAATGCAGGTGTGGAACATTGATATAAAAAGACATGCTCAGCTGGTAGTAAACTAAGTTAATGGCACGTTCGTAGCCAAAGACAAAACGATGGCCACATGCCTCGCAGAAGTTACAAGGTCACTTCAGTGCTTTGACAAGTTTGAACTTGTTCAAATCCTTGGAGATAAAATGAGCATGCAGATGCCTTATCGAAATTGGCAAGTTCAAAAGATGTGAAATTGTTCAAAATTGTTCCCATAAAATTGCTCTAGAAATGTGTCAGTGGGCCAAAAGAAAGAAAAAATCCTATGGATACAAGACAATGCTTCGTGGATGAATGATAATCATTTCCTACTTGAAGGATGAAATATTACCCAAAGATAAAAAAAACGACACAAAAATTGCAAATAACAGCTACTAGATACAAACTGCAGGGTGACATTCTATTCAAGCGAAGATATATGCTCCCTCTACTTAAAAGTATAAGTGAGGATGGAGCCATGTATGTAATGAAAGAAATTCACAAAGGGATATGTAGTAACTACGCTAGTGGCACTCTCTATCATGAAAAGTATTGAAGCATGGATATTATTAGCCGAACATAAGGAAAGATATGATGAACTTTGCTAGAAAATTTGACAAGTGCCAAACATACGTATCAGTTCCTCGCCAACCTATACGTAAATTGGTAACTAGCAGTGGCCACTGGCCATTTGCCATGTGGAGAATTGACTTCATGGGACCCCTATCTAAGGAAAGATCCAATATGAAGTTCACAATAGTTGCAAGGAATTATTTTATTAAATGGGTAGAAGCTGAACTGAAAAACATCATATGCCAATTGGGGATATTTAATAAATTTTAATAATGGAACACAATTCTAAGGGAAGAAACTAAAAGCAATGTGTGATGAATTAGGTATCTATAGACATTTTTTCACTCCATATTATCCCCAAGCTAACGAGCAAGTGAAAGCTTTCTACAAAACATTAAAGAACATCCTAAAAAGGAAGCTTGATGCCGCAAAAGGTTTATAGGCAGATGAGCTACCACAAATCCTATGGGCATATCGAACCGCTACAAAAATAGCCATTGGAGAAACCCCTTTTTCCCTAGTCTAAAGAATGGAAGTCGTGGTACCAATGGAACTAGGTATGAGTTAGGCCAGAAGAATTGGGTATCATGAAGAACAAAATGAAGAATCTATGAATGCGAGCCTAGACCTCTTAGAAGAAAAGATAGATGATTCATATGTAAGGCTCACAACATTCCAAAAAGGATGGAAGGTCTTTTAACTCAAGAGTTCGCAAGAAAAACTTCAAAGTTGGTGACCTGGTCCTAAAGAAAATATTCATCGCAGATAAAGAAATGAGTTCGAATTCACTTTGCCAAAAATAGGAAGGATCATATATGGTAACCAGAGTTGTAGAAGCCGGAACATATAAGCTGGCAGGAAAAAATGGCGAACCACTAAAACAACTTAGGTATGACATGTACTTAAGAAAGTATTATCAATAAAATTCCAATTATCCTTTGTGAACTCAGCAAAGCTGATCACAAAATTTCTTCTTTATTACATGGGGTCCCCCAAGTTAGTTTTGAATTTATCATACTATAAACTAAAGTTGAAACCAAAACTTGATTAGTGAGCAAACACATGGCAAAATAAAGCTCTTTATTAATAAAAAAGGAAGGTTACAAAGCAAATAACACTTGCGAACTACATCTGTTGCACAGTTACAAGACTTGTTATGCGAAGTAAAATCTACTAAGCTGCAAAGCTTACTATGCGAATTAAAAAAAAAAACTACTACAGAGGGCATGTCCCATGATTTCAATCCACCTTGTACAATCCATATTTCCAAGTAGGTTCCGGAGTTAAAAAATGAGGAAGAGATGGAGAATAAATTCAAAGCCCTTTGCCCAAAGCAGCCTACAGAAGTTAATAGGCGTTCGTCAGGAAGGAAATGCATAAGGGTTTATCACAATATCTGGAATTATGTCATGCATAGTATTTTCTCGCATATGCATATCTAAGAAAGATGCAAGAAGCCGGCAAGGAACGGCGTGGACACTTTGTTGATGCACTTACAATCCCCAGAGGCCCAGAGGGATCTAAGGATCCTATGTCCCCATCCCAACTTCTGTATCACACGAAGCGATATTAGAACTGGAGATATAAGGTTTTAGCATGGCAAGTGGAATATTACGGCAATTCCAAAAATTTGTCTGATCATATAAGGTAATGATTTGAGATTCAAGAATAATGCATTAGGAATATACATTAGAGTCAGAAAAGAAGGAAGGACAATGTTAAAGAAAAGACCGGTGGCGATATGCAACATCTCCCCATAATCAACAATAAACAAAGCATCAAGGCTCATTCTATTCTATAAAGATATATGTAATCAAACTACAACACAGCATGCATATATATTATACTGGAAAGAGCCCATTACAACTGCAGAATACCAAGGGACTTAGTCATCTTCAGCGGTGGGAGTCCAAACCGTCGAATGTGGAAAGACACAAAATAAATGGTTGAAAAATACAATGCATAAAAATGGGAGAAAAGAAAACCTCCAGAAATCATGTATAAGCAAGCAATGAATGATTCCAGTAACATCCATGGTGTGCTGTCGTAGGCACTCAAAAATAGTCCTTAAACTTCTAAAACTAATGTAGTAATGGGAGTAAGGGTCGATCCCACGAAGAGTGTGTAATTCAATATTTATGCTTCGTACAATGATTGGGGGGATTTTGTATTCAAACAATTGTAAATAACTCAATTAATAACAATGCCAATTAAATTAACGAAAACAATAAAAAGACTAACCTTGGTCTAAGTCCACATCCACCATCGAAAATCCACAATTGATCATAGATACAAGGATAATTCAATTCATATTTCGAATATTCATCGTTGGAATTGATTCCTATTTCTTCTTAATTTTAGTTAATTAGAAACCAGCTTTCTAATTAACCCTAATTATTAAATAACCCCAGACCAGCGCTCAAGATTCAATTTAATAACAGCTTTACACAATAGAGAAATCGATGAACTAGATAACACAAACATCAGCGGTTGCATTCAATCTATTTAAACATTCTTCTTAAGATTCAATAACCTCTATCGTAGAAAATTATCAAATCCTAGTGCTTCACAAGTTAAAGGGATCAAACAATTACGGATTTGATGTTTAACTTAGCGGTAGGTTGTTATAATCAATAAATTAGCGGGCCCTCTAGCAATTAAACGCAACAAATCATAGAAATAAATGCAGAAGAACATTCAATACGCAAAATATAAATCAAACAATAAGAAAACTATTTAGATCTCACAATATGTGGTTCCAATGCTTCAATTTCCTTCAACCAAGCGTAGAAGTTTAGTTACACATGATAGATCTAAGAAAAATAGAGAGAAAATAGGTTGGAGGCGTTCTGGTCCGTTCTAGGGTTTTGAAAGATGTATTTATAGTTGTTTCCATAGGTGGTTGACTTAAATTAGGAAACCAGAAATTTTTCCCCGATTTGGCCTGGGCGGGCACCCAGTAGAAAATGGGGCGGCCGCCCAGGCATAACTTTTGGCTTCTGTTAATGAAGTACAGGGTCGGGCGGCCACCCGACCAACGTAACTGAGCAGCCTTTAGTATTTTGGTCATATCTTTCTCTCCCGATATCCGATTGAGGTGATTCAAGATGCTTGGAAAGCTAACTCAAAGGGTTACAACTTTGCTTCATATATCATCTTCCAATTCAATCGTTTACCATGTCAAAACTGGGTCTCAAGTGGAGTCTGAAAATTCGATGCATAACTTTTCGATTGGAAATTGATGTGTGATCCTACTTTGATGATATTTCATCCCCTTGACTTCTTTCTTCATTCAATTGACTTCTAACACTTTCAAATCTTCATTGTGAGGTTCAACATGGCTTTTGATTATTTGCACTTTAGTCCCCGAACTTTCGCTTTCTTTGAACTTTGGTCCATTTTCACCTATTTCTTCCAAATTACACCATGTCCATCGAATTGCCACCTAAACCAAAATATGATAATACTAAGTACATTTAGGCATAAAATAGTCATATGAGCGCATTAAATAAAGATGTAAAATGTGTATTTTACATTCCTATCAAATTCCCCTACACTTAGCTTTTGTTCGTCCTCGGACAAAACTCAAATTTGATTCTCCAAAAACACCAGGTCATAATGCCAAGAATATAGAACCATCAAGTTTTTTCAAAACACATAAAATATCATGAATAAACATTCCACACAACTCATAATCAATTAGTAAGCATTTTCATATAAAGATGGAGTAAACTAAACATGTAGACCCTCACGGATATAAGCACTCAACTTTCATGTGTTTAAAAGGGTAAGTGTTTCGCTCAAATTCATTCCAATGGAGATGTTCTACCATATGCTTGCATATCTTCTCATTCGCCACCACTTAGATCACATGCTTTACAGGAATCATAAGGACTTTTCAAAGGTTATAATGTGGCTTATGGTCAAGGTGGGAAATATTTGGGTATGTGACTCAAGAGCCATCGAAACTAGTGGAGTAAAGATAAATAGACTTAGTTCAAACATATACATAAGACATGTAAACCAACCACTCCACATGATAGCTTCATCATTTTGTATCTATCCCAAACAAATCGAACTCTTTCTTGAGATGTAGGAAGAGTAATGAATATAGATCTTTTTCAACATTAAAATCACTCTCCTCCACCACGTATTTTCTTTTTCTTTCTTTTCTTTTCTTTCAATCATTCATTTTTTTTTATTCTTTTATTTTTCTTGCACAATGTAAACTCCAAATGATACACCAATAATGGAACTACATGAATTGACATAGAAAATGTGTTCCAATTCACCAGTAATAGCACTACCATAAATCTTGATACCCCCACACTTATTTTCTTTCATACCCACACTTCTCATGACATTCAACATTACTCCACTAGCTCTAAAGCTTGGATAAAGACATTGTTTTTCCAATTTAAAGTTTGTAATGAGAGTTTATACAAAGAAAAGGCAATGAGGCTCAAAGGGGCTCAACAATGGAAAATTTAATTATAGGGTCGGCTATTAGGCTAATGAAGCTCATTTATGTGACAAAGATGACCTTAATCATGTTCATGCATGCATGTGTCAATGTGATCTTGAAGAGAATCAAGGCAAGTTCTAGAAAAACAAAACCATGGAAGAATATCACATATGAAAAAATAATGAGACTGTTATGGATGTATCAGTCTAAAAGCTCAAAAATCTTACCGACTTTTGTCCACAGAATTTAGTTGCTACCATCCTCAAAGAAAATAACTCAACCAATTAACTCTAAGTTGGAGGATTATTCACTCAATCATGTTATGAGTCTTTCAAAAGCCTAATGAATTCTAACAAATAGCATACACAACCTAAAACAATAATTTAACTCTCAATTCATTTTCTTGAAAAATCATGCAAAAATTTTTAAAATTTTTGAAATTTAAACTCAATCTAAATCTAAACTCAATCTAAATCCCCTCCCCCACACTTAAAACTTACATTGTCCCCAATGTAAGGAGCAATACAAGGAAAAAGATAAAGATAATTAAAATATGAATGCGAAAAACAAAAATAAAAAGATAAAGGAACGAACTCCCCTTGGGTTGCCTCCCAAGTAGCGCCTTTGTTTATTATCTTTGGCTCGACTCAATGTTTTCTTGTTTAGCCCGGGTCTATCATGGTTGGCTTCAATCTTCTTTGCGGTGCACCAAGTCCATTGGGAATGATAGCTGGTAGTGTTCCTCCACCTCCATGGAATGTATACTTGTAGTGACTGGGGTGAAACTTCAAATCCTGAATGAAAATCTGCAAAACGAAGGATAAAGGTTTCTCATTAGAAACTGGCAATACAAAACAAGAACTATTACCTGACTTTGGAAGATCATTTAATGCTGCCACAGTTCTTTGTAACTCGGTGTTTAAGGTCAACTCTTCTTTTTCCTTCCCAAGATGCTCATTAATGACAGATTCCCATTCATTTTTACCAGCAAATTTGAAAACATCCTGTGCTAATTGATCAATTACATCAATAAAATGAACATGATTATTAATACACGAATGTTCCATGGAATCATAGATATTAAGTTTAATGATCTTATTATCAAATTCCATGGTTAACGTACCATTATTAAAATCCATTTTAGTTTTGGATGTCCTTAAGAATGGTCTTCCTAACAAGATAGGGGTAGTATGATTACTATTGCCCATATCAAGTACATAAAAATCAGCAGAAAAAACAAATCATCAATTTTCAGAAGAACATCTTCAACCACCCCCTTAGGATATGCATTAGATTTATCAGCTAGTTGAATTATCACACCAGTGTTATTTAAGGGTCCAAGTTTCAAGGAATTGTATGGCATGGCATTAATAGATGCTCCTGAATCTAGCATGGCCTTTTCAAACTTAGTGTCGCCTATCATACAAGTGATAGTGAACATACCTGGATCCGTGCACTTTGTTGGAAGTTTCTCTTGAATAATTGCAGATACGTGTTCTCCAACTTTTCCATTTTCAATTCCCTTCAGTTTCTGTTTCCTATTACTTGTGCACAATTGTTTTAAAAATTTAGCATAACGAGGCACTTGTTTAATAATATCTAAAAGTGGAATGTTTACCTCGCATTTACTAAAAATTTCATGCAACTCATCATGATCTCGTTCATATTTTCTACATCCTACTAGAGCTTGAGGAAAAGGAGGTACAGGTTTATAATTCGAAAGAGGTGGAAACTTACGCTCAGTTACCTCATTATCGTTGGGAGCAGTCTTGTTTGCAACAACGTTTTCTTCCTCTTTTTGCTTAGATGATGTAGGGGTTGCCTTTACTGGAACATCAACCTCTGTGCCACTCCTCAACGTGATTGCACTTACATTTTTCCTTGGATTTACTACCGTTTGAGAGGGCAATTTTCCCGAATTCTGTGACTCCAATCGACTGACCGCGCTAGCCATTTGACTTATCTGATTCTCCAAACATTGAATGCTAGCCCTTCTCTCCTGTTGAAATTGTAAAGTGTTAGTGGCCAGAGATCTAACAATATCTTCTAAAGACATATCAGAGTTAGAAGTTTGGCCCTGTTGTTGTCTAGGAGGGTATGGCTATTTATATTGCTGGGAATTCTACCAATTTTGATTCATAGGTTAATTCACTTGTCGATTCTCATAACTAAGATTTGGATGATCCCTCCATCCTTGGTTGTATGTGTTTGAATAGGGATCATAATTCCTCTGTGGTTGTCCAGGAAAACCACTTGCTGTATTTACATATTCAATGGATTTTTCTAGAAGTTTTTGGCATATATCGGTTGGATGGCCTACCAATGAACAAATTTCACAAGCTTTTGCTGTTTGCACATTACCTGCAACCATTCGACAAATAAGAGTAGTTAGACTCGCAAGTTGTTGTTCAATGGATGAGACATTTACCTCATTAACATATTTCGATGGCATGTCGAGTCTAGTGCCGAATTGTTGAGAATTGGCGGCCATAGTTGCAATCAAGTTCCTCAAACTATCAAGGAAACTAAAAAAAAAAAAGATGACAAACAAGTTAAACTAGAATAAGAAAACAAATAAAATTCTATATAAATTGCTAACAAAACCCAGAAAATTGGGATTTTTGTGTTTTTTTTTTTTTTTTGCAAAAATAAAATAAAATAACTAAAGAAGCACAAAAATAAATTAACACCACTCCTCGGCAACGGCGCCAAAATTTGGTGTGCTGTCGTTGGCACCCAAAAATAGTCCTTAAACTTCTAAAACTAATGTAGTAATGGGAGTAAGGGTCGATCCCACGAAGAGTGTGTAATTCAATATTTATGCTTCGTACAATGATTGGGGGGATTTTGTATTCAAATAATTGTAAATAACTCAATTAATAACAATGCCAATTAAATTAACGAAAACAATAAAAAGACTAACATTGGTCTAAGTCCACATCCACCATCGGAAATCCACAATTGATCATAGATACAAGAATAATTCAATTCATATTTCGAATATTCATCGTTAGAATTGATTCCTATTTCTCCTTAATTTTAGTTAATTAGAAACCAGCGTTCTAATTAACCCTAATTATTAAATAAACCCAGACCAGCGCTCAAGATTCAATTTAATAACAGCTTTACACAATAGAGAAATCGATGAACTAGATAACACAAACACCAGCGGTTGCATTCAATCTATTTAAACATTCTTCTTAAGATTCAATAACCTCTATCGCAGAAAATTATCAAATCCTAGTGCTTCACAAGTTAAAGGGATCAAACAATTACGGATTTGATGTTTATCTTAGCGGTAAGTTGTTACAATCAATAAACTAGCGGGCCCTCTAGCAATTAAACGCAACAAATCATATAAATAAATGCAGAAGAACATTCAATACGCAAAATATAAATCAAACAATAAGAAAACTATTTAGATCTCACAATATGTGGTTCCGAGACTTCAATTTCCTTCAACCAAGCGTAGAAGTTTAGTTACACATGATAGATCTAAGAAAAATAGAGAGAAAATAGGTTGGAGGCGTTCTGGTCCGTTCTAGGGTTTTAAAAGATGTATTTATAGTTGTTTCCGTAGGTGGTTGACTTAAATTAGGAAATCAGAAATTTTTCCCCGATTTGGCCTGGGCAGGCGCCCAGTAGAAAATGGGGCGGCCACCCGGCATAACTTTTGGCTTCTGTTAATGAAGTACAGGGATCGGGCGGCCGCCCGACCAACGTAACTTAGCAGTCTTTAGTATTTTGGTCATATATTTCTCTTCCAATATTCGATTGAGGTGATTCAAGATGCGTTGGAAAGCTAACTCAAAGGGCTACAACTTTGCTTCAGATATCATCTTCCAATTCAATCGTTTACCATGTCAAAACTGGGTCTCAAGTGGAGTCTGAAAATTCGATGCATAACTTTTCGATTGGAAATTGATGTGTGATCCTACTTTGATGATATTTCATCCCCTTGACTTCTTTCTTCATTCAATTGACTTCTATCACTTTCAAATCTTCATTGTGAGGTTCAACATGGCTTTTGATTATTTGCACTTTAGTCCTCAAACTTTCGCTTTCTTTGAACTTTGGTCCATTTTCACCTATTTCTTCCAAATTACACCATGTCCATCGAATTGCCACCTAAACCAAAATATGATAATACTAAGTACATTTAGGCATAAAATAGTCATATGAGTGCATTAAATAAAGATGTAAAATGTGTATTTTACATTCCTATCAATCCACATACCCGGATCATTAATTGAAAAATATGAAAATCAAGTAAGGTCCTTATGAAAGCTCGTGGTTGTGAAATAGTGAAAAAGACAAGTCCTAAATTTAACATGAATAATAAAATAGGACTTAGGGATTATTTGTTAAACAAGGCAAGGCACTTCGAGAGATTCTCCTTCAACGAAGCAGAAGGCAACATGCGAAAATAAGTAGTAAAGGTTCGCCCAAAGGTCGTGAACTTATTCCCATATCCAAGCTGACCATAAGCTGCAGATAGGCAAATAACCAAAACGTGATTCTTAACCAAAATTAGTTATCACATTACCACTAAAGGCCAGCCACCTGGCACAACGCACGAATTACCAAAATATCCCAACACTTGGAGGAAAGTCTATAAATACCCCCTTCCCCATTTGAAGAAGGCACGCAATTCAAATATCTATTTCTCAAATAACTATTTTTCCTCTAATTCTAGTTTTCGCATTTGGACTAACAAATTTAAGGGGTGAAACTCATAGTTAGGAGATATGATTTGTTGATAGTATTTACATTGGTCTTTGATTATAATTGTTCATCTATAAAATATTCTATTCAAATTTTACAGTCAACAGGGAGTATATTGACAGAGATCACCTTGGCCAATGTTTGTAATTGGGGAGACAATTGATATAATTTGAAAACAGATGACTTCTTTGAGGCATTTTGTCTATCATGTCGTGAGCATGGTGATTCTGGAGAACAGTGACCTGAAATTTGCACACTCAAAATTCACCTAAGCAACACAACCTCCACTAGTAAATAATCAAATCCCATTCTTCTAAAATCAAACACAATCTGAACATTTTAAAAGAAAACCCTATTAAGAGAGGGAAGCCATTCTTATCTATAAGTTTTACTATTTAACACTATTTTGTATTTCATTACATTATTAAAAACTATTAAAAATGTACTATGTATTGTCTTTAATTGATATACTATGTATAGCACAGTTAACTTCTTTTCACGAGACAATCCAAAAATCCAACTTTGAACGTATACTAGGCACCTATTTGATATCCATTATAAAGAGAAATTGGAAGAAAATAATATTTCGAATAGTGATTTTTTGGAAAATGTGTGATTAAAAGGTTGGGAAAAGTTATAAATTTACGTCAAAAATATTTTATTGTGTGAATATATGATTGAAAATGAGTACGAGAAATAAATAATTTTGTTTTAGCCCATATTTGACACACATTCTTTAAAAATACATTCTCTCAAAACTTATTTTTATCCACATATTTTTTAATATAATAATATTTTTCATCACATCAATAACTTTTTCTCACATTTTAATCACATATTTCTCATCACATCACTATTTAAAATACATTCTTTCCTCAATAATATACATCAAATACACTCTTAGACCCTGTTTGGTACACATTATTTTTTTTCATTCTCATTCTTCTACTCATTTTCAACTACACATTCTTCAATAAAATAATATTTTCCATCACATCAATAACTTTTCCTTCATTTTTAACCACACATTCTCCATCAATCTACTATTCAATAATACATTCTTTCAAAAAAAGTGTCCCAAACACACTCTTAATGAGAATAAAAAAGGGGCTAAATGTGTTGATGAGACCAGCTCAGCTCGAACCACCCCACGAGCTGGCTCGTTATCGCTTAATGGCAAGTTGAGCACAATTAAGAACTTTTTGGCTGGACTCACCCCTTCTTTAAAATTAAATTGAATTTGTTAATATTTTTCTCAATACCTCGTCTCGTGAGCAACTCGTGTGAACTGACAAACAACTTGTACAACAAATTCGAACTTGACCCGTTAGGTGTGTGACTACACCATTTGACATCCCTAAGATATACTATAGGCTAACACAGCAAACATGACAATAAAAAAATAACACGATGAAGAAGATACAATTTGCTATGAGAGGAAACAAAATAAATATTTTGAAAAATAAATTCAACATGCAGTCACTCGTATTTACCATTAGTCACTTTTCTTTACATAGAAAAAACTCCTCACTGGACATTCACACTGCTCACCAACTCACTCATTCACTAAATCCTACTGTCATCACAAACTGTAAATTTGATGCAATAATTTCATACGTACTTTCGATATTTCCCATCAAATTTTTTTCTTTAAATATTAAAAAAAAAATAATAATAATAATAAGCTTCAAATGCTGCATCTCTTCTGCTCTTCACATGAATTCCTTCGCGGCTGGATGAATTTTTCGTGCGAAGAATAACTTGAAGATCTCGACAAGCGCGAAAATTCTGAAATCATCAAGAAAAAAAAAAAAACAGAATTAGTAGTTTTGAAGGAAGATCGTAGCATTAGTATTTAACTCTTTTAATTTTGCTTTAGAATTTTCACAAAAATGTGTAAATAATAATAATTAATAATCATCTCTTTTTTTTTTTTTTTTTGGTAGGAATGTACCTTTGGATGAAGAGTTGAAGCTTTTCTTGCAATGAAGAATGGCGCCTTGTATTCCATCATGCTGCTGCAACAGGGAATCGTCCCTACGGTTCACCGCCGGCGGCGTCATTCTGATTGCCGTCGAAGCCGATCGGCTTTTCGTCAAACGTTTGCTTACAAAACTACCCACTCTGCTCTCATCGGGAAACTTAATCGGAGATAAATTAGCCGGTGGCACCGTAGGAAAAGAGTTCGGCGTTACGGAAACCGAGAAATTCATAATACAATTCTTCCTTTTCGTAACCTTAATATGCAGAGGTTTGATTAGCCTCAAATACTTGGGCAAAAAATCCTTTGAAGATTGCTTCGACGTAAGGTTAATTGAAGATTCATCACAGATTTCTTGAAGCAATTTGCTTCTCAAGCTGTTATCTCTGGTAAAATAGGAAGAAACCGGAACTTCATCCACTCTGCAATTTACCGAATCACGCTTCGTTTTTTCGCTATTGATCTCCGTTTTGTCACATTTTGATGATCTCTTCAAACCCAACATGAACACTTTGAATTTCATAGCTGTCCTCTGAATAGCTATTGGGGACAGAGGCTTCGAATTGGAATCTGGCGATTGGAAAACCAAATCAAAGAAAGAGTCGTCATCATCGGTTTTTTCATCGTTGGAATTTTCCGAACTATTAGAGAAGCAATCTCCGTCGGAGCTGGCGTCAGCTCCAGACATGGGATTTGCCCAGAATTTAAGCTTGGTGAGAAATTCCATTGAGAATTCAACGCGAAGATTGAATAGTAAAGACTACAACAACATAGAGGTATTAATAAATGGTTGGCTTTTGGGGGCTCAAAATTAATGGCTTTGGATTCTGGCAAAAGAATAAACTGAGAATTTTTGGCTTTCGGTAAAGCAGAATTCAAGAGGACTTTTCTTTTCTGAGCAAGGGCGCGGGGTCGGTGACGTAGGACTAGAGCACGGACAAGAATTCGTATCAGCCAAAAAAATTAAAAAAAAATAATGTTGGGAAAAAATTATTCTTGAAAAGAACCCTTTTGAAAACAAGCAACTTAGGTGCCGTTCTCTTTGTGTTTCAGTTTTGTGTTTTGAGTTTTGAATTCATTTTGTGTTTTGTGTTTTGAGTGTCTGTTTTGAAATTTCTGAAAATGCGTTCCCTTTTCCATTCTGAAAAACTGTTTTCGAAAACATAAAAATGGAAAACGTGTTTACTTTGAAATTTTGAGAATTTTTTTTTAAGAATATTTTATTCAAAAAAACTGATTATTCAATAAATTTTAATTGTTTAATGTTAATATAATATTAAATAACATATTAATTTTGAAATTGGTGAATTTTGAAATATTTTTTTCCTTATACATAATTTGTGACAAAAATTAATTAGCATCAAGTCACAATCAAACCTAATCAAGTTGCAAAAAATGGGAGCACTGATCTCATGTTGACATGGTAATAAATATTTTGAAATCAATCTTATCGAGTTCATGTTAGTTTTCACAATTATTGTCAAATACAATTTTGATCGTTTAAACACGATGACTATCATCAGTGTTAGTAGATAACATTACTTCTTGATTATAGATAAACCACTTACAAGTAAAAATGCTTTTGAAGCACACAGACTTTAGAAAATGCAATGATGTATTAACATTGGTCTATTGCAACATATCTTTTCAAACCACAATTCAAGTTTCAATATCTCACAAAGTAAAATTAACAAAAAATAAAGCACAATTACACTAGAATACAAGGATAGATGTAAATCCAAATTTATGAATCTCTCAACTTAATATAAGTCCCTAGTTAGAGAGTAGGATTAAACTAAAATGAGCAGAACTAAAATAATGAGAGCTCAATCTCCTCGCTATTTGCAATAACCTTCTCCCCACCATCATTTTGCAGGGACTAATTGCCTTTCTACAGCTGCCATCTCATCATCAGCAACCCCAGCTTTCTTCAACACATCTTTTGCTTCCTCAAGGGTCTGCACCTGATCCTTTGGCATCAAATACTCTGGAAGGATCATAAGCTATCTGGAAAGGGAAAGGAATATATTAGTATCATCACTTGGAAAAAAGAAAGCAAGAATCCAGTATATTTAGAAAGAAACATTTGCCAATAATCCAGTAGAATAAGTACAGCAAGAAAGTAATATCTACAATGTCATAGGCAAATAAGCTGGCATAATGAGGTTATATGATTTCACAAAACTACAAATTATTTCACTACATTTACCTGACTGTAGCTTGCAGAAACACTTCTTTTCACGCGGAGCATTTCTCTGAAGGTGTCTTCATTTCCATGCTGCACCTCAAACTTATTCCATTTATTCCAGAAATCAGGGTCGGATCTAGGATCTGCAAATTGCGATGAATGTTTATATAATGCAGAGCAAGGAACCAGCCAATGACCCACCAACAGCAAGAAGTGCCAAAAAGCGAAAGTCAATATTGTATATTGTCAATCAAGTACTAAAATCTCTTCCCTCACAAAATCGAACTATGGGAGATTTTAGTACTAAATCAAGTAAATCTTCCCTCACAAAATCAAGTACTAAAATCTCTTCCCGCACCACCAACAAACTCAATTAAATTTAAATGGAGATTTTAGTCTACTAATGAGATAGGTTAGTTTTAATCCTAACTAGCTCAAGAAGAGGAGCAACCTGATCATCTCCATAATCAACGTTGAGGTGAATGAGAGGCCATAAACTGGGCATAGCGCCTCATGACATAATGTGGATGTACATCATCTTCCCACAAAGTCCGGACATTGGCAGTCTAGAGACTGTTAAGGTGCATGTCAAATACCGTCTTGAACAGTGGCCACAAAGCAATGTTGACCTGCTTAGAGAGAGAGATATCAAGATCTTCATATAGTTAATCAAGTATCATAATAATACCAGCCATTTGCTTTAGACCTTTTATCAAATTCAAATTACTGCTTTATCATAACCAGAGGTTGACAGGCGTTACATATAGTAACTACTACTGAAATCAACTGTTCAGAAGTTTCCAGGATAAAATCATAGGGTATGCTAGTCCATCACTCAAAGTCACAACATATAGGTTCTTTTACTAAATTACAGAACACATACCTTATCCAAGAATGAATCTAGGCATGGAATTCGGCGTCGAGACATTACCAACTGCGAGAAAAACAAGAACAAGGGATTGTCCGTGCACTATGAAATCACAACTCCACAAACTAGTTCAATGGCGAAGTATAAATGTAAGGCATTTGGCACAATACTTGACATAGCTTCTACACAATAGCTGCATGTATAATATAAGGACAATGAATACTTGAAGTTTCAATAAAATTGTGCCATGTTTACTACACTCCTAGTTAAATCATGAAGTAGTCCAGCAGGGCAGTGCATAAAATTCTGTTAATTTAACCTCTATGCCTCTACAATTCTGTTAGGAGAATCCCTTGCTCCACTCTTGACTCAGAGGCGCCTAAAATGAGCACAAAATCTGAATCACCACCTTCACAGAATCACCACAGAATCATTCACCTACGACACCACAGAATCATTCACCTTCGACTCACCCTATTCACAGAATAATTCACAGAATCACCTCAAAGCATTCACAGAATCACCACCTTCGACTCACCATTACACCATATCAATGTCAACAAATTCTGGCTATGTTAGCACTACAACTACAAGGACAACTCTCAGCTTGCAACCAACAACCCCAAGATGTGATATTTCCTTCCTCCTTAAGAGCAAACAGATGGATTATAACTACCGACCACCCAAACCTCCAGCTCCAAAGACTACCGGCTCCAAAGACTACGGCCCGGCTGGCTGATCGCCCCCCTCCTCCGGACGGCTCCACCACTGCCGGCGCCAGCTCCAGCTCCACCACCTGCAGCGCCAGCTCCAGCTCCACCACCTCCGGCGCCAGCGCCAGCTCCACCCTATCCACCTCCAGAGCTAGCTCCACCTATCCACCTCCACCACCAGCTCCACCCCCACCTCCAACACTAGCGACTGCCCCCACCTCCAGCACCAGCCACCGCCCCAACAGAAACAAAAATTTTCGCACCAATCACATAACCAAACAGAAACAAAATCGAACCCAACAAGTCGAAAATTGAGGGCTCGAGACTAACTAGAGATTATTACAAGCAAAGAAACAAACCTTGATCTAGCTCAGCAAAATCTTGATTCGGCTTGAAACCCCCGATTTCGCTTGACTGGAACAAAATTCCCCAAATTTTGAAGATCCGGTCGTTCAAGCTCCGTCCCGTCGTTTCAGCAATCGATTTGCACTGGGAATCGCCGCCGTTGATCGATGAACAGTGCCGGTGGGTGAGAAAGAAAGAGTTGAGAGAGAGAGAGATCGGGCTCTGAGGGTGAGAGTGAGACTGAAATGAGCGTTTCGCGTGTTTTGTATTTTTAGGCCATTTTGTGTTACCATTTTACAAAACGAGGTTTTGGTTGTTTTCCGTTTTCAGTTATAAATTTTTTTCCATTTTGCAAAATGTGTTTTCGAAAATAAGATAGAGAACGCGTTTTCGTTGTTTTGAGAAATTAAAAACAGAAAATGGCTGGAAAACGACAAAGAGAACAGGGCCTTAGTTCTCGGTGCAATTTTTTGAATATATGTTCTAGTTGATAAACAAAACGTTCGTGAGGTAAGGATATGTTGGCAATTTTACGAAGGTCCAGAAATGTAACTATAATAAAATATTGAAAATTAACTAGCTCTTTAAGAAAAAATATGTCTTTTCTATATCTCTCCCACATTTGTTCCGACAAAGTCGCATCATTCTTACGAATAATAACTCGTATGTTTCACAAAAAATATGTCTTTTCTATTTAAATCACTAATCTATTTATTCTCAATTTCATACCGACCAAAACTAATTATGCATCTTCAAACTTCCTTGTTTCTGCTATGTTGGGTTTCGATACCCAATGAATTTCGGGCTCTGATGTAAACGTTGGATTAAATTATTACCAACAATCAAGTCCAAAGCTCGACCCGAAAACAATGTGGGCCTTTGAAAGTAGTTTAAAGAATTAATGTTACTCATGACACATATATATTACCTTTTGGATGTCTTTGAATTTTGGCTCATTTAAGCTTTTTATTGGTCCAACTAAAGTCTAACTAATATATATATATATATATATATATATATATATATATATATATATATATATATATATATATATATGGTGTCTTAACCATAGCCGTAAAGGGTGTGATTTGTGTGAGAAAAGAAGAAAGAAACCGTGTGTATGCAAGAGAGAAACTGACAGCCTGCTGGAGAAAAAAAGTGTGGCTTTCCTTTTATTTTTGGTCTTGTATCTTCCCTTCTTTCGTTGCTTTTCTTCTTTTTTGTGGCTACAAATCATTACCATTATCTTGTCATTTGTGAGTGACATTGAAAAGCAACTGAGGTGAATATATTGGTTGTGGGTTGGAACCGTTTGGATTGGTTGTTTGATAGAGAATGACAACATGAAATTGAGCCCGAAAATTGCTGTTTTGACAACTTTTGAAGCTAGCTTCCATGACAATTGGTATTAAAGCTTCAAGGTGGTGGATTTGGCTTGAAAAACTGACCTGAAAAGAGACAGAAATGAAGCAGAAAAATTGTTGAAAACTATGAAAAAAATCGGATATGTTTATGTATGTTTTGGCCAAACCAGAAGGAGTTTAGTAAAACGGAGACCATCAGAGTGACGTGCACGTGGAGGCGCACCAAGGTTTTCGGCGCGTGAGACTGTCCAGCGATGTGTAAAACCCATGTGCAGAAGCTATTAGTAGCGCGTGCGACGTTTTCTGGCGTAGGTCTGTTCAGACAATTTGTTGCTAACATTTTTTCTAACATTGTGGTGTTGTTAGTTTTCTGTTTCAAGTTAAATCTGGACTACTTGTTCTTTGCGCGTTCGGGATTCGATCATGTTTGATTAATTCATGTGATTGCTAGAGACTTTAAGGTGAATAGTGGTAGTCCTAAAGTGGTACATTCGCATATCTCGTTATTACGTGGTCCCATTGGTATCGTTTTCTTTCCCCTTTTTTATTGCAGATATGGTTATTGTGTAGGATAAAATTAATTTTTCGCATTAGAATTCATCTTTTAGGAGGACGTTGGGTTTGAGTTACCTTGAAAGGTAATCGTTGCCTATTGCTAAACATATGAATTACTTGTTAATTATTTATATTGAATTCTTCATGAATTTGTTGTCAATTATTTTTTCATTATTAGAAATGCATGTGACCTTAGGAAAGTTTATTTGACTATTCAGTGTGAATTGTATCGGTACTTTGCTTATATTCGTTGTTGGTTACATTTTGTATTTTGTGCATTTTTTGGTAAAATGACAACACATTTTGAGTTGTGATTTCTAATAAAAAATGTGATTTTTCAACTGGCAAAATGAAAAGATTTTTCATAAAACTTTTGATTGCAAATGTAGATTTAAGGTAAGTGCAAAAGTAAGATATATTTTAACTGCGGTATATTTGGACATTGTAAAATAGGTTGCCCTATAAATGATAATAAAAAGAAAGATAAGATGAGAGACGTGGCTTGGCTTGGCTTGGCGTGGCTTGGCATGGCTTGGCGCGGCGAATGTGGCTATAGTGTCGAGTGATGACCTTAGTGAGGTTTATTGAGTGTAAACATGGATACTGCATGTTTATCTGTGTGTAATCCTTCCGCATTTATGTGATTGCTTAATTCTGTTGCATGGTTATATGTGCATTTTAATATGTTTGATATATGCATTTGCATGATTTTCAAAGCAATTTAATTACTTAGCGTAATTATTTGCATCCATAGTGGGTTAAAATGCATTAGCATTATGTTGTATGTCTATTGGTGATGTAGAGTATAGATGTCTATGGGTACATTGGTGATTTGTACCGAGGATATGGAGTGTGACATTTAGATCACGAGTTGAGAGGTGATTAAATGTTGGAATCATTTATCCGTGAAGAGACCCTGATCAGGTGGAGTATGAGAGAGACACTTTTATCACTTCTTTTAGGTGGAGACCCATTATCCACTTAAGTTAGAAGAAGTGATGTGGTGATAGAAGATTATCCCAAGGACTTAGGATCTATATAGATCTACCGTTAGACATGAGTTGAGTATTCAGTCTAGTGAGCATGATGATCGATGAGAGGAAATATATGTTCTCAAGGTGTGAGCAACACAGAATGTGATATGATAAGTGTAGTGAGATCTTTTCGTGTGGTCAATTATGCATTTACTGCATATGTGTTATGACTATTTGATTGATTGACTTAGTGTTAATATGTTGTTTTTTGTGAACGTATTTGAAAAAGATCTGTGAATTATCATATATTATATATTTCATCGCATGATTATTTGTTCTTGATTGCTTATCGTTATTATTTGCTTCCACTTGGGTGTTATTTGACCTTAGCTTGGTGACTACATGGAGCAGGTATGGTATTTGTTTCGGGTTCAAAACACAGGGTCAGGGTTGATTGGGTATCAAGGTCGAGATTTGATAGGTTTTGATACCTAATGAATCTTGGGTTTTTATGTAAACGTTGGATTAAATTGTTACCAACAACCAAATTCAAATGTTCAACCCGCAAACAACGTGGGCTGTTGTAAGTAGCTTAAAAAATTAATGTTGCATTTTATTGGTCAAACTAAAGCCTAACCTAACCTATATATATGGTGTCTTTACCCTAGTTGTAAATTGTGTGATTTTTGTGATAAATGAAGAAAGAAACCTTGTGTATTCAAGAGAGAAACTGGTAGCCTGCCGGAGAAAAAAATGTGTGGCTTTCCTTTGATTTTTTGTTTCGTTTCTTGACTTCTTTCGTTATTTTTCTTCTTGTCTTTGTGGTTACGAATCATCTCCATTATCTTGTCGTTTGTGGGTGAGATTGAGGAGCAATCAAGGTGAATATATTGGTTGTGTTGGAGCCGTTTGGATTGTTCATTTGATAGAAAAAGGTAAAGTGAAACTAAACATCTAAATCACCGTTTTGATGACCTTTAGAGCAAGCTTTCACGACATGCTACATTAGTTTTGACATTTTACATCTCAACACTCACTAGGGTTGGACAAAACTCTCAACCCAAACCGAACCGAATAGAGCAGTTTTTCATAAGTTAAATATCCGAACAGGTATCTGAATCGAGAACCGACGAATTCGGTTCGGTTCTAGACCCAGAACCAAATAAGAACCGAATTTAAATAATTTTTTTAATTTTTTCTAAACAAATTAGCAAATTAACTAATTTAGTGATTAATGTTCTAACTTACGAGCCAAATTCATGTCTAGCTAGTCCAGCCCAACCCAACCCAATTTCTAAATTCAATTTTTTATTTAATTTTTTCATCCAATTATTAATTTCATTTTTATCCCAATATCTAGGTCTTTTTAACTTTTTATCCTTCTCTTTCTAATATCACACTTTTATTCGATAACCACTGAGTTACTGACCCCAAATCATTTGATAAATTAAAAATATACATCTACATACCTAAATTAAAGTCGCCGACTGTCGAGTCCGACTTCCCCTCTCCAACTGCCCATCGAAGTCGCGACCTCCAACCACAATCATCGATCGTTGACCATTAGAAATCTGTTAAAAAATTTAATTATGGTACGGAACTGAACGGTACCGAACATAACCTAACTGAACTTAATGGAACCGAATTCGAACGGTTCCATAATTATATTTGTGTCCGACGGTTCCAAATACATGAAAATTTTGGTTCGATTCGATTCTCTTCAGAATCGAATAAAATTGGATTATGTCCGGCCCTAACACTCATACTGAAAAACCTTATTAAAACCTTATCCATACGTTAAGCTTTGACATTAATAATATTGAAGTATATGGAGGGAAAAATGGGGCAAACAAAGAAACTTCCAAAAAGAAAAGGCCAAAGAGCCAAAAAGTAATCAAAGAGTTGAAGAAAAAGAGGAAAACTTTTGCTTTTTCCAGTATTTAGTAATAAAAATCTGACGGGTCAGACATCGGATTCTTTAGCCTTACGGGTCAAGTTTACACCTTTTAAGTGGGTCAAAGTTAGACCCGGAATTCTGTAAGTCCAACGGTTTGACTTGATATCTTCAACGGACCTGATTTAATATTCTGACGTATAAAAAAATGCTTTACGGAAATAAAGTTGTCTTTTTTAATTTTTAAAAATAAAGTTGCAAACAACGTGGGAAACAAAAGGGAAAAGAAATAAAGTGTCTAATTCTATAAAAAGGAGAAAAGTTTAGCATATTTATTACTTTACTACTATGGATAGTTACAACTTATAGTTATAGGTCATATATCTAAGTACTTGGAATTGGTTGATCTAAGTTTTATGGTTGGTCTCTTAAAAACTGTCGGTACGAAAAATTACTTGAAGCTTCACATCAACAAACGAGCCAAAAACTTGTTCAACTTTAGAAAAGGTTAGAATGCTCGAGAATTAAAAGCGAGTGGTGACCATAAAAAAATAGAATTGAAGAGTTATAAGTTGATAATATGTTTTGCGTTACTAGCTTTCAATTGCTTTAGATGTTGTTTATATAGGAAAATAATATTGATTCTTGCTTGATCAACCAGATAGGCTTCTTGTGGGTAATTTGCTTAGTTGACAAGTTTACTTGGCCCCTATTTGGACTTCATTAAAATGAAATTTTGGAATAATGATTTTTTGGAAAATGTGCGTTTAAAAAGTAAAAAAAAAAAATTTTTGAATTTGTATGTAACATTACTTTACGAAAAAGATATATTTTTGAAAAAATAAAGCCCAAACAGAGGCTAGTAGTCAAGTATTTCTCCAAGGGCAACAAATGGGTGCAAGTCTACGTGTTCAACAAGAAAGCCAAATAAAAAAGATATATATATATATATATATATATATATATATATATATATATATATATATATAAGTGTAAGCGTCAGGCAAAAATTGTCTCCATAGTAAAGAGAAAAAGATGAGTTATATTCATATAGATAAAAAGATATATTTAATCTGAGTGACGAGCGTATTGTTATTTTATTAGGAGGGAAATTTAATCCAAAGGACATTATTTGATCATGAAAATAAGGGTTCCCCAAAAATGAAAATCTAGAATCAGACATTGACTTATCCTCCGTCTAGCAATAAATCTATAAATAGTTCACCATTAATTGATTTACCCTAGGAGCAAGAATATGTTTAGAGAGGACCCCTTCAGAGGTGACCGAGTTGGTGTAGTAGGTGAATGCGAAGACCAAAGGTCACGAGTTCGAATCTCCTGCCAACATTTTTTCGATCGAGCCCGTCACACTGGGTTTGCCTAGTGCGGTTTACCTTTCCTGTGTGGTTTGCGGTCTACTGCACATGAAGCGGGGTTTACCTAGTGCGCACTTACAGTGGTCGAGCCTCCGCCCCTTTGGGGTGGTCGGGGCTCCGCTGACGAATAACGACTGCGGGTTCCTACGTCAAAAAAAAAAAAAATGTTTATAGAATCGAGATAAAATGGTTTTGTGGACTAGTAAGTGTTGTGACCTAACAAAATAGAGAAAATATATACGTACAGAAAATTTCTTATAGAAATCTTACAGAAAAAATAAATTTCCAAAAGTACCCTTCATACATAATTTGCAAAAAGGAGGCATTACAAGAATATAAAAACTCCAAATTAGTCCTTATAAATTTATGAGTGCAAAATTTATTCCGCTGACTCTGCGCACTCTGTTATAACTGGTATCAGAGTCATGTTAGATCATGAAAATTGAAATAATTAAAAATAATTGGTACTATATATTAAGAGAAAAAGATGGATTAAGTTACATGTTTATAGACCCTGTTCCCAGGAGATTAAAAATATTAACATTAATAAAAATAAGAAAACAAATATTAGAAAAATTAGAATTATGATACATAAGAGATGAATATTTATATCAAAAAATAATGATAGAATTTGAAAAAGAAGAAATAGAATTTTATTGTAAAGAAATGGATGAGCCTGAAAAATACTATGAATATAAATATTATGAACCAAAAGTCATGATAAATATAGTTGATGAAGAAAATATAATTGAAATTTTTTTGAGAAAGGTCGAAAAACATAAAAAATCTAGTTATCCTTACCTACCTAAAAATAGTACAAATGAATGTTTTGAAGACATCCATAAAAGATTAGAAAATTTAGAATATAATTTACAAATAGGAAATGCCTTATTAGAAAAAAAGCTTGAAGGAAATGATAGAATTATAATCAATTCACCTCAAGATTTTAGAATAATAGGAAAAGATAAAGAAAAAAATCATGAAATAAAACAATATATGATAACGGAAGTAGAAGAATTAGAACAAAAATTCTTAGAATCTACTGATGAAGAATATGAAGAATATAAAAAACAGTTAGAAGAATCAACTGAAAAATTAGAAAATACAAAAATGAATACTAATCCATCATCTAGTCGAAATATAAAAACAGAATTCAATAGTGATGAAGAGTATGAAAACTATTCTTATGGTACACCAATACCAAATAAGGAAGGTATTAACCAATATAGGAAAACACAGAAAAGATACACAGGAAATATAAGAAAACAATCTATTAAAGAAATAAACCCAATGAAATCTTATAATGAACCAATCCATACAACTGGAATATGGTTAGATTTAGACTGTGTAGATAAAAATAAAGATATAGAAACATGGATAAAAAGTACTGACCTAGCTATACAATTTAATAAATGGGAAACATACACAACCTTTGGATTTATAGAACGTACTTTTAGAGGAATTGTATCGGACTGGTGGAGAAAACTACCAGAAAATATAAAAAGAAATATAAAATATGGAGAAAATCCAACTGAAATAATGGACAACAGAAATGCTTTGAATGAACAAAGCATACAAGAAATATTAAGAAGGCTAGAAAGAGCCCTAAGAACAGAATTCTTAGGAAATAGATTCACAATAGATGAAGAAACTAGAAAGCAAGAAGAATATAATGAAGGAATGATAGTTATGGAAAATTTAAAGATATGTGATATGTGTGAACTAGAGAGATACACATGTAAGTTCGAAGAAATATATTATATATTAAACTAAGGAAATTATCAAGAAAATAAACCTATATTAAGGTCTTATTTTATGAAGTTACCATTTCCATGGAGAATGAAATTATTAAAAGAATATGAAAAATTGTTATCTCTTGGAGAAGAGGATGGAGTGAATAAAGATAGTTTAGGATGTAGAATTGAATTTACAAAGAGAATGATAAGTATATGGTGTAGAGAAGCCTTAAAAAATAAGAAAGCATACAAGATGAGAAGAAATTCTCTATGCTGTTATAAAGATATTGGACAAATTGAACAATTTGGATGTTACAAGAAGAAGTATAAGCCATATAAGAAATATAAGAGAAAGTTCAAAAAATATAAGAAATTTAAGAAAAGATTTTTTAAACCTCATAAAAAATATTTTAAGAAAAGAGATTGGATTAAGAAGCCCAAACCTAAATATATCAAAAAATGTAGATGCTTTATTTGCAATGAAGAAGGACATATTGCTCCTCAATGTCCTAAGAAGAAAGATAAACAAAATATAAAAACTCTTAGAACCTATGAAGAATTCCAAACTGACAGTGATATAGAACCAATTGAAAATTTTGAAGAATTAAGTAGTGAATGCAGTAGCATTTATGAATTAGATTCATCATCTTCAGAATAAGACTCTGAAGAGATAGTATATATGAATCAGGAAATACAAGAAATAGATCAAGAAATAGAGGTAGAAACAATTGAGGAAGTGGAAGACTCAATAGAAGGTATAAATCAAGAGATTACATTTGACGCTAGAAAATACAAAGGAATAACAAAGAAAATATTAGACTTACAAGAAAAAGATGTATTCCATCAAGAATTTTTAGGAATACTACCAAGAGTAAATAAAACAACTGTAAGCATAAATTATAAAGAAATATCTATTAATATAGAAGATACTATGGGGAAAGCAAGAATTCCTATAATTACAAAAGAATGGGTAAGACAAAAATTATCCAAAATTCCAGAAAATGTAAGAAGCAAATTAAAATGTATTGAGATAGGAGGAATCCAAATTATGGTAAAAGGATTCTTTAGGGAAGGAATGAATATACCAATAGAAATATATTGTATGGACAATAGAATCTTACAAGATCCTGTAGATGCTCTATTAGGAACTATTGTAGGAAATTTAGTCTATCAAAAGATAATATTTACAGTAAAACCAAATTATGCGGTTTCACTGATTGATGAAAATATTGATCAAAGTTTCAATCTATATTATAGGATTGGAAACTTGAAAATGTTAAGGAAAAGTAAGGCTATAAGTATAAGCATAAAATCAATATTTGCTTTTAGTACCAGCCACCATAACAATTTAAGAAAAATAACTGATAATATTATTATACATAAAGATTTTGAGGAATTAGCCCAATATATACCTCCTAGAAAATACCAAGAACATGAAGTAACAATACCTCAACAAATAATGCTTGATTTTCATAAGCAAGCAAGAGAAATTAATTCTGAAGGAAAATTGATAAGGAGAAATAGTGTAAGTTTAGTAGGGGATGATCTTATTGCAAGATTTTCCTCCAGACAAGATCTTAAGATAAGTCAAGTTAAAAAATTCAGTATTGCTGAGCCAACAAATTCACAATACTATATCAAAGCAAGATATGTTAATCAAGAAGGATACAAGAAAAATCTTTTTGTCCTTATAGATACTGGAGCAGAACAAAGCCATGTAAATGCTAAATTTGTTAGCCATTTACTAGATTTTGAATTAACAGAACCTTATATATTCAAAGATTATTTGGGAAATAATCTTGAAATTAAAAAATATGTTAAGTTCCCTCTTATATTTGTAGGAGAGGATCAGAAAGAACATAAAAAAGAAATAATTCTATATAAAGATGAATCATATGGAATCAAACGTTCACCTATATTATTAGGAATGAACTTCCTTGAAAAATTTAGTCCCTATAAAATTTGTCAATGATATTTAAAAATAACAATTGATGATAATTCAATCATCATATCAAGAATAGATGAAAATATGAAAATATTGTTATCATGGAAAGAGTAATTAATACTAATCTCATGAGCCCATATATTGAAATTACACTCAATATAAAAGGAAATTGTAGAATTAAATTTCATGCTTATTTAGATACAGGAAGTACAATAAGTTTGTGTTTACCAAATGTATTACCAAACGAATACTGGAACTATGATTCAAAAAAAATAGTCACTGCTACAACAGCAGGAGGAAACAAAGTAATATATAGTAAATATGCTACACAAGTACCTTTTCTAATATCCTTTAGAGAAGTATTTGTTGACACAATATATATGTCTTCTACAATTGGATGTGATATTTTATTAGGACAAAATTTCCTATTAAAATATGCACCATTTACTCAATATATAGATAGATATATGTTCACAATCCCTTGTGCACATAAGATGTTTACGCCTAAAGTAACTAAAGCTGTTAGTATAGCACATAGCAAAATTAACCATCAGAGTTCCTCAACCCAGCGTGGTGGATGTTGGAATACAGAAAAAATTAAACCAGTTACAGTTTTAAAAATGACAACAGAAAATAAGTTAGAAAAATTGAAAAAAGAAATTTCTAAAACATATTCAGAAAATCCATTAGAAAAATGGAACACGGACAAAGTAAAAGCAAAAATAGAACTTATCAATTCAGACACTATAGTAAGAGTTAAACCAATGAAATATAGTGTTGATGATCAAAAAGAATTTAAGAATCAAATAAAAGAATTACTAGAATCTAAATTGATTAGGCCTAGTAAAAGTCCACATAGTAGTCCAAATTTTTATGGTAAGAAAACATAGTGAGATAAAAAGAGGAAAAGCCAGAATGGTGATAAATTATAAAAAGTTAAATGAAGTAACTAAATTTGATGGATATTACTTGCCTAATAAGGACACCCTTATTAAACAAGTACAAAACAAGAAAATATTTTCAAAATTTGATTGTAAGTCACGATTTTGGCAAATCATGCTTACAGAAGAAAGTAAACCATTAACTGCATTTAGTACTCCCAATCCTTTAGGACAATATGAATGGAATGTAATGCCATTTGGATTGAAAAATGCACCACAGATATTTCAAAGAAGAATGGATGAGGTAATCAAACCAATTACTCACTTCTGTATTGCTTAAGTTGATGATTTACTAATTCATCAAATAATATAAATGAACATATAGAACATCTTGAGAAATTCTGTTATATTATGAAAAAACATGGTATTACACTTTCTGAAAAGAAAGCAGAAATAGCCAAAACAGAAATAGAATTTTTGGGATTATTTATAAAAGAAGGAGAATTGTAATTGCAATCTCATATTGGTGAAAAACTTCAAGATTTTCCTGAAGAAATCAGAGATAAAAAACAGTTACAAAGCTTCCTTGGTATATTAAATTATGCTGAAGGATTTATTGAAAATTGTGCTAAATTAAAAAATTATTTTCTCCCAAAATTAAGAAAAAATGTAATGTGGTCTTGGGATGAACAAGATTGCAAAAATATAAGAAAAGTAAAAGAGGAATTAAAGATTTTGCCTAAACTTGTAATTCCACAGGAAAATGATTTCTTTATCCTTGAAACTGATGCTTCAGACAATTATTGGGGTGCAGTATTAAAGGTAAAAAAGAATCATAAGGAATATAAATATGAAAAGAACTGTTCTTGTCCCGAAATACTTGCAGGATATACATCAGGTACATTCAAAGAAGTTGAAACAAGGTATGAGATGAACAGAAAAGAACTCATTGCTGTGAAGCGAGGAGTACAGAAATATGAAGATTATCTACTACCAAAAAAGTTCTTAATAAGAACTGATAATACTCAAGTTAAAGCATTTTTAAAAAATAATGTTGATCCATCTATTGCTAATAGATACATAATTAGGATTCAAATTTGGTTCTCCTATTTCAAATTCGATATTGAGCATATAAAAAGAAAAGCTAACTTTCTTCCTGATTATTTTAGCAGGGATGGAGTTAGAACAATTGAGGACGAAAGTCCAGATACTTGAGATAAAAGTTTCCTATTTGGAAACTCAGATCCAAAATATACAAGATAGTCTTCGAGACCAAATGAAAATAGCCCTTGTGGCAGAAGATACTTGTACCAAGTCTAGTATCCCTTCACAGGGACTTGTGAATACTAGCGCTCTACCCGAGGATAAAGGGAAAGAAAAAAAAGTAATAGGAACCCCTTCACAGGGAAAATTCGAACCTATTACTGGTAAAGAAGATATTCAAAATACCAAGAATGGTAAAGGTAGCTCTTCACAGAGCCATATTTTACCTAAGCTAGATATTGAAAAAATTGATCCAAAAGAGATCATCAAGATATGCCACACGGCAAAAATATCCAAAAAAGATAATTACGAAGAAGTTATTTTCTTTATTTTTGTTTTTAATATCTTATCCGACTGGTATCTAGAAGTTGGAAAGTGGATGAAAACTCTCCACTACAGAAGATACAACAAGATAAACTTTTATCCAAAAGCACCAGCTAACTGGGTAAGAAACTGTTTTGAATTAGGAAATATACTCTGTATATATCCTTGCAAAGATCTCAAGGAGATAGCCCAACTTCCATCTGACGTCAAGAAGGCAATAAAAAGATATACTGAAATTGTTAAAACTACAAATATATATGTCAGATTCTACTCAGCAACGATGGAATGGGATCCAGATCTTCAATATATGCAGCCAACATTTCATGTTATCAAGTTAGGACTTACAAACCAACATTTTTTACCAACCAATCAAAAGGTTGTTAAAAATAGTTATCAAGATATCATTAACATGATGCCATATAGAAGAGCCAAAGGATACAAAGAAATATTTGAACATCTAACTCAGTTAATTACTGAGAAAGAAAAAATATGGGTTTACCCATCTGAGGAACATATAATCTACTCTAATGCCAGAAAAGAGACAAAAGAGGAAGATATATGTTATCTCGACCATTTATTATCCAAAATAATCTCCAACCAAGTTTGCGGATCAGAAAAAATGGAGAAAGAACTATGCAAATTACTTTGGGATTACAGTGATCATCATTGTGAACATTGCGTAGTAGAAGATATGAGTCAAGTATCACTTGATGATGAAGAATTTCCTGCAGAATTCTTTGAGTCAAGAATGGAAAAATAATGGAGTAAGGACAGTGACCCTTTATCACTACTTTAATAAAGTCTCTTTATTAAAGAAAAACTGTGGTCACTAAAAAACAAAAGATAATACAAGAAAGTAGCTGAGATTTTAACTCCCCACCAACTACTGAAGAAAAAGAAGCAAAATAGCTGTTGAAGATAAGAAAATTTGGTATGATAATGACTCTTCACCAACTTACCAGCTCAAAAAAAGGACATATTTGCTACCAAACAAAAGAAGATGGCAGACAAAGAAATAAGAAAGGACAGCTGTGAAGATAAGGTTCCTGATCACCTAAAGAAAAAACTGCTATATAAGAAGAGGAGGTCCAAAGACTAGAGGCATCCTGGCATCATCCATCTCTCTCTCGAATTCTCTATCTTTATACACTACTTGTATTCAGAAAAGAAATTAGCTAGCTTTGAAGATAGGAAAGCTTGTAATAAGGTAATCACTTATGGAGTTCTAAACTTCATAAGGTAAGTACCAAAGGTATGTAAATATAGTAAGCCAGCATGTATCATTTCAGTCTTATGAATATAAAGATGAAGTTTATTATGGTTTAACAAAGTTTCTATGAAAGGATTTCGTTAAGTTTCTCATGATTTCTCGGCAGTACAAATAAAGATTTTAAAAGATTTTCAAAACATTGTTTTTAAATGGATGTTAGCCATGCCAAAGTACCCGTCTTTGATGAATGTTTTAGGGGAAAATGGCAGTTTTCTAACAAAATTGTAGTACCTTGTGTGTGAGTTATCTTTTAAAATCTTGTTCTAAGTAAGAACTTGTTCTGAAAAGAGTTTGAATATAGGTGAAAACAGAGACTTTGAATACTGTGAGATAGCGTCTGTGGTAACACGGCTAGTTCTCTAGAATGAGAAATGCAACCTTAATTGAAAAGCTTTTTGCGGAAGCAGTTGTGGACCCAAATGATTTTAAAAACATCGTAAATGTTCATTTGATTCAAAAAGATTGATCAAATACATGCAAAGCTACTGTAAGAACATGCTGGAGGGAAAACCTGTTTATTTTCATCGATTACTGTAAGTCATTTACATGCTTTATATGTTTATGTTTAATCTTTATGAACACTTCACAAGCATCCACATCTAATGATAATTGTCTTAGATTATATTTAAATGGTAAAGATATTTCATTTTTATTAAGTATAGTTGAAAAATCTGAAGATATAGTTCCTGTTGGCCAAGAAAAACTTAAAGAAATATATTTTGATATAGATTATGCTTGTAAACATAATATAGAATTTAACCCTAAAGAAACTAGTAAAGAAATAAAAAGAGTTGAAGATGTTATAACCAAATAAAAAAATATACAAGAAGAAGTCTCAGAAGGAGTTGTTTTTGGATATATAACTAAAAAAGATCAACCTAAAGCTTATGAAAAGCTAATAAAATATAGAGAATATTTAGAACAGATAGAAAAATTAAAAGAACATTCAATAAAATAACCATTGTAGTCACAAATCAAAAGAATTAAAAGATACAGGACTTAACCTGCAACATATTTCATTAAGGGCAATATAGACATTCTAAGGGAGGAATAGTTGCTGCCAACTCAGTCTGGTGACTTTCTGGCTAAAATTCCCTGTAAGCCTAGCACTACCCAACAAAATATGTTTCGCATTGCTTCACTTGCCATCAAGTTAAAGTAAGTATCAATGACTATCAGTCCTCTTGCATCTTTTCGTTTATTCCCAAATGGAAATGAGAGTGAGGGTGTTTTTTGTAGGCTTTCCTAAGAACGAAAAGTATTAAAATTCTGATTGGGTAATTGTAGACCAACTTAAAAGTTAGCATCCTTCTAACCAGTCAAAACTAATGTATGGTAGACATTGTCAAACTTCATAAAACCTCATCATCCATCGTATCTGAATGTGACCTAAATTTTCTTCTTCATTTTGGAAGTGCCTGCATTAAAATTTTGTATGACATTTCACCCGCAAACAAATGGGCCATCGAAAAGAACGATTCAAACCCTTAGGGTACATGGAACGAGTTCCCTTTAGTTGAGTTTACCTATAATAATGGTTGCCGGTCTATTATTGGAATGGCACCTATGGAAAAACATATGGAACCCATTGGGATGACGTTAGAGAGAGAAAACAAAGGTAGCCTATAGAATCTTTTGCAGCTTACGTAGTATCTTGGGTGACACTTGCGAAATGTGTAACAAGGATTGGGAAAAAAGAAAAATTGACCCCCCCTCCCCCCCTTTGTAGGACCCTTTGAGATGCTAGAGAGGATGGATGACATAGTCAATCGAATAACATTACCGCTAGCATTGTGAATGGTGTACAACGTATTTCACATTTCTATAACAAGGAAATATGTTCCATAAGCTATAAGTTGTTCTATCTCCATGAGAATTTTACTTCTGAGAAGGTCATAGTAAAGATCTTAGGCCATGTTTGATGGTACATACTTTCCATGTCCAACTTTTTGATTGTTTGATAACTAAATTCTTCTTGACAATTGATTCCCCCCCCCCCCAACCCGACCCCTATTTCCATGATTTAATTGAAGTGGTGGGGAAATGGTTTTTCACCTTTTTTTTTTTTTTTTTTTTGCAATGGAAACAAATTATATCCTCAATTGTAAAAAAATTCTTTTTAATGGACAACTTTCATGAAAAACAAAGTCAAACAAACAACAAAAGATCCAAAATTTCGACATTTTTCAGGTGAAAAATTATATCAATCAAACACAATTAATTGACAATTCTTGGGAAAACAAGTTTCAGACAATTATTTTCTCCGGAATTCATTTTTTTTCCGCCCATTTTACATTCTTGCAATCAAATGGACTCTTAAAAAAAAAGGGCAAGGAACTCAAAAGCAAGGGAATAATTCTAGCAAATGTACTTCGGATAAACCATATGGGGGGAAAGGAAACTTGAGAGTGGGGATGAGATGCACAGTATTTAGATATCGACATCTATTTGGTAAGTTTTAATTTCGAGAATAAAATTTATTTTTGGAGGTAATGAATTATAATGCCATGCCTCTCTTTTTCGTAATTATTGCACATATATTTGATGTTGCCTAATGTTATAGTTAATGCTTAACTAATAATTAATTGTCACATGACTACTTATATTTTACAGGGGAATGTAACTTAAAAATTATAGGCAATCGATGTGCATAGTAAACTTAATAATAACTAGGTGCAAGCAACACGTAATGCACGTTTGCCTAGTTTATATTTAATAGTTTTGTTTAAGAATTAATTTGATATTAATAATGATGTAATTTTTTTGATTAATTAAATAATTAATGATGTAATGTTTATGTAATTGATAAATAATTAGATGTGTGATTTTGATGTTGTGATGTAAGTTGATGAGATCGAAGAAAATAAGCAAAAGTTGACAAATTTGGAGAAAGGGCTAAATTGTAAGGGATCCAAAGTTCGGGGACTAAAATGTAAATACTTAAAAGTTGTACCGAACGTTATGATGAAGATTTGAGAGTGCTCGGAGTCAATTGGATAAAGGAAGACGTCAATGGAATCAAATTTAGTCAAAAGATGATCACAAATCAATTTCCAACCGAAAAGTTATGCGCCGATGTTTTAGTCTCATATTGAGACCTATTTTTGGCATAGAAAGTGATCAAATTGGAGAATGATGTCTGAATCAAAGTTGTAGCCAGATGAGTTAGCTTTTCAACGCATTTTGAATCGCCTCAATCGGACATCGGAATACAAAGTTATGATAAAAAAACTGAAAAAAGGTGCAGCTGCTGTTTAAAACAAGAAATTCTGTTACATAGTCCGTTAAAACAACAAATTCCATTAATTTTTCCGTTAAAAATAAGAAATTCTGTTACATAACCACTTTTAATATATAGAAGATGTGCATATAATTAAATATGCTTGTATGTTTCTTGTGTTCTTCCATCTCCAGCATGAGACCTAGACATCATTTTCGTGTGCCTAGTGATCTCTCAAGGCAATGGCAGACCGACATGTACTAGAAGATGTGTATTTTAATGGCCATATTAATATTTGTTGGGAAAATTGGGTTTTATTAGTTGGTTTGACCAACTTTTGACCAATTATTTTACTGCGTTCCATTAGTTGGACAAAAGATTTTTTTTTTTTTTTGCCGAATGTGTTCTACTCCATAAATAGATTAATTTAATATATTTATTTTCTCAAAACTAATTTAGGGTGAATGAGAAATTTAGGCAATAAGATGACCACTTGAAATTGAAATAAATTAGAATAAAAATTAGTGGAAAATTGGAAAAATGTCAATTCCACATAGGAAAGTTAGAAAATCACTTTATATTGCTCAAGTTTCGGACTTGGGTTTGGGCTCTAAGGGGTACCAATAGTCTTTGAAAGAGAGAGAACGTACATGCTAGTATGTTGAACCAAAGTACACACGCTCGCATCGCAGCCCAGCACGGCACGACACTGTCGTGGGCTTGGACTTGGTAAAATATATATTTTTTTGGTAAAATAATGTTTGAATTATTTTATTTTATTATTATTTAAAATAATAAAATATTTATTTATAATATTTTTTTTCTCGAATTTTCTGTGCACGACACGTGTTTTCTTCTAGAAGATGGAGGTTGACAGTTAAACTGCATGTCCAAATGGTTTGTGTTTGGTGAAGACACAACTTTTCAATTTCTATATAAAGGTCTCCATACCCCTATTTTCATTCATTCCAAAATCAGAATTGATTTTATTCATCTTCCAAAATTATTCCTTCGTCCCTGCATTATTCTTATTTTGCAATTCAGCCTCGAAACTTATTTTCGTGCATTTTAGTCCTCCAATTTAGAGAGATCAAAACGTGAGTAAGTTCGCCGACTCTTGTAATTTGGAGTACTGCTATTACAAGTCGAAATCATTATATCTTGAGAGATGAGTACTAGAATACCGTCAATACCAGTGCGGGGCATTATTGTTTTAAGGAGAAAGAGTTGAACTCTTACCTCGACCATTAACATTTTATATCATTCATTTTTGCGCGACATTATTTTGCCCAAATCAATTCACGGTAATATCGTTATTTGCCAACAATTTTAAGACAATAATGTCAAGTAATACTATATCTGTCGTACCCCCTAATAATGCTCACGGGGAGAAATCGAAAAAATTCACGGGAATGGATTTTAAGAGATGGCTACAGAAAATGTTATTTTATCTCACGACTCTGAATTTGGCAAAATATTTTTGAGTGAAGATGCTCCAACTGTTGAGAAGGAGGAAACAGATTCTCAAAAATGTCAGCATTCGATGCATTGAGTCATAGTGACTTCTTGTGCAGGAACAACACCAACATCTTCAATTGCCTTAACAACACATTATACAGCGTATATAGTTCGGTCAAGACAGCTAAATTACTGGAGGAGTCATTGGAAAAGAAGTACAATACAGAAGGTGCCGGATTGAAGAAATTTGTTGTAGGCAAATTCCTGAATTTCAAAATGGTAGATTCTAAAAAGGTAATGAATCAAGTCCAAAAGTCACAAATCATCTTGCACGATATACATGCAGAAGGTATGAAGCTCTGTGAGTCATTTCAGGTCAATTCGATTATCAAAAAATTACCACCAACGTGGAACGATTTCAAGAACTACTTGAAATATAAACGTAAGGAAATTGGATTTGAAGATCTGATTGTAACATTAAGTATTGAGGAAGATAATCGAAATTTTGAAAAAAAAAATTTGAAAAGCTGTAAATGAAGGCTAAAGTCAATTTGGTAGATCCAAATACTAGTAAGAAAAGGAAGCACTCGGGTAATGGAAGCAAAATAGCAAGGCCAAGAAATTCAAAGGAGATTGCTATAATTGCGGTAAGCCTGATCACATTGCAAAGGACTGCAGACAGAAAAAACAAAACAAAAAGGACCAAGTACACTTGATTGAGGAAGACAAGTTGTCTAACAGTATGTCTGAACTAATGTTCTCAACTGTTGTATTTGAAGCAAACATGGTGGACAATCCGAGAGAATGATTCGTAGATATTGGCGGTACTCACCACGTTTGTGATGATAAGGAGATGTTTTCATCTTACACTCTTATCAGTGGACGACAACTATTCATGGGCAACTCGACAACATCAAAATTTGTTGGTCTCTGTAAAGTAGTGCTGAAAATGACATCATGGAAATAAGTAACACTCATCGATGTACTGCATGTTCCACATATTCGCAAAAACTTGGTATTTTGAACTTTGTTAAGCAAAAATGGGTTTAGGCTAGCATTTGAGTCTAACAAGTTTGTACTCATCAAAAATAGCATGTTTGTAGGCAAAGGGTACTTAGCCAATGGGCTATTCAAAATGAATGTATTACGTGTACTTGGTAATTTTGATATTATTAAAAATAAATCTTTTGTTTACTTGATTGAGTCTTCTAACTTATGGCATAATAGGTTAGGACATGCAAATGTTAATACTTTACGTAAATTAGTAAGTTTAGATTTATTGCATTCTATTTCATTTGATCAAAATTATCGGTACAAAACATGTGTAGGGGCTCAATTAGCCAAAACACTGTTTCATTCGGTTAAATGGAACTCGAATCCTCTAAAACTAATTCACAGTGATATTTATGATTTAAATTTTGTGCAAACTAAATGAGGTAAAAAATATTTTATTACTTTTATAGATGATTGCACAAGGTACTGTTATGTCTATTTGGTAAGGAGTAAAGACGAAGCCTTAGAAGCATTTAAACAGTATAAGAATGAAGTTGAGAATCAACTAAGTAAATGAATAAAAGTTATTCGTAGTGACAGAGGTTGGAATATGGAGCACCGTTTGAAGAATTTTGTTCAGTTTTGTGATTATTCATCAAACTACAGCTCTTTATTCACCTCAATTGAACGGTATTGCGAAACGCAAAAATCGTCCATTGAAAGAAATGATGAACGCTATGTTGATTAGTTCTGGTTTACCTCAAAATTTGTAGGGGGGAAGCAATTCTCTCATTAACTACATTCTAAATAAATTACCACACAAAAGTAGGAATGAAACTCCTTATGAGTTAATGAAAGGTCATAAATCTTCGTACAAATACTTAAAAGTGTGGGGATATTTGGCTAAGGTAGAAATACCAAAACCTAAACAAGTTAAACTATGGTTTAAGACCACCGATTGCAAATTCATTGTATATGCTAATAACAGTAGTGCTTATCGGTTCCTCGTACATAAGTCAGACATTCCGGATGTACTGTGTTTTTTTAGGACAAGTTTCCTTGTAAGGATAGGAAAGAGATAAGTTCGCAAAAATGAACTTATGATACTGGAATTGGTAATCATCAAAGTGATAAAGAACCAAGAGAAAGCAGAAGAACCAAAACATCTACATCTTTTGGTCCAAATTTTTTAACTTATTTGTTAGAAAATGAACCTAGGACATTCAATGAAGCAATGTCTAGTCCAGAAACTCCATTCTGGAAAGAGGCTATCAATAGCGAAATTGATTTTATTATGCAGAATCATACCTGGGAGTTGGTAAATCTCCCACCTGGTAACAAACCGTTAGGTAAATGGATTTTCAAAAGAAAATTAAAGATTGATGGATCAGTTGATAAACATAAGGCTAGATTGGTAGTTAAAGGATTCAAACAAAAAGAAGGCCTTGATTTTTTCGATACATACTCACATGTGACAATGATAACATCAATTAGAATATTAATTACAATCACATCATTCCATAATTTGGAAATCCATCAGATGAATGTCGAAACAGTTTTCTTAGATGATAAGCTAGAAAAAGAAATTTACATGAAAAAAGGTGTGTGGGCTCGTTAAGTCGTCATATGGACTAAAACAAGTGCCAAAACAATGGCATGTAAAATTTGACAAAACTATGTTGTCAAATGGTTTTAAGATTAACGAGTGTGATAAATATGTTTATATTAAAACCACACCTAATGCATATGTAATCACATGTCCATATATTGATGACATGCTAATTATGGTTAGTAATTATGATATCATAACAAATACCAAGAAAATGTTGACAAAATATTTTGACATGAAAGATATGGGTATTGCAAATGTAATATTAGGAATTAAAATCCTTAAAATATCTGAGGAACTTGTCCTATCTCAATCTCATTATATTAAGACCGTATTTAAGAAGTTTAATATATATGATAAAAGTCCAGTTAAAACCCCGGTAGACTTAAGTCTACATTTGGCCAAACATAAAGTCGAACCCGTATCTCAATTAGAGTAATCTTGGATAATAGGTAGTCTAATGTATACAAACTACACTCGTCCGGATATTGCATATGCAGTTCTCAAACTTAGTAGATATACAAATAACCCAAGTAATGACCATTAGAAGGCACTGGTAAGGGTTCTTAGATATCTACAATATACCTTAAATATTGGATTAAATGATACTAGATATCCAGTTGTATTAGAAGGATACAGTAATGCTAATTGGATATCAGATACAAAAGACTCAAAATCCACTAGTAGGTATGTTTTTACCTTTGGTGTTGCGATCGTATCTTGGAAATCCTCCAAACAAACATGTATAGCTCGATCTACAATGGAATCTGAGTTCATAACTTTAGATAAAGCTAGAGAGGAAGTAGAATGGCTTCGAAATTTTTTAGAGAATATTCCATGTTGGCCTAAACATGTGCCTACAATTAGTATGCATTGTGATAGTAAGTCGGCTATCGGTAGAGCACAAAGTAGCATGTATAAAGTTAAGTCTCGACATATTCGTCGAAGACATAATACAATTAAGCAGTTGATATCAAACCATGTTATTTCCATAGATTATATAAAGTCTAGAGAAATCTCGCGGATCTACTTACCAAAGGCTTACCAAGAGATCAAATATACTGTCTATCAAGGAGAATGAGCTTAAAGCCTACTACACAAGATTCTTTGTAATGGTAACCCAATCTTGCTGCTGGAGATCTCAAAATATTAGTTCAATTGGACAACTAAGTTATGAAAATTCAAAGATTCACTTCGGAGTTAACTCATACTCATTCTTACGATAAGAAAGTGCTATATGCAGAAAATTTTAGGTTAATTTATACTTTTAAAAATTCATATATCTCGGACTATTTACGTGGGGTATGGCAGATACTCTTTATAGGAGATCACCTATACAAGTGTGAAGTATGACCGCTTCTATGAGAATGTTTCAAATGCTTGAATTCTCTAAAGCCCTTCTGAAATTCAAGAATTGTTTAGGGCCAAAATGAACACAATAGTGAGAACTCGAAAATGTTATGGAGATTATTTTGTTGATACTATTGTCTTAGTTTACACCAACGGCTGACAGTTCAAGATACCACGTTCACTTATTAGCCAAGTAAATACAATAGTATTCTACTACGGAATTTTCAAACTCATAAGGTACCTATCCTAATGCGATAACATTCCGCTTCATTTCTCTATAGGGTCTGCATAGTCTATTGCATTAATTTCCATTCATGTGAGGAATTGTTGGGAAAATTGGCTTTTATTCGTTAGTTTGACCAATTATTTTAGTGGGTCCCGTTGGACAAAAGATTTCTTTGGTCGAGTGTGTTCTACTCCATGAACAGATTAATGTAATGTATTTATTTTCTCAAAACCAATTTAGGGTAAATGAGAAATTAAAGCCAAAAGATGAGCACTTGAAGTTGAAATAAATTGGAATAAAAATTGGTGGAAAATTGGAAAAGTGCCAATTGCACATAGGAAAGCTAGAAGAGTGTGAACCATTTTATATTGCTTAAGTTTGGAACTTGGGTTTGGGCCCCAATGGGTATCATTAATTTTTGAAGGGGAAATAACCTACATGCTAGTAGGTTGAGTCAAAGACCACACACGCACGCTGCTGCCGTCGTGAGTTCCTCTGACCAGCACAGCACGGGGCACGAGTTGTGGTCGTGATCGTGGTCATGGGCTTGGGCTTGACTTGAACTTGGACTTGGTTCCAAGTTGATATATATATACTTTTGATAAAATAATATTTAAATAATATTATTTTTTTATTATTTAAAATAATTATATATTTATTTATATTATTTTTCCCTGAATTTGCTGTGAGCGACACGTGTTTTCTTCTATAAGATTACTGTTGACAGTTAAACTGTTTGTCCAAACGGTTTGTGTTTGTTGAAGACACACTTTTCGGTTGTTGTGTCTTTTGGACGCAACTTTTCAACTTCTATATAAAGGCCATACCCCGATTTTCATTCATTCCAAAATCAGAATTGATTTTATTCTTCTTCCAAAATTATTTATTCGTCCCTGCATTATTCTTATTTTGCAATTCAGCCTCGTAAGTTATTTTCGTGCATTTTAGTCCTCCAATTTTTAGAGAGATTAAAACGTGAGTAGGATCGCCAGGTCATGTAATTTGGAGTGCTATTATTACGAGTTGACGTCGTTGTAACTTGAAAGACGAGTATTGGAATACCGTCGCACCAGTGCATGCATTATCGTCTTAAGGAGAAAGAGTCAAACTCTTGCTTCGACCATTAACATTTTATATCATTCATTTTTGCGCAGCGTTATTCTGCCCAAATCAATTCAAGGTAATATCATTATTTGCCAACAATATTTGAGCTCATACAACATAATATAGTGGAATTCAACCCCAAAAAATTAAAAGATAGATAAACTGAGATAGTGAGAAAATACATGAACTACAAAACTATAATGAGAAAAGATGTTGTAAATTGTGCATGTTTTCATGCATATGGTTACTTTCTGAGCATTCGCTCTTACAATTTTGCATTGTAGGTACGATAATAAATATACTGGAGGTCGGTGCCAACTCTCTAATGATTAGATGATTTAGTATTGGGTACCAATCGTGGTTCAATGTGTCAATTACCATGGAAGCTCAAATAAGGTTACATTTGATTTTGAAGAAATTATTTAGCTTTCAAAAATCGTTTATTATGTTTTCCAATGTTAATTTGTGAATGTCTTCCACTCTATTTTAAAGAACCATTTTAAATGAAGTTCTAAAATATATTTTTTTGTATTGTATTTTAAGTATATATAAATTAAAATAAGATACAGAACTTTAAATAATTGGAAAGTATTTTCAAAATGACATCACAAATATTTGGTATAGCATTATTTTATTGTTTCAGACTTTTGATTGTGGATTTTATTAAATGAGGAAAAAATTGAAATTTTGGGTCGTCACATAGTTTTTCTAGACTTGGGTTATAATTTTAGGCTTGTTATGTTAATAATGGTTACAGATCGATGGCAAAAAGATATAATATAAAAATACTGCATAAGGTTGGTGAAAACATGGCACTTATTAGAATTAAAGATGATAAAATAGTTTCGTTCTATTTGGAGCTCAAAAAAAGATTTTAACAGTTAATAAGACACCCGCTACTTGTCATTACACCTGTTAGGATTCGACTCGAACCCTTTCATTTAAAAATCAATTGGTGTTCGTTGAGGAAATGCCAAACTTTTATTGCATTCAATCACCACCATTTGACTGAACCAAACCCATGGACCTAATAACAAATTTGTTGCATATCAACAATCTCTCCCTCAACACAATGTTCTTATGATTTGAATCTATAACCCTAACTCCGATACCTCTTTTAAGGATCAAGTTTCAACTATCGCAACGGAAATCAATTGGTGTTTAGTGAAGGCGGGCAAACTATTTATGGAATTCATTCACTGTCATTTGAATTTCTCAACATATAGACTTAAGAAAGGCATTGTTGTACAACAACACTTTTGATTGAATAGTTCTCATTAGTTCAGCATTCACTAGCTTCTGAGGTTGACTGTGATGAAAACAATATGCTACGACTATATCTATACAACCACTAGAGGCACATTCATCGACAAGTACAAACTAATTGATAATTTTGCTTCAAGTGTATACAAAACCATCCCAAGTGTAGAAAAAGAGTGCCATGAATTGGAAACAATGTGATTGCATATCCCACACTTAAGGGAATTACAAAAGGGAGAATTTTCTGTGATAAATAGTTGTCGAACATAATTGTATCTGTTACGCCTCGTCTGATGAGGCTCCACGTCATCACCCAAGTGACAGCAGCTAAGAAAATCACCCAAGGCCCACACTTCATGCACCTCCTACCGACCGAGGTGAGGCCAAACAAGGTAGTCGTATGATGCATCACTTCGACCGAGGTGCCAGGCTGATGCTGACCCTCCACAACCAAGGTAGAGTACAATGCATGTTGACTCTTAGCCTCCACATTCGCAAAATGTATCTTAGCCCCTATTTGAGCCACATTATTTTTTTCACTCAATTTTTCTACTCATTTTCAACTACACATTTTTCAATAAAATAATATTTTCCATCACATCAATAACTTTTCCTTTTTTTTTCAACTACATATTCCCCATCACATCAAACAAAAAAATACATTCTTGGACTCAAAATGTGCACCAAATAGGGCTTAAATTTCACGTCTTCCTTGAAAGATCTTTATACAATATTTACCAATGGCTCTTTCATGTGATAACTCAATGCACCAGACATTTTAAGGTCAAATTGTCAGCCTATATACTATAGGTGAGACTAGGCTTTAGAGTTGCTACGTTAGAAGCATTAAATGCCCGTCAACTTATGAATGATGGAGTGATACCGAGGAAAAAGCCTCGACCATTAAGATGAGGCCACAACTCACTTTATCCAATGATTATTATTCATTCTCTACTACCATAAAAGCTCATACATTATGCCATTTAAAGTTAATACAACTTTAGACTCGTAAAGATATAAGTTTTCTCTCAATACATTCACTTCATAACCTCTTGGATCTAACCTTTTTATACTTAATGGCTTACGTCTCTAACACATCTCACTCTCATTCACTTATACGTTGACTGACTTGATTGTAGGAGTACACGCGGTCGCCTACTTTCACTAAGGAGAAGGCTGCGTACGACTTACGATTTGTCCAAGTATGAAAGACTAAAGACTTATGTAGATGCGAGAGGACCTGAGATCTGTTGGTCATGTCAACCTTACAAAAAAGGAGGTTAACAAATTAGCATCATATGTGAAAAAACATACTATAAGTACGAGCATCCCCATGGAAAAGGTCTACCCGAAAGAGTACCTCAACTTTCCCCTTAAAAAAGGTTATGTTCTTGAATAGAGAACAATTGAAAGTTCCAAAGAAAGAAGATTTGAACGGTTAACTAGTACTTTAGGTATACATATTCCTTGAAAAAAAGAGTATTTCGAGGTAAAAACTTATTCAAATAAAACCCCCTATTTGAAGAAAATAGGTTCCACTCATCATGAGCTCTAACAATGAAAAAGTAGATCTAAGAAGGACCATAAAGGTCTTTGATGAATAGGCTCCCTGAACCAATGCTAGCATCACTGACCTCACCACCATCATCGTCGATGTGGAAGGATAGTTGTATGCCTTCACCGAAGAGATGGTAGAAATGGCCACAACATGAGGAGCGTCATGGCACAAATTGGTACCATGCAGGAACTACTCATATAAATACATGGACATGGAGGCTATCAAATGCCTCAACCAGGTCTCTTCCATCAATATGAAGATGAAGTACAAATTCAAAGGCCCACTCTAGCATGCACACGACAGGTTCCAGTCTAGATGAAACGGAAGTAAGAATGGATGTATTTTCAAATTACGCATCGATCGACCTAGAATGACCCGCTCCTTAGAGGATTGGCCACGATGTGCCTAGTAATAAACCTCAAAAGCCACTCCCATGGCCAAGCCCTATGAACAAATGCAAAGGTCTCAAGATAACTCCTCACCCAGAAATAAGCGAGAGAGTAGGTCAATAGAGAATGTAATGGATCAGGTAGGAACTTCCCAACCACCTTGGTACCAGGCTAAAGATGAGGATTCTAATAGACCATGTAGGTCATATGAGCTTGAGGATGACGATGATAACCTCCACATTTCTTAGGAACTTTGAAGTGCACATATGCTAAATCACTTTAGAGATCCCTATTATGAAGGAAGAGGTGATTCAGAAAAGCACCTTAACAACTACAAAACTAACATAACCTTGAAAGGTGCTATCAGCACTGAAGTGCAAAAGCTTTCCACCTAACTTTGAATGGAACAACTGAAATTTGGTATAGTAGAATACCAACAGGGAGTATTAAGAGTTGGCCTAACTTTAAAAATGATTTCTTGAATTAATACTTAGCCAAAATGATATAAAAGCTCTATTCACTGTCTATAAGACATGAGGTAAGTAATATGTGACACGTTGAAGAGCTACTTGACCTATTTTACATATGAAACGACCTACTATGAAAAGGTCACTCATAGAAAAGTCTTCTTTGCCCACAAGGGAGGCCTCAACATGAACACCCAATTGTAGAGAGATTTAGAAACAAAAACCTTACCACCTATGCTGAACTGATAGAGATGATGAGAATAGAAATCATTAGAGAGGAGATAATTGACCATTGTAATAGGGCAGCCTAAAGACTCCCGTCCCTTCAGCAAATGGGAAGAGCCCTACCTCTTACTTGGTGAACTAGCAATAACTTTAAGCTGGACACGTGATCGTCTCGACTTCAGGCCAAACCTTAGCCACAGCTACCTTGAATGTTTTACCAACCTTAGCCTATGAGGAGGTCAAACCAAAGGGCCACACTGAGCTAAGGGTTATCCCAAGAAGACCTTCCCACTAAAGTAGTGTAGGAAGCGGCAACGGACCTAGAAATAGGCGCTATAGTGATGTGTGATCTTATTGCACTCTTTACAGACTTTACAGCCATGATACACATACCACAACCCACGAGTGGATCAATCTTCGAAGCATAGGAGGGAGAATCGCCCTCTACAAGAAAATCTACCCTAACTTGGCTAGTTCAATAGCCTAGGCAAGATAAGGTAAAGCAACCTCCTAAAGATCATTATCCTCACCATACGAGGGATGTTGATAAAAAAGGCCCAGAAATGGGTAAAGGCAAATGAAGGACCCTCGACCTAAGTGAACAATGTATCCATCTGAGAAATAAACTTAATCATCGAAGGTCTACATGTGGGAGGAAAATGCCAGAATGCACAAAGGAACTACGTCAGGGAGGCTAATGATCCTCATTATATAGTTAACAATAGGCCTTATGGGGCTGGAAATGTGCCATCTATCATATTCACTCATGAAGATACGACATTTTTGCACCACCCTACTATGATACTCTAGTAGTGAGGGTTGTGATAGCCCGCAATAGATTAAATCACTAGTGGACAACAAAAGTTCAGTCAACATCCTATTTGGTTCCATCTATGACAAAAATGCTAGTGGATCATTAATTAACCCTCATGACCTTCCTACTATATAGGTTCACTTGTGATAGTATGAACCCCGAGGAAAAATCACTCTTACAATAGAGATGTGAGCACCTTCTCAAGTTGCTTGCCACTTCATGGAATTTCTTGTGGTGGATGATAGATCAGCCTACTATGAAGTCTTAGGTAGACCTGTCTTGAACGAGCTATAGGTCGTCACTTTAATGAGTGACGTGTGTATTAAATTCCCCATGAAAAACGGTATAGCAATAATTAAAATGAACCCAATGGGGTCTAGGGAGTGCTACCTCAACTCTATAAGAAATTTTAAACCCCGCACTATTAACATGGTGTTACACGACACTGAAATGACTGGCACCCCTAAAGAATGACATAAGGGGAAGACGTTGAGATGGCACATGTCCCAGAAGAAGGGAAGACTTCGAGAAAGCGGGCTATATGTGATGGATTTGGACTCTCATATCATCGAATTCGTATCACAAACGGCTCCAATGGAAGAATTGGAGAGCTTTCTCATAGACCCTCAAAGCCCCACCAAAGCACTACAAGTGGGAAATGATCTACTAATTGAAACAAATGAGAAGCTTAAAAGCTTCTAATTCAACAACTTGGATGTCTTTGCTTGAAGGCACAAGAACATGGTTGGCATTAACCCCCCAAAGGTGAGCTGCCACCATCTAAAAATTGATCCTAAGTTTGCCCTTATAGACAAAATAGAAGAGCCTTTAACCCTGAGAGGTATAAAGCTCTAAAAAAGAAGTGGAAAAGCTGATAACCAATGGCTTCATAAAAGAGGCCACATACTCGAAATGGATCTCCAACCTGGTTCTTATGAAGAAGGACAATGGCAAGTAAAGGGTTTGTATAGACTTTTCCAACTCCAAACAAGATTACTTAAAGGGTAGCTTCCCGCTCTCAAAGATAGAGACCAACTTTTGAATTTCACCACGAGACAGAAGTTGCTAAGCTTTATGGACATTTATTCGGGTTATAATCAGATTCCTATATATCTCATGAATGAGGAGAACACATCTTTAATCACTAATAAAGGTCTCTATTGTTATAAGTTGATAACATTCGGGTTGAAAAATGCCAACGCCACCTACCAAAGGCTTTTCAAAAAGATATTTGCTACTAAAGATAGAGGTATGCTAGTAAAGATCCTCAAGATGAAAGACCTTGTCAAGCACTTAGATGCTACTTTCCAAATTTTGAAGAGGTACATGATAAGGTTGAACCAACTTCAAGTGCGCATCTAGAGGCACCTATAAAACGTTCCTAGGCTATATGGTTAATAAAAAAGGTATTGAGGCCACCCTAAAAGGACTAAGGCCATAGTAAATATAATGTTCCCTAAAAAATCCAAGGAGGTGCAAAGCCTTACTAGGGGCTAGCAGCCCTGAGTCACTTCGTCTCTAAAGCTATAGAAAAATGTCTTTCTTTCTTCAAAATTTTCAAATGAGGAAAAAAGTTCCAATGGACATAGAATTGTGAAAAGTCCTTCCGGGAGCTAAAGAATCACCAAGGATAGGCTCTTTCCTCTTCAAACTAAAGGCTAATGAGCCCCTATTGCTTTATTTGACTATATCTGAAGAGGCCATCAACTCAGATCTTATAAGAAAAAAAGGTACCTACATGTTACCCATCTATTATATAAGTAAAACTCTTCTATAAGCGGAGGCCTGATACCCAGGTATGGAAAAGTTTGACCTATCCCTCATTACCCTTTTCTAGAAAGTCGAAGCCATACTTCCAGGCCCATAGCATCCATGTACTAACGAACTTTTCCCCAGCCAGGTGCTACATAAACTTGATACTTCTGGGAGGTTAATAAAGTGGGATGTAGAATTAAGTGAATTAAACATTATCTACAAGTCAAGAACCTCCATTAATGGTCAAGCCCTTGCGGACTCCAGTTCAAAACACCCTTAAGTAGAGGTGGCAATAGAACTTGTAAAGCTCCCTACACAGAGCTTTTTGTTTATGGCTCCTCTCGAGAAGTCAACTCCAGTGCTAGAGTGGTCTTGATAAATCCAGAAGGCCACAATCTTAATTTTGCAGTGAAGTTTGGATTCAAAGCTTCTAACAATGTCACTGAATATAGGGCACTCCCAGCTGGCCTTAGATTAGCCAAGGAGATGCAAATGAAGAGGCTCATCATCAATAGTAGTTTTTAGCTAGTAGTGAGCCAAGTCAACAACAACTTCACGACAAGAGACAGAGACATGGCAACGTACCTCAAACAGGTCATTGATCTTTTCCTACACTTCAAAAAGTTTAAGTTGGCACAAATTCCACGTCTTGAAAATGTTCATGCCTATACTCTATCAAAATTAGCGAGCAGCGAACATTTCGAGCTACTTAAGATATTCTCAATTAAGCATATCCCCCAAACCCTTCATGCCAATAGGAAAAGAAGTGATTTAGATCAAAGGTACCCTATTATGGATGCAACCAATCATTGACTTCCTCAAAGATCAGGTCTTACCTAAGAACAAGGAAAAAGCCCACAAGCTTAGAAGATGAGTTGCATATATCATCCTCCAAGATTATGTGCTATATAGAGAGGTTTCCTCTCGCCCCTCCTTCGATGCACATAAGGAAAAAGGACAACTACATCCTCTAGAAAATTCATGAAGGGGTATGTAGCAACCACTCCAGAGGATTGACACTGCATGAAAAGTGCTTAGGAAGGGTACTACTGGCCTACTTTGAAAAATGATGTACTTCAATTTGTGCACAAATGTAACAAATACCAACGCTTCTCAAATATGCAGAGACAAACATACCAAGAGCTTACAGTTGTATCTAGCTCTTGGCCATTTATCAAGTGGACAATTGACTTTATAGGCTTCTTAGAAGAGGAAATAAAAGCTACGCTATCGTCACTATTGATTACTTCACAAAGTGGGTAAAGGCTAAGACCTTGGCCAAAATCACAAAAGCTAACACTTCCAAATTTCTTTAGCATATGCATGTTCAGCATTTTCCACTCGATCGTATCAGATAATGGCACAAAATTTAACAAAAAATAAGTTCAGGGACCCATGTGAGGATCTAAGAATTAAGAATCACTTATTAATATCTTACCACCATCAAGCAAACGATCAGGTCAAAACCATCAAGTACACCTTGAAACGAAAGCTTGATGCCTTCGAAAGAGTCTTAATTGACGAGCTCCCTCAAGCGCTATGGGTGATTCACACCATGAGTCAAACCGCTACTAGGGAAACTCTTGCTCCATGGCTTATAGAGTCGAAGCCATGAGCCCGATGGAGGTATGAGTTCCTTCACCTCGTCGTCTGCACTTCAATGAACTATCTAACGATGAGCTGAGGAAGTACGAAGTTGACTTCCTTGACGAAAAAAGGGATGACTCACAAGCAAAACTTGCCTCCTACTAATGAAAGATGATACATTATTACAATGTCAAGGTTAAGAAGAGGTCTTTCGCATAGGTAACCTAGCACGGAGGAAGGTCTTCATATCCTCAAAAGAGCTAAGCGTAGGCATATTAAGCTCCAATTGGGAAAGTTCCTACGACTTCATAGAAGAACTATGACATAGTACTTATAAGATTGAAGATTTGTATAGAAAGATACAACCTCATCCACGGAATATTGAGTACTTAAGAAAATACTATCAATGAGCAAGTCTCACCTACTCAACTGGATGATCTTTCCTAACTCTTATAAACTTGTTAAATTCAACGAATTTTTTTAATACCAAGTATTTGCACTTAGATACTAAAGATAACCACTTCAAAAAGAGATATGGAAGCACCTCCACAGAGATCCTGTCTTGGATACCTACGAAGATGATGCTTCCCATGGCTGAACTATCCACATGGGAAAAGCCATTGCCATGGATTCACATCTCGCATGCAAGGATGTTCACTTCAAAATGAAAGGTGGAAGCACTTACATGGAGGTCCTACCTTGAATACTCACAAAGATGATGTGTCCTATGACTGAACCATCCATCTCAGAGAAACCCTTGACATAGATTCACATCCCCGTGAAGGATGTCTACTTCAAAAGAAAAGTGAAAGTACCTTCACAGAGATCGCACCTCGAATACCTACGAAGATGATGCCACCAACGACTAAACCATCTATCTAGGAGAGGCCCTGGCCATGGATGTGCATCCCCCATTCAAGGATGTCTACTTCAAAAAAGAGAGGTGGACGTGCCTTTACAGAGGTCTCAATTCGAATACCTATGAAGATGATGCATCTCATGACTGAACCATCCACCAAGGAGAAACTCTTACCATGGATGTGTACCCCACATGAAAGGAAGGGTTGATAGCTCCTCGACAGGAGAGGCATGAAGCCGCCTTAGAAAGGGGCTACCTCGAAACCTGTAGGCATAAAAATTATTAACATTTTTATCAAATTTGACCGAAATGTCAACATTTCGCTAAAAATTCACATTGGAGGTATTATTTAACCTATCTGAGGTATCGGCACTAGAATGAATTTGCAAGTTTATATTTCAAAGTTGAAGTATTGGTCCATTAGTTTTAGGATGAAGTTTAATATGTTTGATGAATGATTAAGATAAGACGCGCAAAAGGCAGAAGTGTCAACACTTGCAAAATATAAACATCATATCATTAATAGAAAATTACAAAGACGGGCCGAAGTCTAACAGAATAAGTAGCTGGAGCTGGGGACCAGTCAGAGCTAATTGATGCTGATCATCAGCTACAGCAGAATTGCACGAGCTAGAATGAGCTAGAAATTAGTTAGCTAATTTTATTAGTTAGTCCACATGTTTACAATGTATTGGTCTGTACAATCTCAGTTAGTTAGTTAGTTAGATTTCATTTCTATTTACAGCAGCATAATGAAATGTATTCACTTTAATTTTGATTCCACGATTAATGGAAATCTGAGGACATTTTCCCTCAATTCTTCTTTTCCTGATTTCTTCTAATATGGTATCAGAGCCATAATACTTCATCTGTGATTCCGTTTTCAATTATTTCTATCCTTCGTTCATCATGGCTTCTGCTGCACCTTCATCAATTAATCGTTCCACAATTGATGATGGATCCAGCCCATATTTCTTTCATCACTCTGATAGTCCAGGATTGGTGCTGGTTTCTCAGCCTTTAACAGGCGATAATTATGCCTCATGAAGCAGATCAATGGTGATTGTTCTCTATCAATGAAAAATAAAATTGGATTCATTAACGGATCCATACTTAAACCGGAGGACAATGAGGACTTGCTTCTTCATTGGAGTCGCAACAATAACATGATAATTTCATGGATATTGAATTCAGTATCCAAGGAGATCTCTGCCAACATCATATATTCTAAATCTGCACAGGATATATGGACAGATCTGAAGGAAAAGTGTAACGCCCCAAAAATTCAAGCATCTTGAGGTGTTACCAAACAAAATTTTCATGTACTTAAATGCGGAACTGTAAAATTATATTTTTCTAAATAAATAGAACATTCATAACTTTAAATAAGAATCATAATATCGTGTCTTTGAAACGATTTAAATATTCTTAACTAACAAATTTGCTAAAAATATTATTGGAACAAAACAAACTAAAAATTTTAAATAAAAGCAGTAAAACCTAATTTTATTCTCATCGGTCGAAATCCTTTGGCAGCCCGCATCACCGTCCCGCCACAGCTCCAATCGACCCGAACTAGTCTGTAAAAATTGTAAGAGTGAGTATTTTGAAAACACTCAGTAAGATACGTGCAGTTTCCATTATACAATTATATGCAATAAAATAACACTTCATACCACTCTTCTCTTATGGAGTATCTCGGTGACCAAGCGAAACACCCATCTAGGTCATCTTAAATTCCCGAAAGATCTCTTATCTCTTTCTAAGGAACCCGAAAGCCCATTGACAATTCATGCATAAAATTACTGAACATAAAAGCATAAGGAAACAAACAACTTTACACAAAAGTATCTTACCTCAATTGATCAAACGAGCTTTTGAAAATAAAAATATACTTAGAATTTACAAATTGTTCTATATATGAAAAGCTATTTGTGTAAAATTACGTGTGGTGAATTGTGAAATATGAGCTCACTATTTATAGGGAAAAAGTACAGTATGGTTGAGTCATAATATAACTCTAATATAAATCATATTTATTCTAATAGATAAGATTTTGTTAAAATGGTTGGTTAGAACTAGAATTTTGATAGGTCAATATATATTAAAGATAAACATGGCTAAAATAACACAATATTATCTTCCAAAAAATATATGTGTGTACACGTGCAATTGAAAAGAATAAGGAATGGTTAATTCATGATTATCTACTTAAATATTATAATATATTGCTAATTATCCTAAAAGGACCATAATTAAATAATAAAATATTGCATATAAATCATACTTCTTCGAATTGAAATATTTTGGGCTTAACTCATCTGAACTTAAATTTTCTTGAGCCCAATAAACACTATTTAATGCGGGCTACAAAATGAGCACAATATTAATATACTTTTGATCACTCTATAGGAAGTTAAATATTTGGCCCATTTAAAACATAAGGATTTAAAAGATACTTTATTTTAGCCCTTCTACTTTCAAAAACCATAGAATAAAATTTATAAAACAAATATTTTTATTCTAAAATTTTCGGGGTGTTACAATCTCCCCTACTTAAAAAATTTCGTCCTCGAAATTACCTGCGTTCTGGCCGTCTGTGGCTTGTTCTTTAGTTAACGCAAAAACTCGTGCATTCCCCTTCTTTTCTTGTTCAACGTTCCTTTTCGTGGGGTCTTCCTTGCAATTTTTGGAAACATGACCAGCTTTGCCGCATCGATAGCACACGTGTTTCCCGAAGATACACTCCCCCCAATGCATCCTGTTGCACTTTGGACATGGTGAAACGACTTGTCCAAAACTCGATCCGGTGTTAAATTTTTTATTCTGTCCTTCCCCTTTTTCTTCATTGGACCCACTCCACTTCCGCTTTCCTAAGGGCTCGGCCCCTTGCTGAAAAACTTGGTCAATCTCTAATCTGTTTGAGATTGCTTGGGCAGTTTGCAGTACCCGACTGTAATTGGTGAATTGATGAGACGCCATTATGCCACCAATCTCAGGACGCAATCCCAGTTCGAACCTCCTTGCTTTCTTTGCTTCCGTGTCCACTAGGTGTGGTGCATACCTAGAGAGTTGTTCGAATTTTCTCTCGTATTCCTCAAGCTTCATCTTCCCCTGTCTAAGTTGAAGAAATTCTGCCTCTTTTCGATCTCTAAGGGCTTGTGGGAAATATTTTCCCATTACTTCGTCCTTGAATTGTGTCCATGTCAGAGCACGTTGTTGTTCGAATTTTCTCTCGTATTCCTCAAGCTTCATCTTCCCCTGTCTAAGTTGAAGAAATTCTGCCTCTTTTCGATCTCTAAGGGCTTGTGGGAAATATTTTCCCATTACTTCGTCCTTGAATTGTGTCCATGTCAGAGCACGTTGTTGTGCTTCTGTTCTAGTGCGCGATGCTGATTCCCACCCGCCGCTGCATCAATCAACATGAATTCTGAACATAATATCTTTTGAGCTTCGGTAAATGAAAGATGTTTGAAGATCTGCTCCATTCCTCTTATCCATTCTTCAGCTGCTAATGGGTCTGCCTTGCCATCGAAGGTTGGAGGTTTGTAGCGGCGGAATTGTTCCACAATTGAACTGATGTTGTTGGCATTTGCATTCTGGGGACTAGCCTGTGCTTGCTGCCTACCTAAATTTTGTACAGCCCTCAGCAAATCCTTGATGATTGTAGCTTGATTTTGTTGTTGTCTTGGCATTTTCTTAACACAATTAAAATTCTAATTTAGGCAAAGTCTGATAACACAAAAATTAATTATAATATTGATGGTGAAACATTTAAAAATTTCTAATATAATATAAAAATCCAATAGATAACTGAATAAACTTTTGCTAAAGGAATAAAACTATTGTTAATCTCTATGAGTCCTAACAATATTCTTTATGGGGTCTCGTCATCCGAAGTAATGCATGACTCGGGCTCAGAATCTGTAACCAAATCGATGATAGGGTCTTCCGGCTCCACTTCCTCTTCTGGGTCTTCTTCAGGGTCCTCCTCAGGGTCTTCTTCAGGGTCTTCCTCCGGGTCTTCTTCAGGCTCTTCCTCTGGGTCCTCTTCAGGTTCTGGCTCAGGCTCAGGTTCTAGTGCTAGCTCTTGTTGTCTGTGGTTCCACAAGATTATGATGTCCTCACAGTATCCCTTAAAATCAATCATGTCCCAATCTTCTTCCAAATATAGCCCATAATCCATATCTCTCACGAAGTAAGCCACGTTTCTCCATTGTGGACGCATGGTGGTTATAAGATGGTATATTGAGAGGATTGTCCCCTCATTATATCCGAACGATCTTGCCTGTTCCCACTTAAGAAGGAAGTCTTCAACATGTTCAACAAATGTTCGCTCCCATCTTACTTCGTAATCCATGTATCTCTCGATAGCAATTTGAGCACGTTGTAAGTATGTTGGGCTATTTCCAGTCATCCTAGTTACTTTCCAAGTCCTAATCATGTGACACATATAACTTCAATTATGCTTCATCTTTCAGTGATCATATCATTTCATTCCTTTGCATCAATAATGCACATATCATTTGTGAAAATTTAAACAACTACTAAAATATACGAAGTAAACGTGATTATATATCTCATAATATATGGCAAAATGATCCATAAACATACTAAAGGAATAACATTTCTTTCCATACCTTGGATCAATTGGAGAGTGATCGAGTAGTGAGCGCTACATGCCAAGGATTTTTTTTCATCTCATTACATGTTTAAGTTTTTAACTCTGACATTGTCTGTAAACTCCTAATATTTATGAAAATGGTGCATTTTTATAATATCTAAAAATATGATTTTCTCACAATAGAAATTTCTAAAAAGAATATCTTTTTTTTTTTTTTTTAAAAATACTGTATGTAAGGTTTGAAATATTATATTTCATTTCATCAAATTGAATAACGCGCAATCAAAAGGCTTCCAGATGAGGAGGGGGGTCACAACGGACCGCTTAAATCCCAAGCTCTTCTTAGACAGTTTAAGTCTTTTTGACAAAGCCTTTTAATTTTTGCAATTATGCAAATCAACAAAACTATAACAATAAATCGAACACGAAAATTTCTTAAAATGTAAATTTTTATATTTGGTAAATTTTTTTTAAAACATCAATAAGGGCAAAGAAAAATTCACGTGTGAGCATTAAATTTTGAATTCCATATTACCTGTTACCATTATCCAAAGTTTACCCTTTATACAAAAGAGAAGAAGACATATCACTAAAAAACAGTAAAGCATCATCAATTTCCATTGTTCATACAAATAAAAGGTGCCCTTTTTTTTTTTTTTCATTGATCACTGTTCACGTGAACAGTAGTTCGTACTGTTCAAAGATTTTAAATTTTTCACTATTCACGCACCGTTCACCCGTGCACAGTGCTTCAAAAAAAATTTCACTATTCACGCACTGTTCACCCGTGAACAGTGCTTCAAAAAAAATTTTTTTTTTTTAAAATTTTACTCCACGTCACTGTTCATTGTGAACAGTGACTCAAAAAAAAATTTTTTTTTTTTTTTAATCTACAGAATCGATTTTAAAACTCTTTGCTTTGATACCAAACTGTAACGCCCCAAAAATTCAAGCATCTTGAGGTGTTACCAAACAAAATTTTCATGTACTTAAATGCGGAACTGTAAAATTATATTTTTCTAAATAAATAGAACATTCATAACTTTAAATAAGAATCATAATATCGTGTCTTTGAAACGATTTAAATATTCTTAACTAACAAATTTGCTAAAAATATTATTGGAACAAAACAAACTAAAAATTTTAAATAAAAGCAGTAAAACCTAATTTTATTCTCATCGGTCGAAATCCTTTGGCAGCCCGCATCACCGTCCCGCCACAGCTCCAATCGACCCGAACTAGTCTGTAAAAATTGTAAGAGTGAGTATTTTGAAAACACTCAGTAAGATACGTGCAGTTTCCATTATACAATTATATGCAATAAAATAACACTTCATACCACTCTTCTCTTATGGAGTATCTCGGTGACCAAGCGAAACACCCATCTAGGTCATCTTAAATTCCCGAAGGATCTCTTATCTCTTTCTAAGGAACCCGAAAGCCCATTGACAATTCATGCATAAAATTACTGAACATAAAAGCATAAGGAAACAAACAACTTTACACAAAAGTATCTTACCTCAATTGATCAAACGAGCTTTTGTAATTAAAAATATAATTATAATTTACATATTTTATCTATATGAAAAATTATTTTTAAAATTATTTGTGGTGAATTGTGAAATATGAGCTCACTATTTATAGGGAAAAAGTACAGTAGTTGAGTCATAATATAACTCTAATATAAATCATATTTATTCTAATAGATAAGATTTTGTTAAAATGGTTGGTTAGAACTAGAATTTTGATAGGTCAATATATATTAAAGATAAACATGGCTAAAATAACACAATATTATCTTCCAAAAAATATATGTGTGTACACGTGCAATTGAAAAGAATAAGGAATGGTTAATTCATGATTATCTACTTAAATATTATAATATATTGCTAATTATCCTAAAAGGACCATAATTAAATAATAAAATATTGCATATAAATCATACTTCTTCGAATTGAAATATTTTGGGCTTAACTCATCTGAACTTAAATTTTCTTGAGCCCAATAAACACTATTTAATGCGGGCTACAAAATGAGCACAATATTAATATACTTTTGATCACTCTATAGGAAGTTAAATATTTGGCCCATTTAAAACATAAGGATTTAAAAGATACTTTATTTTAGCACTTCTACTTTCAAAAACCATAGAATAAAATTTATAAAACAAATATTTTTATTCTAAAATTTTCGGGGTGTTACAAAAAGTTTCAACGGTGTAATGGACCTCACATATTTCAATTGAGACGTGATTTGATGAACCATTCTCAAGGCCAATCTTCCGTGAGTGCCTTCGTTACAAAATTGAAGACAATATGGGAGGAACTTAGGTGGTGTTCTCTTTGTATTTCAGTTTTGTGTTTTGAGTTTTGAATTCGTTTTGTGTTTTGTGTTTTGATTGTCTGTTTTGAAATTTCTGAAACTGCGTTCTGTTTGCCATTCTGAAAAATTGTTTCTGAAAACATGAAAATAGAAAACGCGTTTAGTATTAAATAATAATGGTAATTTTTATAGTATTCCAATACCAGATTGTGCTTAAGAGATAAAATTAGGTGATCAATCGAACAAAACGGTTTGGATGAATAACATTATTCGATTAGAGTTTACTTTTTACTTTAAAGTTTAGCCAAAACGGTAATTCAAACCATTTGTAACTTTTTATTTTAAAGTTTAGCCAAACACATTGAAATAAGTAAACGTGAATCTTAATTAGACAATGATTAATAATTTCTTCACTTAATTCGTATAGAGAATGAAATGTTGTAAGTGGGCAACAAAATTGATTTCTTATCTAAACCAGATCATCTGAAGTTATACTTAAAATAAGGTTATTCATTCAAGTTTACTAAGATCATGTACACAACATACAATGATTGAACAGTATGCCATTTATCAAAGGTACGAAAATAGTACAACAGTTGACTTGATTACGAACTAGCAACTTAATTATATACACGTACAAACGATACAAATAAAAAGTCAAATGAATTTCTAATCAAATAGTGATGAAACGATCCACTTGAAGGTGGCAAAAATATCTACTTTCATCTTATTCGACATCAAAATTGGGGAGTGAATTTAGAATAAGAACTTCCCATGGTGTGGCTCCGTAGCTCCTCTTCTTGATAGAATTCTGTTGGAGAGGCTCTTTCTCATTTATTCTTAACTATACTCGAGATTTACATCATTGGGAACTTTTATCGACAAAAAATCATCAACGTTTCCTATCCCTTCGATCAAAGAAATGTAAGTACTGTCATTGGGAGTAATGCCTTTGCTAACCATTTCTTTGAGGAGTTCCTCGGCGTGATACCCTTCTCCATTCCTGCATAAGCCTTGTATAAGTGCATTGTAAGTGAGAAGGGTGGGATTGAAACCTCTGCTTAACATCTCATCTCGAACTCTAAGTGCATCTTTCACATTGCCTCTCTGGCTAAACCCACTAATTAGGGTGTTGTAACTAATATGATCAGGTCGAATTCCCCTTATTTTCATCAAATCAAGAAGGCTATAAGCTTCCTCAACCTTTCCATCTCTACAATACCTAGGGGTGTCCAAAAGTCCCGAACCGAACCGAGCGGTTCTTCATAAATTAAATACTCGAACGGGTACCCGAATCGAGAACCGATGGGTTTGGGTCGGGTCTACAGTCTAGACGAAGAACCGAATAAGAACCGAAATTAAATAATTTTTTTATTTTTTATATTGAATTAATTAAATTATTTTATTTTTTTCTAAACAAATTAGCAAATTAATTAAATAAATCAGATTATTTCATAATTTTAATTTTAAAGCCCAAATCACTTTTAAAACCCATTAGCCCATTTTAATTTGAAGCAAATGAATATACTTTATGTAGTGTTACTGTAATATTAATATCTACTTTTTAGTATTTGTATGCATTGAATTAATCTTATTGGACGGCTAGTTATTTATATGTTTTTGATTTTGGCTACGTTAATTTGTAAAAATTATGAATGAAATGTCATTAGTTGTATTTATGTAGTATTGTTGTAAATATTAAAAAATTTAATTATGGTACGGAACCGAACGAAACCGAACCTGAACGGTTCCAAAATTATATTTGGACCCGACGGGTCCATTTATTAAATACCCGAAAGTTTTGGGTCGGTTCGGGTCTCCTCAAAACTGAACCGAACCGACCCACGGACAACCCTAACAATACCTTTGCATTATAGTGTTGTAGGTCACTTCATCAGGTATTACTTTCATTGATTCCATCTCTTTTAAAAGTGAAAGAATGCGCTCAACATTCCCGTTAGCACAGTGCCCATCAATCAAAGCATTGTATATTACAAGATCAGGCTTTATACCTTTTGCTAATATCTTATCCAGTAAATCATTAGCTTCTTTCATTCTTTTCCGCTTGCCCAACACATAGATAAGTGACGTGTAAGTCACTTTGGTAGGTTCAATCCCTTTCCTTAACATTTCATCACGCAGGCTAAAGGCTTTCTTCGCATTCCCAACCCTGCAATAACCATTGATCATTATGTTATATGTAATTTCATCAAGAACCATCCCCTTTGCTTCCATTTCTTTTATTAAATCATTAGCCTCTGCAACTCTACTTTCTAAGAACAACGCATGAATCAACAAGTTATAAGTTGACACAGTTGGATTTATTCCCTTACTTACCATCTCATCCCTGCAACTAAAAGCCTTTTTCGATTCCCCTTTATTACAATATCCATCAATCAAACTGTTATACGTCACAGCTGTTGGAACCAATTCCGATTCCTCCATTCTTTTGAGAAGAGCAGATGCCTCCTCGACGTTCCCCTCCGTACACATGCAGCTAATTAATGAACCATAAGTATACAAGTCCGGCACAATTCCTTTCACTTTCATCATCTCATATACCTTATTAGCCCCTTCAAAATTTCCCCTCGTACAGTATGCCTGAATTATTGTATTATATGTTACCAAATGGGGCTGAGATAATCAAGGATAAATTTGGACCAACCACTGCAATCAACACAACCAGAAACATTATTCACCACCACTGCAATTTCCACTCCATTGCAATCAACACAACCATTGCAATCAACCAATCATCACCACTACAATCAACCAGTCATCACTGCCACTGCCTACCATCCCACCACCAGTCATCATTGCAATTTCCAATCAACACAATCGAGATCAATGGGTCGACACACAAAAAGTGGAAAAAGAAAAAAAGACAGAAGAATCTCACCATTGGCTGCAGACCTGATGATCATCAGAAGCTTCCGCCATTTGTTTAGAAGTACAAAACCCATCCAATTGGAGCTTTTTTGGATCAATTGGTGCAATTGTTATGCTACCCATGGTCGTATAATGCTGCTGAAGACTCGTTTGGGGGCAAATTTGGTGATTCAATGTAGTGGTGAGGATGAATTGAAGTTTGCACATTCGAACCCGTAAGCTGCGCGAATGGCAAAATTTGATTCTGATCGATTGGGAGATCCATTGGTTGAAGTATGGCCATGGTTATGATTGTCTGGGTGAGGGATACTGATCGGCGATGGTGCGCGACCATGGGTGTCGCCAGAATAAGAGTTCCCGACAGTAGAAGTGTACGACAGTTCTGATTTTTGAACTATTTTTTCTGCTGATTCCGGTGAGTTTGTTGTCGACGGCTGGGTGTATGTTGTAGATGGCAGTGAGGTGTGTTCAGTGGTGGTGGAATCCGGTGACCATGGTTGCTGGAACGTAGCCATAATCGAGAGTTTCACGGGAGGCTATGCGAGGGAGGGAAGATGAAAGACCCGTTTCTTTTTTTTAATTTGGGTGAGCGTTTTCCGCGTTTTCATCTTATTTCGTGTTTTGTACTGAAAACGCCCAAAACGTCACGTTTTGTGTTTTCAGTACCAATTTTTTTGTGTTTTCAAAAATGGGTTTTCGAAAATGGAAAAGAGAACGCGTTTTCAGTATTTTGGAAAATCGAAAACAAAAAACGACCTGAAAACGACAAAGAGAATAGGCCCTTAGCAATTACAGGCAAGTGTGCACCTGTAGAAAATGCGACTGTCTGAAGGATCTAGGAAACTCATTGATCACTACCAAATGGAGTATGTGATGTCATTCTTAATGGGCTTGAATGAATCATTTTCACAAGTTAGAGGCCAAATCTTGCTTATGGATCCCATACCTCCCATTAGTAGAGTGTTCTCTCATGTTTGTCAAGAAGAACATCAAAGGAATATAAGCTTGAACATTAATGATGCTAGCAATAATGTTGACTCTATGGGATTTTACACCAGAAATGAGAACAAGAGGTTCAATATTGGTCAGATGTAGAACAGAATTTATAGGAAAGAAAGGCCTATATGCACACATTGTGGAATGAATGGGCATTCCATTGACAAGTGTTACAAACTCCATGGCTATCATCCTATCTATAAGGCCAAGCAGAAGGTAAATCAGATATATCTAAACAATTCACCAAAGTATGTTGCAAGTAACTAGGTACCTAGTGCTGTTCCAGAACAGGTCCAACATGGTCTGGGAGATTTTATGCAAATGCTAAATCAGGCTCAGTATCAGTAGCTAATGAGCATGTTGAGTAGTCATTTAGCTCTGCCAAAGTTGAAACTGAAGTGGATGCACACTCGAATCAGATATCATGTACTAGCCTTTCAATCTCTTATAATCCTATGATGAACTCACTAAAATGTTGGGTGATTGATTCAGGAGCTACTATTCACATATGTTTCAATAAGTCTACCTTTGTTAACATGAAACCAATAAAGAATAACTTTGTCATTATGCCAAATCATTTGAGAATTGTTGTTGAGTTCATTGGAACAGTGAATGTTGGAAATCTTATACTGGAGGATGTATTATATTTGCCACAATTCAAATTGAACCTTATGTCAGTAAGTGCCTTAACCAGAAATTCAAATATTGAGGTCAAGTTTCTGCCTCATTCATGCTTCATTCAGGACCTATACAACCGAAGGATGATTGGCAGTGCTAAAAGAACGAAAGGCTTATACATTTTAAGTCATGATTCAGTTTATATAAATGATGTTTCTCAGAATGCTTTTATTTTCATTTCTTCATTTGTAAATAATGTGAATGCTCATGTTTGGCACCTTAGACTTGTGCACTTGTCTTTTTAGAAATTAAATCTAATAAAGGATCTGTTGCATTTGGTTTGTGATAAACACAGAAGTTCAAGAACTACATTCTATGATGTCTATCCCTTAGCCAAATAGAGAAGGTTATCATTTCCTTGTAACAACCACATGTCACCTAATGCCTTCGATCTTATACATTGTGATACCTGGGGGCCTTATCAAGTTTCCACACATTCTGGCTACAAGTATTTTCTCACTCTTGTGGATGATTGTACACATTTTTCTTGCGTGTATCTGATGAATGACAAATCTGATGCTAAGTATATCATTCCCAAGTTTTTCAACATGATTGAAACTCAATTTCAAGTGCTCATTAAATCCTTCAGATCTGATAATGCCCCTGAGTTACAATTTACAAATTACTTCAATTCCAAAGGGGTTGTTCACCAATTTTCATGTGTAGAGAGGCCGGAGCAAAATTCAGTTGTTGGGAGAAAGCATCAACATCTCCTCAATGTTGCTAGAGCCTTGTATTTTCAATCATAAATTCCTATTTAATTCTGGGGAGAATGCGTTCTTACTGCTACCTTCTTCATAAATAGAACACCTACCTCAGCACTACAAAATAAATCTCCTTAACTCCTTATTGCATAATTCCCCAGTCGATTACACTTGCCTCAGAACCTTTGGATGCCTATACTTTACTTACTTCAACACTCCTATCTCAGATAACTAACCAAGTTTCAACCCAGAGCTAAGGCCTGCATCTTTGTTGGATATCCACCTGGAATTAAAGGTTACAAATTGTATGACATTGTATCTCAAACTTTATAATTTTCAAGGATGTCATTTTTCATAAGCAAGTCTTCCCTTTTCATTCCATCACTCATCAACACAACACAATTGATCCATTTCCCAACTTTGTTTTGCCAAAATCCCTGCCTATCACATTTCCTTCTGATTCACCTAATTCATCTCCCATTGCAGTGTAAAATGATGATGACTCCCAAGAATGGCTTCTTGATCCCAATCCTAATCATGCTGAAAATAGTTTCCTAGAACCCACTGCAATTAGGAGATCTTCTAGAATAAGTCCACCTCCTTCATATCTGAGAGATTATTACTGTAATTCTGATCACCCCATCTCAAAACACATCTCTTACAAATCTCAATTTTACCATCAAGCTGTGAAATTTGATCATTAGAGGGATGCTATGAAATCTGAATTACAGGCTATGGAAATGAACAACACTTGGACTATTACAACTTGGCCTAATGATAAGCACTCTATTGGCTATAAATGGGTATACAAGATTAAATACAAATCATATGGGAGTATAGATCGCTACAAGGCTCGATTGGTTGCAAAAGGGTATACTCAACAAGAGGTGGTTGGATTTCATTGAGACGTTTTCTCCTGTAGCTAAGCTTGTCACTGATAAGGTTCTATTAGCCATTGCCTCAGCTAACAATTGGCATATCACACAATTGGATGTTAATAATGCATTCCTCAATGGTGATTTATTTGAGAAAATTCATATAGACCTTCCTTTAGGCTATAACAAACGAGCTGGGGCTGGTAAACATGGAGAAAAGATGGTGTGCAGACTTCATAAATCGATTTATGGTTTGAAACAAGTCTCAAGACAATGGTTTTCGAAATTCTCAAATTCTCCTCTTCTTCATGGCTTTCATCAGTCAAAATCTGACTACTCCTTATTCACTAAAGGGTCTGGGACATCCTTTGTGGCTTTGCTTGTTTATGTAGATGACATAGTCATCATAAGTGCTGATCATCAGGCTATTGCATCTTTGAACAGTTTCTTGCACAGTCAGTTCAAGTTAAAAGATCTTGGCCAGTTAAAATACTTCTTGGGATTGGAGATTGGCAGATCACATAAAGGAATTTTCCTATCTCAATGCCATTATGCCCTTCAATTACTTAAAGACAGGTTTTTTGGGTTGTAAGCCTGTTGCCTTACCTATGGATCCCAAGATTTGTCTGAGTTCCTTTGAAGGAGACCCTCTTGTTGATAAATCGACGTAGAGGCGTTTGGTTGGTCGCCTATTGTACTTAACAATTTCACGGCCTAATATTACTTTCACGGTCCATAAGCTGAGCCAATTTGTATCTCAACCTAGGTAGCCCCATTTAGATGCAGCACATCATCTACTACGATATATCAAATCCACCCCAGGACAAGGACTTTTATTTCCATTGCAGTCTTTTCAGTTAAGAGCATTTGCGGATGCGGATTGGGGATCTTGTCTTGATTCCAGAAAATCACTTCTTTTTCTTGGGGACTCCTTAATCTCGTGGAAAGCCAAGAAACAAGCTATTATCTACAAGAAGTGAGCTGGTTTGACTGAAACAATTACTCCTTGATTTTCATGTGTCAACTTCTGATCCTGCTACGATATTTTGCGACAATCAAGCGGCTATCCATATAGCCTCTAATCCTATCTTTCACGAGCGTACCAAACACATAGAAATTGACTGTCATTTTGTTCGCGACAAGGTCACTACTGGTTTTCTTACGCTGCTGCCTGTTCGGTCACAACATCAGTTAGCTGATGTTTCCACAAAGGCTTTACCAGCCTTTCTATTTTTTCCGTTATTGTCTAAGATAACTGTGATCAATCCCCATTGTCCATCTTGAGGGGGAGTAATAGAATAAGCAGCTGGAGCCAAAGTGAGCTGGGGACCAGTCGAAGCTAATTGATGCTAATCATCAGCTACAGTAGAATTGCATGAGCTAGAATGAGCTGGAAATCAGTTAGCTGATTCTATTAGTTAGTCCACATGTCTACAATGTATTGGTCTGTACAATCTCAGTTAGTTAGTTAGGTAGTTAGATTTCTTTTCTATTTATAGCAGCATAATGAAATGTATTTACTTGAATTTTGATTCCACGATTAATGGAAATCTAAGGACATTTTCCCTCAATTCTTCTTTTCCTGATTTCTTCCAATATGCTCGATCTTAAAAGACCTTATTACTCCTTCCAGGCTTCGACCAAGTGTCTTAATTTCGCTTTCTCTTTATTTGAGGCTTCTAGAACCTCGATTACCAAACGGTGGTGCTCGTTGGTGCAGTCAACTCGCCTAGTCAAGGCAGAAAATTAGCATTCTATCTCATGCAACTCTTTTTTCAGTTGTGCCACCTCAGCCTCAGAATTATCCAGTCTAATTTCAGCCTCGATCTTCTTCTACTCGTATTGTTCTGTCTCGACTCTGGCAGCCCTCACCTCATTCCCATACAGTCGGGTAGTTCTTAGACTTTTGGCCAAGTCTACATTCTGGCTTGAAGGTCCTTCACTCAACCCTCCGCCCAACTGGGAGGCTCAAGACTCAAGCAACACAAGCATTGTTGGCTACAAGCAAGTCCTCCACCTCCCAAGAAGAAGCATGGTCTTGCCACTTCTTGATCTAATATTTATGTTGGACCACTGCAGCAAAGGCCATCTCCAAGGATCTCCATAACTGCTTTGGCTTGCTCAACATATTTGCTCCCCAAGAAATCTTGAATTTTTTGTCATTTCGGGGGAGTAGATAGAGGTGTCAATCCGGGTGGTCCGGGCCGGGTCGACCCGCCAACATGTGAGCCCGATAACGGCTCGTACGAAAAAAAGCCCGCCCGCTGCGGGTTCCGGGCCGGTTACGGGTCGGCCCACAATTTTGGACTATAACCCAGACCCGCCCGCTGACCCATCCGGGTCGAGCCCGCGCGGGTCACGGGTCGCGGTTCGTTCCGATTTTGCCCGTATGATTGTATAAATAAAATTATAAAAATATAGAATTTTTCATATTTATAGCAAAAAATATTTTTTTCTATTAAATGTAAACTAAGAATTGAACAAAATGATAAATTCATAATTATATCAAGAACTTTTTACATAGAATTCAAATTTAATGTTACATGAATTATTTATAGTTTTGCAAACTTAAATTTAACTTAAACAAATAAGAACTACATCAAAATGCATGTCTAATTATTATTATCAAATATTTATAGTATAAGTACATCCCAACTAGGTTGACACCTACTTAACTATAATTTAGTTGTTCAAAAATTATATTTTTGTTTTCCAATCAATCTTCAGGAATTGCAAGATTTTTGAAGTTTTCAGCAATATCATCAATAATTTTATCTTGTATCCTTCGATACGCGAATATCCAATTTTCACGCGTATGAGAGCTTCCAAAATATCTTCTTTAAGTCTAGATCTTCTTTCGTCTAATACCGAGAAGAAAGAAATATAATCAAAATGATGATGATATTTGCAATTGAATAATTGTAATTGTAGTAAAGTAATAACAAGTATGAACTATGAAATATAAATGTATAATAACTAATGAGAGGCAGAGATGGTATTGTAAAAATAATTGTAAGAATAAATTAGAATTTATAGATGAAGGGGATGATATTACCGTTAGAAAATTTATATTACCATTAGTTAAAATTTAAAAATAAAAAAATAATTGAATTTTTTTATTTTTATTTTTTCAATTTTTTTTTTGTTTGGCTCCCCCCCCCCTCCTTTTTTTAAATTTTGTTTTATTTTTTTTTTCAATTTTTTTACGGACCGCGAGTTAACCGCGGCCCGTGGGGGTGCAACCCGCGAAATCCGCGGGTTACACCTCCTTGGCCCGTGAACCGCCCGCACGGGTCACGAGTCGGCCCGCGGTCCCGGTTTTCACGGGTCATGGCCGGCCCGTCCGTCTTAACACCTCTAGGAGTAGATGACTCGCCGCCTCGGGGAGGTGGGTCCAATGAAACATGTAGTTAAAAATAATTGTTTACTTTAACGTAGATAAAATTTTAATTCCCACCAAGCATGAGCTTGCTTTGGAGCGATTTTATCGGACAGAACTTTGATTTAGGGTCAAGTTGTCAGGAGGCCGAGATGTGTAGTAATTTGTTGGTAATTTTTAATTTTTAATTATTTTTAAAAGTTGTTACAAAACATTTCCCATCTTTATCCACTTTTCACGTCCCAAGAGAGTATGTTAAAATTCCTTAAAAAAAAAAAAAAAAAAAGTGTGAAGTTGCATCAATCCAGCAATACGATTCTAGGATTTAAAATTTTTGTTTATAATTTAAATGGTCAGAAAATAGTTTTCGTTATTTTTGCTTGGATTTAAGATTTTTATTGTGATCATAATAATGTATTATGACTTCATATGTGCAATTGTCAATGATAACATCGGTTTGAAAAACTCCTAGAATGTGACCAAGAATTCACTTATCGTGAAAGTGACCCTTGTTAGCGACTTGTGACTTCATATGTGCGATTGCCAAAAAATCTATATTTGTTTTGACTTCCGTAAATATCAAGATACAACTTTTCTCAAATTTATATATTATGTGAAAAAATATGTAGTTGCCATTTACAATCTACTTTGATGCACTCATTACAGGATGTCAAATGAAGTTGAAATATTGTATTTTTAATATCATTTCGAAGAGCTTACAACCTATTTTTTGCTCGTTAATGACACATGAAAGGCTAACCGTAGCAAAAGTTATGGCGTGTTAAATTAGGTTGTTCCAAACTAGTATTTCAAGAATTTCAATAATATGCTAAATTTAAAAATTTGTCAACGATTATATGCTATCTGAATCCACAAACCAGTTACGTTATCTAGAACTTTGTTTCGAGAGCTGTATCTTAATCATATTGAATGGTCCGAATATATATCGAAAATAATTAAATATACGTCAAACATACTCTCAAAAAGAGGCATCTAAATCATCTTTTCTTTAAAAAATTTCAATTGTTTCATTAACGTTTATTATTTTTGCACAATAAATTTCTCTATATAATTTACATCATTTTATTAAGAAATTTTACATTGAATATGACGTAAAAAATGTTAGGATGGTTATAGATTAAATGTAGTTTGAATTACATTTGTATTACATTTACTTCCTAGATTAAATTTGAATTTTATTTCAATTCATTCACTTCCTATATTTAATTTGATTTACTTGCTACCAGTTAAGCATCTATCAACGAGATGGTAAATAAAACTATAGAAGTAGCAAAATCAATTTGACAATATTGATAATGATGTAATTATACGACTTTTCAAAATATCAAAATGTGTATTAACTCATTTTCATTAATATTATATTTTTTAATTGCATTTTAATTTTTGATTCCACGACACAAAAAGTCTGTGTCCACCCTTGCTTCTATAGTAGTATTATTTGTGGTTAAAAAAATTAACTTGTAGTCATTGAACTTTCAGTGATATCACAATTGAGTCACTACACTTTAATTTTTTTTCAATTAGGTTACTAATTTTCAATTTGTTTGAACATGACTCTGTTACATTTTCTCGCCTATCGATCCCAAAACTGGTACAAATTACTTAGTTGACAGTAAGATTGTTACTGATCTTCCACGTGATTTTTATGTGGTATCCTACGAACAAAAGTGATATAACGAGAGATATAGCAACATCTTTAAAATTAAAGGTTTGTGTGTGTGTGTGTAATACTTCTAGGATGTGTTGTAGTGGTAAACTGATATGTCACCAACGATTACGTGCAAAATTCATTGTGGTGTGATTGCCAAGTTGTAAGTTCATCAATTTAAGAGCGACGTGTGAAGGAGTGCTGAAATTGAAATTTAAAATAAGGTTTAGGCTATGTTTGATAGCCAAGGAATTCCATGGAAGTAGGAAAACGTTTTCCATTTTTCCCAAATTGTGGTGTTTGATAGCACAAATTTTCTTAGGAAAACATTTTCCACATTTTTCTAGGTACAATCATTTGATGCACAAAAGCTTGATTTTGTTTTCCCACCTATTTGGTGGGAAAAGATTTTCCACCTTTTTTTTTTTGTTGTTGTTTGCAATGGGAACAAATTCTAGATACAATGGTTAAAAAAAATTTCACTTTTATTGACAACTTCCATGCAAAACAAAGTCAAACGAAAAATATTCGGTATGGTAAAATTTATTTTTTTCAAATTTTTTTTTTTTACAATTGGAACAAATTTTAGACCCAATGGTAGAAAAAATTATCACTTTAATGGACAAATTCCATAAAAAAAGAAGCCCAATGGATATCAAACTTTCAACATTTTCCATGGAAAATTATACCAATCAAACACAATTAATTACAATTCTCAGTAAAACATTTTCTAGGAAAATCAATTCCCTGTAAAACATTTTCTTTCCACCCATTTTCCACCCTTACAATCAAACGGACCCTTAGTGATCCGATTCAAATTAAATTGATGTTCAGTGATACAAATGAAACGAATAAAATTTTAGTGACCGAATATAGATATTGCTAAAAGTTCAATAGTCATGGATGAAACTGACCCTATTATTTATATTTTAATCTATTCCATTTTACAATTAAATTATAATGGCTTCAAGTATAGATTCGAAGAGCAAGATTCATTTAGTGGATTTCAAATTGAAGTAATTGGCAGCATGCTTTAATATGAATTTCGAGTCATGATGCTTATTTGAAATGATGAATTTCAAGATCTTTTGAATGGTTGAATCATCTTATTTTCTAAAACTCCAAATTGTTGAAATCGACCAATAATCAGGTGTCAATCAGGTAAGTGATTAAATGAACGGTTAAGGAATTAAAGCTATAAAGGATTTTGGGATCTTAGGGCAGGTAGGATGGATTGTAAAGACATTAAAATAAGCTAGGGGCACTTGATTTGAACCTACAAGGATAGAGGTGAAATCAGATTTCTACTACAAGGGACACATCATGCTTAGCCACCTCCTACTTGCTGATTTGTCTTTGTAATGGTAGATTCCTTCACCCTTAAACATTAGCAACGTCTACCACTTCTTTAAGACTTCAAATATGTTATAAATTATCTTTAAATCTCATACAAACCGTCCAAGAATTGGTACAAGGTCAGAATGTAACTGGAAGCAAGACACATCCTACTTAGCATGTGGTAAGTTGTCAAGGTAACCTCAAATTCCTTCAACCTTAAGGCTACTAGCACGTCTTCTAAACCCTTTTCACCTTATATTGGATAGACACATAAGGATCCAAAGAAGGGAAAGGAAGAGTCAAGTATGGCTGTAAGAAAACACCTCATGCTTGGACACCTCATGGTTGGGAGACTTGTCATTTTACCAGCCAATTCCTTCAACATTAAGGCTTCCACCACGTCTTCCAGCCCCTTGATACTTCATATAGGATAGATATATACCTTATAAGTCACATATGGATCCAAATATGATGAGGAAAAAGTCAAATGTTGCTGCACGGAGCCACCTCTTGCTTAACACATGTCAACCTGGCTGCATGAGATAGTTTCTTAGTCTCTAAGCAAGATTCACGACCCCAACCCTTTAGGACTCTGTAAATACCCCAAATTAAGGTATTTTATCCCATCAAGTTATCCTCAAATGAACCCAAGTGAAAAAGAAAGCAAGAGAACCAAAGAGAGTTAGAAAACAGAAAGCTGGAATTTCTGGACAGCTGAAATTGCTCACTGTTTTGAAGTAGATCTTTATTGTTTTTGAGAGTTTTATAACCTCTTTAATCCCTGTACTTGATTGATATCATGTTGGGGGTGTTTTTACGTTTTATGATGGCAAAGATAGGGGCAATTAATTAGGAGAATTTGAGAGAACATAACCTGGGCAGAATGGGGGATTGATAGATTTGAAGGGTTTAACCTTTTATTTTATGTAATCCGTTAGGTATAACTTATATTTGTTGATATAAATGTTTTTATACATGACTTAAAAGTATAGAAATGATCTTTAATATGTTGGAATCCAATTTTTGAAAGTCTTGTTCAAGTGACACTCAAAACAGTCATGAGGAGAAAGATGTTTGATTTGGTGTTTGAAAAAGGAATGATTTCAGAGCTGTAAATCCTTCGTTTGTGATGCAGAAGGGTCCGAGTCAAACGAAGCCGAGTTGTCAGATAACTCGTTGATGGCGCTAACGTACCATGAGTTGGCGGATCGGCGTAAGAATGGAAAGTAATCGACGACATTTCCTAATTGGGGTCAATTTTGAATACGTTTTGGTATTTTAGCCATAGCTTTGGCTACGGTTGTCAGAATCACGCCCGTGACCCCAATTCGAAAAGCTCGTTTCGATGCACACGTTGTGGGCACCCAGCTATGCTCGGTGTGCATCGGTTTTGAGGTCAAATTCAGCTATTTTCACTTCCAAATCATCGATTTAAGTTATTTTTTGCCATTTATGGTAATATTTCGATTTCCTTTTTGACATAAAATAATTGTTCGATTTGAGCCAGATTTTGGTGATACTATTTCTTTTATTAAGTATTTTATTTTGGTATGAATAATAGGATTTTACTATTTTTGGCAAAATTCCGATAATTATTATTTTCTGGCTATTTAACCCGGCTTGTGGGTTATTTTCATTGAGTTGTTGAATAATAAAGATATTTCTCGTTTTTCTTTGTGTTTCTCTTGCATTCTTCTCTGTTTTTGTCAATTGATTCCAGCCTGTAGAATAATCACTATACTGCCGGCGTCAGTTGGTATCAGAGCATCAGCATCTTCTTGGGCTAGATTTCATCAGTCAATCATGGTTGGTGGTCGTGGTCGTAGAGGACAGGTTCCGAATGAAGAAGTTCCACACCGTGATCGTAATGTTCAAGAGGTGACGATAGAAGACTTACAGAGGCAAGTAGCACAGTTAACTCAGCGTCTGGCGGCGCAGGATCTCGGTGACCGCGAACTGGGGGGTCATGAGTCCGATGCCAGTTATGAAAACCCGTATCACAATCCTGCTCGAGTCTGGGAACATCGTGGTCAGGAGGATCGTCATGTAGATTTTGGATTTCGGGTGGATCTACCAGAGTTTTCTGGTACGTTACAGGCCGAAGGTTTTGTTGATTGGCTGAATGAAGTGGAACGTATCTTTGAGTATAAGGAGGTTCCAGACCATGTCAAAGTAAGGTTAGTTGCCATCAAACTTAAGGAGAGAGCATCTGCATGGTGGGAGTAATTGAGACGTTCACGCAGTAGGCAGGGTAAAGCTAAAATCACAGATTGGGAGAAAATGAAGAAGAAGATGAGAGGTCACTTTCTTTCTTTCGGCTATACTCAAACTTTGTTTCAACGGCTTCATTCTCTAAGACAAGGCATAAGGTCGGTTGATGACTACACCGAGGAGTTTTATCAATTGGTGGCTCGGAATGATCTGTCTGAAACGGAAGAACAGATGGTGGCGAGATATTTGGGAGGATTGCGACAGTCCATACAGGATGTCTTCAGCCTTCACTCGCTGTGGACTGTTTCTGAAGCATACCAGCGTGCACTTGCTGTAGAGAAGCAGCAGAGTAGGAAACCAGTGATCAGAAGCGAAGGTAGCCAGCCCATTTGCCCTCAAGCACCTCGTCCTACTCAACAGCCACCACGGGATAATCCTGGTTCAGGTATTAGATGCTTCAGGTGCGGTGAACAGGGACATCGAGCAACTGATTGCAGGAAACTAGCTAATCGGCCAGGTAAAAATCTCCTAATTGATGAAGAAGTTGTAGACGAAAATGAGGAGGTTGGAGAGCCCGTATATGACGAGGCTGAAGAGGAAGGAATGCTGTATGGAGATGGTCATGAAACTCTAGTCTTGCGTAAGAGTTTATTAACCCCCAAAGGCGATTCAGGGGATGACTGGTTAAGAACCAACATCTTTCACACAACCTGCATGGTTGCAGATAAGGTCTGCAAACTGATCATTGATAGTGGAAGCTGTCCAGAAATTGCAGTTGAAGACAGATCGGCATCCCAGGCCATATAAATTGTCGTGGTTGAGTAAGGGCAGTGCAGTATCAGTCGAAAAGCGATGTCTAGTATCTTTTTCGATTGGTAGGAAATATTTCGACAATGCTTGGTGTGATGTTGTGTCGATGGATGCTTGTCACATATTATTGGGTCGACCTTGGCAGTATGATCGCAGTGTTGTTCATGATGGGCGGAAAAATACTTATTCCCTTAGCATCAAAGGGAAGACGGTTGTATTAGCGCCGCGTAGAGAAGAAATCACTCCTGTTCCAGTGGCTAAAAGTGCCAACCTACTTTCTATGTCCAGTTTTTTGGGAGAGATTGCGTGTGAAGATGTGGTCTATGCTCTACTGCCTCGTGAGAATAGTACAATAGACGAGAATCCAGATTTACCGGTAGAAGTGCAGAAGATGCTAACGGAGTTCTCTGATTTGATGCCTGAAGATTTCCCTCCAGGGTTGTCGCCTATGAGGGATATTCAACATCAGATTGACTTTGTTCCAGGATCGAGTCTGCCTAATCGACCAGCTTATCGTCTCAGTCCCAAGGAAGCTGAAGAGTTGCAGCGACAAGTGGTTGAATTGTTGGAGAGGGGCTACATCCGTGAAAGTATGAGCCCGTGTGCAGTTCCTGCTCTGCTGGTACCGAAAAAGGATGGATCTTGGTGTATGTGTGTTGATAGTAGAGCAATCAACAGGATCACAGTGAAGTACAGGTTTCCAATTCCCCGTCTAGATGATATGTTGGATCAGCTTTCCGATTCTAAGGTCTTCTCAAAAATTGACCTTAAGAGCGAATATCACCAAATCAGAATCAGGCTTGGAGATGAGTGGAAGACAGCATTTAAGACGCAACATGGTTTGTATGAGTGGATGGTCATGCCTTTTGGACTGTCCAACGCACCCAGCACCTTTATGAGGTTTATGCATCAGGTGTTACGGCCTTTTATGGGAAAGTTCGTGGTTGTTTACTTTGATGATATCCTTATTTACAGTCCGACTTGGGAGTCGCACTTTGATCACTTCCGTCCACTTTTTGATATGTTGAGGACGGAGCGCCTGTTCGTTAATCGGAAGAAGTGTTCTTTCTTCACCTCTTCCGTTACTTTTCTTAGTTTCGTGGTGTCTACTGATGGTGTTCTTGCAGATCAGTCGAAGATAGATGCAATATTGGGATGGCCCAAGCTGAAAACTTTGTACGATGTCAGAAGTTTCCATGGATTGGCATCCTTCTACCGTCGGTTCATCAGGAACTTCAGCACTTTGATTGCTCCTATCACAGAATATCTTAAGGGACGTGAACTCAAATGGTCGGATGAAGCAGAAGCCAGTTTTCAGTTGGTCAAGAAACGGATGACCGAGGCTCCAGTTTTGGCACTTCCAGATTTTGAAAAGGTGTTTGAAATTAATTGTGATGCATCTAGAGTTGGCATTGGTGGTGTTTTGAGTCAGGAAGGGTGTCCAGTGGCATTTTTCAGTGAGAAGCTATCAGGATCGAAGAGGAACTATTCCACCTATGATCTTGAATTCTACGCCATAGTCCAGTCTTTGAAGCATTGGCATCATTACTTAATACAGAAGGAGTTCATTCTTATCACTGACCATAAGGCGCTGAAGTATATCAATGGACAACACAAACTGAGTAGACGACATACCAAGTGGGTAGCGTACTTGCAGGAGTTCACTTTTTCACTACGACATCAAGCTGGGAGTTTGAATCGTGTCGCAGATGCCTTGAGCCGTCGTACCTCCCTTCTCACCACCATGAGCACCAGCGTCGTCGGCTTTGAGTCCTTTCCGGATTTGTATGCAGCAGACCCTTCCTTTGGGAAGATACTTCAGGAGGTAACTAACAACCAACAGCATGATTTCATTTTACATAATGGCTATCTGTTTCCTGGGTTACAGTTGTGTGTTCCGGATTGTTCACTAAGGCAGCATATTGTTAGCGAACTTCATAACATGGGACACTTCGGGCGAGATAAGACACTGGCATTGGTCTCATCTACCTATTTTTGGCCCAAATTGAGTAGTGATGTGGCTCATCATGTTGGGCGTTGTTGTGTGTGTCAGCGGTCAAAAGGGGCTCTTACTAATGCGGGCCTTTATACACCTCTACCAGTACCTGAAGCTCCTTGGATTGATGTCAGTATGGATTTTGTTTTGGGACTACCTCGTACCCAACGAGCCTCGGATTCCATTTTTGTTGTGGTCGACAGGTTTTCAAAGATGGCCCATTTCATAGCTTGTCGGAAGACAATGGATGCTACCCGGATTGCCCATCTCTACTTCAAGGAAATTGTGCGTTTGCATGGAGTGCCTCATTCAATTACTTCTGATCGTGACACTAAGTTCATGAGTCATTTCTGGAAAAGCTTGTGGGAGAAATTGGGGACGCAGTTGAATTTTAGCAGTGCCTACCATCCCCAAACTGATGGTCAGACAGAGGTGGTGAATCGGAGCTTGGGTAACCTGTTGAGGTGTCTGGCAGGAACTAAGCCGAAGCAGTGGGATTTGGCATTACCTCAGGCAGAATTTGCCTACAACAGGTCGAAGAATCGAACTACCGGGATGAGTCCATTTGAAATTGTCTATGGTCGAGTTCCATCTGGGGTACTTGATCTAGCCCCTATTCCACGTGTGGGTCGTGTAAGTCACAAAGCAGATGAGATGGCGGAACATCTTCGGGGAATCCATGAACAAGTGAAGTTAGCCATTCAAAAGAGTAATGCCAAGTACAAGGTTCAGGCTGATAGTCATCGTCGTCAGGTCCTTTTCGAAGTTGGTGATTTTGTGTGTGCAGTGTTAACTCGTGATCGTTTTTCCGTTGGGGAGTACAATAAACTGAAGGAGCGGAAGGTTGGTCTTTGTGAGGTTCTGCAGAAGATCAACGACAATGCTTACCGACTACGCATCCCCAGCCATTTGAAGACTTCTGATGTTTTCAATGTGAAGCACCTCAGTCCTTGTTTTGGGGATCCTGAAGACGCTCATGTGAACTCAAGGACGAGTTCTTTCCAACCAGGGGCGACTGATGCAGGAGGGTCCGAGTCAGATGAAGCTGAGTTGTTAGATAACTCGTTGATGGCGCTAACGTCCCATGAGTTGGCGGATCGGCGTAAGAGTGGAAAGTAATCGACGACATTTCCTAATTGGGGTCAATTTTGAACACGTTTTGGTATTTTGGCCATAACTTTGGCTACGGTTGTCAGAATCACGCCCGTGACCCAATTCGGAAAGCTCGTTTCGACGCGCATATCGTGGGCACCCAGCTATGCTCGGTGTGCATCGGTTTCGAGGTCAAATTCAGCTGTTTTCCCTTCCGAATCATCGATTTAAGTTATTTTTTGCCATTTATGGTAATATTTCGGTTTCCTTTTTGACATAGAATAATTGCTCGATTTGAGCCGGATTTTGGTGATACTATTTCTTTTATTAAGTATTTTATTTTGGTATGAATAATAGGATTTTGCTATTTTTGGCAAAATTCCGATAATTATTATTTTCTGGCTATTTAACCCGGCTTGTGAGTTATTTTCATTGAGTTGTTGAATAATAAAGATGTTTCTCGTTTTTTTTTTGTGTTTCTCTTGCGTTCTTCTCTGTTTTTGTCAATTGATTCCAGCCTGCAGAATAATTACTATACTGCCGGTGTCAATTTGTGACTAATCTATGACATGATTACCTTTACCCACATGTTATATAAATGTGGTAAAATTTTGGGAAGTTTTGGATAATGTTAAGGGGGTGAAAATTTATTGGAAAAGTACTTGGACAGTAATAGAAAGCTAAAAACAGATTCTGGCCATTTGGGTATTTAGCTTAGATTCAACCTTTACATGTCCATTAGTTGTATCTTAGGTATGGAAAATACATTTTAAGGATTGCTAGGTGGTTAAACAACGATTGAATGATGTTGACGTTCATAATTGGACCCGAGAAATAGTGTATGTTTGGGACTAGTTTGCAATGCAATCGACAATTTGAAATTGTTAATGTCATCTAAAGTATTTTGGCATGAATAGACGTAGTACAGGATTGTGTGTGCATTACGATTATCAAATTTAGGGTTGTGTTTGATATTAAATGGTTATACAGGTGATTTGCTTACTTTAAGTGGAAAAGAGAATTGATTTACACCTTATAGAAGCTCACACACAAGAACAAAAAGGTAAGTGAAAATCCATTTGCAACTATAGTGCAAGAATATAGTATTAGTGTTGGAATATTTACATAATTTTGATAAGGAGCTTATTGTGTATCATTTGGCGGTTAGGATTATTGAGTATGTTACTTACGAGCATTTTCATGTGCATACACGACATACACCCATTGTTGAAAATCTAGCATGCACAACCTGATTGTAAAATTGAGGTTTTCTTATAAAATATTTTATTGACCACTACTAGGGCACTGAGGCATGTGAGGCATGCTTATATGATATGTTTTGGCACCACGGGTAATACTTCCTGGTTGATTACAAAGGTAGATAGGAAATGGGCATTTGGTAATCACGGGATCATAGGGATACTCTGATTAATTGCGCTGCTGGGTGGAATACTTCTTGGGTGATCATAGGGACAATTAGGGGATGGGCATCTAGTGATCATAAGAGGATGGTCCACTCACCGGTGTAGAAGTCAGATTGGCCACTTGATTATTGATTATTGATATTGATATCATACATATCTCTATCCGGGCCCAATGAAGATTTCAAATGAGATTATTTCGAGTCAACTTTGATGACTATCTGAACATGATATGTTTTTAGCATATTGTTGAAAGTAAATGGCATGGTGTCATATACTATTATCACTCATACTCATGACCTGCATGATTCTCACTTACTAAGTATTGGCTTATATAGTTCTTGCACTGTAAGTGAGCATGGAACTTCTTAGATATGGCTGGCTGTGGAAATCTTATGGGATTCCGAAGTTATATATATATGGATGACGACCTGTAGTATTATTTTATGGACTCCAGTTGTATTATATTTTGGGATCCTGTATGACTTTTGAAGTAGTATGTAAATACTTTTATAATCGCAGTATAAATATGTTGGGTTATGATTTTATAATCTTTAGTTTTGGATATACTTTCAGAGATGCCTTCATTTAAAAAAAAGATGTGGGTGAATTTGGATGTCTAGGTCAAGGTACTGATGGTATTTCTATGCTAAGTTAGTATACTGTAGAAATGGGGTGTGACAGAAGTGGTATCAGAGCAAGGTTATGATTCTGCAGACTGTCAATGTACATGATCTCGTAGTACGAAAGAGCATAGCTAAGTCGGTAAGTTTTATTGCAATCATTTTGCATGCTTCATGAATAATATTGGCCAATTTTTATTACAACTGTTTTATAAGCAGATATCGCAGTCATGGTAAGAACTAGAGGTAAAGGAAGCGGAGAAATTAGAACTCTAAGACAAGAAGCAAGTGGTACAGATAATAGGGATGTGGTTATTGATAGACTTATGGAGCTGGTAGAGCATAAGGCACAGCAAATTCAGCAATTAATGCAATAAAGAAAAAAGGGAGAACAGCTTTGGGCAACCACCCTAAAGAGCGGAACCCATTGAGGCGGTTGGGGAAAGATTTAGAAAATTAAACCCTCCAATATTTGAGGATGCATTAGATCCAACAGCTGCAGAGGATTGCTTGAAAACTTTAGAAAACATGTTTAGATAAAGTAGAGTCTCATAAGTGAAGAAAGTGGTTTGTGCATCCTTTATGTTGCGAGGTAGTGCTGGACATTGGTGGGAAACAATGAGTAGCATTGAAGAGGTAAATGCCATGACTTGGGATAGATTTAAAGAGTTATTTCGTAATAAATATTTTTCAGCCCCAGTTCGAGCCATGAAGATGAACGAATTTATACAGCTGAGACAAGGAGGAATGATATGGGAGAGTATATTCGTAAGTTTGAACAATTATCTAGATTTGCAGCTCATATGGTTAATACCGACGTGCTTAAAATAGAAAGATTTCTTGCAAGATTGAGGCCAGAATTATATAGAGATGTAAACATGGCAGGAGTCTAAGGTATGTCATACTCACAAAGAGCAGAGCATTAGTTGCAGAACAAGCTGAACAAAGAATTAGTCGTGCTCAGGAGGCTCGACGACAATTCAGACAAGGTCAATGACAGTGTTGGCCTAGAAATGAGAAGAAAAGAGTATTCCAGGGACAAAATCAGAGACCCAAGTTTCAACCAAGGCAAGGACAGCAACAGTGGGATCAGAGTAAGCGTCCAAAGATAGATCAAGGCGAAGCCCCAACAACACAAACATCATGTCCCAGATGTGGTGGGCACCATACGGGAGCATGTCCTGCGGAGACTAGGACATGTTATGTTTGTGGAAAGATGGGACATCTTGCTAGAGCATGCCCAAGTAATCCCAATCCTATAGAGCAGAAGAAGGTACCAGCTAGGGTATTTACTCTTACAAGATTGAATGCCGAGTCGAATCCGTCAGTTGTGATAGGTAAATTCTCTACCTTTGACATTCCAGCAATTATATTATTTGATTCTGGAGCTACGCATTCATTTGTGTCTACGGAGTATGTGAGGAAGTTGGGTAGGATACCTGATGTAGAGGAAATTAGTTACTGTGTGATTATTCCATCAGGAGTGATCCAACAAACTAATTTGATTTTAAGAGCATGTATGATTCTTATAGAAAATCGAGAACTCTATGCAGATTTAATTGTGTTAGATATGAAAGATTATGATATTATTTTAGGGATGGATTGGTTATCATAATATCAAGCTACTATAGATTGTGAGAAGAAGTCAGTAACCTTTCAACCTTTGGAAGACGAACCATTCACATTCAATGGGATTGGAAAATATTTCAGATTCCCAATTGTATCGACGTTGAAAGTACAAAAGTTACTAAAAAGTGGGTGTGAAGGTTATTTGGTAGGTGTCAGGGCGATTGAAGCACAACATAATCCTAATCTTGTTGATGTATTGGTGGCCCAAGAGTTTCTCGAGGTATTTCCCGATAATTTACCTGGAATACAACCAGATTGTGAAATAGAGTTTGTGATTGATATAGTTCCAGAAACATCTCCAATTTCCAAAGCCCCATATAGAATGGCCCCAACTGAATTGAAAGAGTTGAAGTTACAATTACAAGAGTTGTTGGACAAAAGTTTTATCAGACCTACTTTTCACCATGGGGTGCACCAGTATTATTTGTTCGAAAGAAGGATGGTACAATGAGGTTGTGTATAGATTATCGAGAATTGAATAAGGTAACAATTAAGAATAAATATCCGTTACCGAGGATTGATGATTTGTTTGACCAACTTCATGGTGCAGCTATATTCTCGAAAATTGATTAGCGATCTGGATACCATCAATTGAAGATAAAGGAGGAAGATATTCCTAAGACAGCATTTAGTACGAGATATGGTCATTATGAGTTTTTGGTGATGCCATTTGGGTTAACAAACGCCCCAGCGGATTTTATGGATTTGGTAAATAGGGTATTTAAGAAATTACTCGATAAGTTTGTTATTGTATTTATTGATGACATCCTTATTTATTCTCGTACTAGGGAAGAACATACTGAACATTTGAGGATAGTACTTCAGGTGTTAAAGGACGAGCAGTTATATGCTAAGTTTAAGAAATGTGAATTCTGGTTAGACAGAGTCGTATTTTTAGGGCGTGCAATATCAGGTTACCGCATATCAGTTGACCCAAGTAAAGTGGAGGCTATTAATAATTGGCCTTGGCCTACAAAACCTTCAGAAGTTCGGAGTTTTATGGGTCTAGCTAGATATTACCGTAGATTTATGGAAGGATTCTCAAAGATAACTTCTTCTTTAACAAAATTGACAAGAAAGAATATGAAATTTGAATGGACAGTTGATTGTGAGCAAAGTTTTCAGGAATTGAAGAAAAGATTGACTTCTGCCCCTATCCTTTCAATTCCACATGGTACTGGGAACTTTGTGGTTTATAGTGATGCATGCAAGAGTGGTTTAGGAAGTGTATTGATACAAAATGGTAAAGTTATTGCATATGCATCTAGGCAACTTATAAAATACGAAAAGAATTATCCTACACATGACTTGGAGCTTTCCGCTGTTGTATTTGCACTTAAAATATGGAGGCATTATTTGTACGGGGAAAAGTGTAAGATTTATACTGATCACAAAAGTTTGAAATATCTATTTACATAAAAGGAATTGAATATGAGACAAAGAAGGTGGCTAGAGTTGGTAAAAGATTATGATTGTGTTATCAATTATCACCTAGGAAAAGCTAACATTGTAGCTGACGCATTGAGTAGAAAATCGATATCTAAGGTTGTAACTATGAGTCTGACTCAAAAACCAATGTTGATGGACTTACAGAAAATGGATATTGAAATTGTATCATCGGAATCTGTGGAGGCTAAACTGGCAGCATTGACACTTCAGCCTACTTTATTAAATAGAATCCCGCAAGGGCAACGGGAAGAGGATTATTGTTCCAAGGTGAAGAATGATATACATGATGGAAAAGTTTTAAACTTTCAAATATCAGAAAATGGTATCTTGCACTTTAGAGGGCGATTATATATACCTAATGTAGAGAATATCCGAGGTGAGATTCTCGCTGAAGCACACACGACACCATATTCTATTCATCCGGGTGCTACTAAAATGTATAGAGACTTGAAGTTACATTATTGGTGGCCGAATATGAAAGGTGAGATAGCGGAATATGTGGGACAATGTTTAACATGTCAACAGATAAAAGCAGAACATCAAAGGCCAGCAGGAACCTTACAACCATTACCCATCCCGGAGTGGAAATGGGAAAGAATCACAATGGACTTTGTGGTGAAGTTACTAAAAACGACTAAAGGATATGATAGTGTTTGGGTTATTGTAGATAGATTGACTAAATCAACTCATTTCATTCCAGTTGATTCTACTTATTCCATGGACCGCTATGCTCAACTTTATATACAAGAAATAGTTAGACTTCATGGAGTGCCACTATCTATTGTTTCAGACAGAGATTCTAGGTTTTTGTCACTCTTTTGGAAAAGCTTACATAAGGCTTTGGGAACAAAGTTATCTTTTAGCACATCCTATCATCCTCAGACTGATAGACAATCAAAATGAACAAAACAATTATTGGAAGATATGTTGAGGGCATGTGTATTAGGTTTCCAAGGTCAATGGAGTAAATTTTTACCTTTGGTGGAATTTGCATACAACAACAGCTATCAGGCTACGATTGGAATGGCTCCTTATGAAGCATTGTACGGTAGGAAATGTAGATCTCTGATTTGTTGGGATAAGGTTGGAGAAAGGAAACTACTGAAAGCAGATATGGTTCGTGAAATGGTTGAGGTTGTGATGCAAATACGTCAGCGAATGCAAACGGCTCAAGACCGACAAAAAAGTTATTCTGATCGAAGAAGAAGAATAGTAGAATTCACGGTTGGAGACCCAGTATTTTTAAAGGTAGCACCACTGAAAGGAGTTATGCAGTTTGGAAAGAAAGGAAAACTAAGCCCAAGGTATATTGGTCAATTTCCTATTGCCGAAAGAATTGGAAATGTTGCCTACAAACTTGATCTTCCTTCATCAATGTCACAGAAGCACAATGTGTTTCATGTATCCATGCTAAGAAAATACATTGGAAATCCCTCTCATATATTGAAGAAAATACCGATGGAGATAAAATTGGATCTGACTTATGAGGAAAAGCCGATGGAGATTCTTCAGCGGTAGGTAAAGCAACTTAAAGTAAGAAAATTCCTTTGGTCAAGGTATTATGGCGGAATCAATCAACAAAAGAAGCCACTTAGGAAAGAGAAGATGAAATGCGGGTTAAATATCCTGAACTTTTTGGGTAAGCAAATTTCAAGGACGAAGTTTTTATAAGGAGTGGAGGATGTAATACCCCGAATTTCACATTTCATTTGGCCAATATGATTCATGCATTTCATTCTTGATAATGTCAATTGCATTAAATTTCCTGATTGCTTTCTTTTAACTGATGCATTTGATAATCGGGGTGCTAATACTTTTATATGGTGTTAGTCTTTGGCTACTCGACCTAAGCGGTGAGTTTTACATTGAGTTATGATAGAAAAATTAGGTTAAGTCAGGTATTGGAGATTAGTTTGCTAAGCAATGGGAATTTTACAAAATTCGGAATTAGTATCGATAAAGTTTTAAGCTTTCCATTCGCTTGATCGAGATCATCATAAACCTTAGATGGGTAATTGACCTATTTAGGACATGAAGCATGAAAGAACATGATCACTATACCATAATATGAGTTTTATATGACGTTATAAATGTTGAGGTGCAAATTGTCGAAATCGACCGATAATCGGGTGTCAATCGAGTAAGTGATTAAATGAACGGTTAAGGAATTAAAGCTATAAAAGATTTGGGATCTTAGGGTAGGTAGGATGGATTGTAAAGACATTAAAAAAATTAAGGACACTTGATTTTTACCTACAAGGATAGAGGTGAAATCAGATTTCTACTACAAGGGACACATCATGCTTAGCCACCTCCTACTTGTTGATTTGTCTTTGTAATGGTAGATTCCTTTACCCTTAAGCATTAGCAATGTCTACCACTTCTTAAGACTTCAAATATGTTATATATTATCTTTAAATCTCATACAAACCATCCAAGGATTGGTACAAGGTCAGAATGTAACTGGAAGCAAGACACATCATACTTAGCATGTGGTAAGTTGTCAAGTTAACCTCAAATTCCTTCATCCTTGAGGCTGCTAGCACTTCTTCTAAAGCTTTGTCACCGTATATTGGATAGACATATGTCTTATTAAATACATAAGGATCCAAAGAAGGGAAAGGAAGAGTCAAGTATGGCTGCAAGAAAACACCTCATGCTTGGACACCTCATGGTTGGGAGACTTGTCATTTTACCAGCCAATTCCTTCAATATTAAGGCTTCCACAACATTTTCCAGCCCCTTGAAACTTCATATAGGATATATATTTACCTTCTAAGTCATATATGGATCCAAATATGATGAGGAAAAAGTCAAATGTTGCTGTAAGAAGCCACCTCTTGCTTAACACATGTCAACCTAGTTGTATGAGGTAGTTTCTTAGTCTCTAAGAAAGATTCACGACCCCAAACCTTTAGGACTTTGTAAATACCCCAACTTAAGGTATTTTATCCCATCAAGTTATCCTCAAATGAACCCAAGTGAAAAAGAAAGCAAGAGAGCCAAAGAGAGTTAGAAAACAGAAAGCTGGAATTTCTGGACAGCTGAAGTTGCTCACTATTTTGAGGTATATCTTTATTTTTTATTTTTTTTGAGAGTTTTATAACCTCTTGAATCTCTGTACTTGATTGAAATCATGTTGGGGGTGTTTTCACGTTTTATGATGGCAAAGATAGGGGCAATTAATTAGGAGAATCTGAGAGAACATAACCTGGGCAGAATGGATGATTGATAGATTTGAAGGGTTTAACCTTTTATTTTAAGTAATTCGTTAGGTATAACTTATATTTGTTCATATAAATGTTTTTATACATGACTTAGAAGTATAGAAACGATCTTTAATACATTGGAATCCAATTTTTGAAAGTCTTGTTCAAGTGAAACTCAAAACAGTCATGAGGAGAAAGATATTTGATTTGGTGTTTGAAAAAGGAATGATTTCAAAGCTGTAAATCCTTCATTTGTGACTAATCTATGGCATGATTACCTTTACCTACATGTTATATAAATGTGGTAAAATTTTGGGAAGTTTTGGATAATGTTAAGGGGGTGAAAAAGGATTGGAAAAGTACTTGGACAGTAATAGAAAGCTGAAAACAGATTCTGGCCATTTGGGTATTTAGCTTAGATTCAACATTTACATGTCCATCAGTTGTATCTTAGGTATGGAAAATACATTTTAAGGATTGCTAGGTGGTTAAACAACGATTGAATGATGTTGACGTTCATAATTGGACCCGAGAAATAGTGTATTTTTGGGACTAGTTTGCAATGCAATCGATAACTTGAAATTGTTAATGTCATCTAAAGTATTTTGGCATGAACAGACGTAGCACGGGATTGTGTGTGCACAATTTTCAAATTTAGGATTGTGTTTGATATTAAATGGTAATACAGGTGATTTGCTAACTTTAAGTGGGAAAGAGAATTAACTTACACCTTGTAGAAGCTCACACACACAAGAACAAAAAGGTAAGTGAAAATCTATTTGCAACTATAGTGCAAGAATATAGTATGGTAGTGTTGGAATATTTATATAATTTTAATAAGGAGCTTATTGTGTATCATTTGGCGGTTAGGATCATTGAGTATGTTACTCACGAGCATTTTCATGTGCATGCATGACATATACCTATTGTTGAAAATCTAGCATGCATAACCTGATTGTAAAATTGAGGTTTTCTTATAAAATGTTTTATTGACCACTACTAGGGCACCGAGGCATGTGAGGCGTACTTATGTAATATGTTTTGGCACCACGGGTAATACTTCCTGGTTAATTACAAAGATGGATAGGAGATGGGCTTTTGGTAATCACGAGAGGGCGTACCACTCGATCGTGCCTTGGTGATACTCTGATGATTTCCGCTACTGGGTGGGATACTTCTTGGGTGATGATAGGGGCAGTTAGGAGATGGGCCTCTAGTGATCATAAGAGGATGGTCCACTCACCTGTAAATGTCAGATTGGCCACTTGATTATTAATTATTGATATTGATATCGTACAGATCTCTATCCAGTGCATAGTAGGTGTGTCAAGGGCCCAATGAAAGATTTCAAATGAGATTATTTCGAGTCGACTTTGATGACTATCTGAATATGATACGTCTTCAGCATATTGTTGAAAGTGAATGGCATGGTGTCATATACTATTATCACTCATACTCATGACCTGCATGATTCTCGCTTACTAAGCATTGGCTTATGTAGTTCTTGCATTGTAGGTGAGCGTGGAACTTCTTAGGAGATATGGCTAGCTGTGGAGCTCTTACGAGATTCTGAAGTTTTATGTACATGGATGACGTCCTGTAAAGTTATTTTGTGGACTCCAGTTGTATTATATTTTGGGATCCTGTATGACTTTTGAAGTAGTATGTAAATACTTTTATAATCGCAGGATAAATATGTTGGGTTATTATTTTATAATCTTTAGTTTTGGATATACTTTCAGAGATGCCTTCATTTAAAAAAAATGTGGGTGAATTTGGATGTCTAGGTCAAGTCACTGACGGTATTTCCAAACTAAGTTAGTATACTGTAGGAATGGGGTGTGACATACACATTTTTCAACTCAAAGCTATTTTTAATGGGCATCAAACACGGGCTTATTCAATAATTCACCCTACATCAGGCCCATTAACAACTCTGTATGGTAAATCGCAACTTGTATGGACATAATTGAAAATAATGAATACCTAAAAAATAGCATTCATTGTATGGGAAAATGATAATTATATTCACACCACAATTTTTATTTTTTTATACTACATTTTAATTGTATTTAAGATTATTAATGTTTGCTCATTATAGTACTTATATTCCTAACGATTTTTCGTATTTTTTTTATCATCAACTTTTCATTAGTTAACACATTTTATATTTGATAACAGTTTTATATCCAAAAATTCATTGAAATGAATAAAAACAACTTATTTTTCCATCATATATTTAAAAAATAAATAAAATGTACCAAAAAAACATTTTTAAGGCCAATTGCATGTAGAAAAATAGGAGCAAGCGTGCTGCTTATGTCTCTTCATAAATCTCATTTGCCTGATTTCAGGTGATCATATTTAACGTAAAAGTAAAATCTAACCTTGTTCTCTTAACATACCCCTCAACCACAGGAACTTTGAGATCACCAACAACCATCCCAAAGGGTAAATTAATACATAGTAACTAAATTAAACTTGATTCCTTCATTACTATTTTTGAAGGTTAACTCTAATTCAAATGACTCGTTTAAGTATCTTATTAACCACTTCTGGCTCTGGATTATACATACAAATACTAACGAATGGGATCAGTATCACAATATCGTTATTTGTAAATTCATTTAATAGATTGATTTCAATCAGAATTATTAATAGTGATAACATCGACAAACATGACTCTCAATATTATTTAAATACACACATAAGGTTATTTTTGTTTACTTTCTTAAGGCCATTTGTGGACAAGCAAGAAGGAAGTCTACACTGCACAATCGAGATTTTTGTTACCCACGTTGCTTTTTTATGCAATTAAGACTTTTTGTATTTTTTTTATTTTACTCAAATAATAATGGACTTATACATGATTACATGATATACTATAAAGATTTGTTGAGCGTTCAGCTATAACTAATTGTTCAATATAAGTACAACATGTTGAGGATATGGACCGCACCTTATAACATCTTTAATTTTACACATTCGTCTATTATGAATTCACAATTCATATATTATATCATACTGAATATAAGTACGACAAAGAAGATTTTAACTTATTTTTATTTAGTAATGTCCAAATTAACATGTCAAACATGTCATATGATATACACTTATTTCATTGAATCAAGAAGAGGCACGTCAAAACAATCGAATTGCTATGGGAAGAGCGTTAAAAACTCCAGCTTATACTCTTAATAGAGTTCTAAGTAAAGCAACTGTCAAAATCCCTTATAAGCTTTGAATAGACAAAAAGCCTAGTTTGAAACACTTACATATTTGGGGTTGTCCAGTTGAGGTAATGCCTTATAGGCCATCGGAAAAGAAATTGGATTCCAAAACTGTCAGTTGCTATTTTATTGAATACTTTGAAAGGCCAAGGGGTTACAAATTTTATAATCCCACTACCACATCAATTTTCGAAACAAGAAATGCCCGGTACTTTGAAGATGTGGAGTTTGTGAAGAAAGATAAAGTTAGAGATTTTGTCTTTGAGGAGGAACATATAAACATCTCCCATATTGCAATTAACAATGATCAGGATCAAGGATAAATTCTTATTCCAAATCTTATTCAAGAAGCAATTTCTGATCAAGACAATATTCCAAAACCCCCTATAAACAATCAAGAGATTGTTCCATAAGAACAACCTCAAGAACAAATACTATTAATGAGATCCACTAAAGAATGGAGAAATGCAATTTTGGATGACTTTATAGTATTTCTGAACATGAGGATGGCATTGGATTGATGGAAGAAGATCATATCAACTTTCATCAAGCAATGAGAAGTAATAATTTTCAAATGTGGATTGATGACATGGATGAGGAAATAAAATTCATGAAAGACAATGATGTTCATGAACTTGTCCCATTGCCTGAAGGTACGAGATCCATTGGTTGCAAATGGATATATAAAATCAAGAGAGATTCGAAGGGTAATGTAGAAAGATATAAGGCTCGTCTTGTTGGAAAGAGTTTTACTCAACGGGAAGACATTGATTACAAAGAGACTTTCTCTCCAATTTCAACGAAAGAATCTTTCAAGATTATAATGGCACCGTTGGCACATTTTGACCGTGAGCTACATCAGGTGGATGTAAAGTCGACGTTTCTCAAGACATTGATGAGACGATATATTTGGTGCAATCGAAAAACTTTGTCTCGTAGACTCGAAGAACATAGTTTGCAAATGAAATTAATCTATCTATGGGCTTAAGCAGGCTTCCCATCAATGGTATCACAAATTTCATCAAATAATCATCTTGTTTGAATTTAAGATGAATGTGGTTGATGATTGTGTATACCACATGTTCAGTGGGAGTAAGTATATATTCCTGGTATTGTATGTCGATGACATACTGCTTGTCTGCAATGATATAAGCTTGTTGCATGAAACCAAGAGATTTCTATCAAAGAATTTGAGATGAAAGATTTTGGTGACGCTTCTTTTGTATTAGGGATTCAGATACATCGAGATCGTTCTCGGGATATTCGATTGTCACAAAAGAGTTATATCGATACAATACTTAAGAGATTTAGGATACATGATTGCAAACCAAGTGATACCCATGTTTCTAAGGAAGACAAGTTTAATCTCAATCAATACCCTAAGAATGACTTTGAAGTAAAGGAGATGCAAAAAATTCTCTATGTTTCAACAATTGAGAGTTTAATGTATGCCCAGGTATGCATGCATCTGGATATATCATTCATTATTGGAATGCTAGACAGATATTTAAATAATCCTGGGATGATCATTGGAAGGAAGCCAAGTGAGTTATACGGTATTTACAGAGAACAAAAGATTACATGCTCACATACAAGAAATCAGACCAATTGGAGATCATTGGTTATGCCAATTCTGATTTTGCTGGATGTCAAGACAGTAGGAGATCCACATCGGGCTATGTAGACTCCTGCCAGAGGAGCTATATCCTGGAAGAGTACTAAGTAGACACCCATAGCTTTTACAACCATGGCTGCGGAATTTTGTCACAGGGCTGCGGATTATATATGGAATTGAAAGACCACTTAAGTTATTTTGTGACAATAAATCAGCAGTCTTGTATTCAAATAATAAAGGTGTTCAACAAAGTCTAAGCTTATAGACATCAAATTCCTAGTTGTTAAAGAAAGAGTCCAGAGTGGTCAGGTTACTCTAGAACATATTGAGACAAACTCCATGATAGTAGATCCATTCACTAAAGGTCTACCACCCAAGGTCTTTCATGAGCACATCACTCACATAGGTGTTATAAATTTTGATAATATGCTAGTCTAGTGGGAGTTTGTAATTTTAGATGTTGTGTTTTTAACACATAATTTTTTGTTGTACACAGTCAAGTTTATTTCAATAATAAAGTATTCGGTTCAATTTTCACTCTTATTAAAGTTTTTTTTTTTTTAAGTTTGATCTCATAAGGTATTAAATAATAAAGTAGGACTAGTTGGAAATAGGTATGTTTGGATCACATTGCACTTAATTTCCATGCTACACATCCGCAATTGATCTATATCATTTGATTGTGTTGATGTACGTGACCATTAAGGCTTTAGTTATGATACTTGTAACGAAGATCACTTTGATCATATATTGATATAATCAATGGACAAGATTGTTCGGAGATGCTTTTTGGTTATGATAGCAAAAGTTTTGAACTCATAAGGTTGTACACATTTATAAGATAACATATGTGGCTCATGTGGGAGATTTTTAGGAAATTATTTAATTTACCAAGTGAGTCGACATATGTAATTAATTGTGTATAAAAGTTATCTTAAAGTTAAGCTCAAAATTAAAGTGATCTAATAAAGTATTAAGTAATTGGGCTTTAGACATCTAAAGAAAGTGTAGACCAGATTATATGTGTAGAGACCAAATCATTAGGGTTTGTATTGATGATAGACCAAATACATATGAAACTATATATAGGGTTTTGATCCTCAATTCATATACAATTTTCTTATTCTTCGTGTCATCCCATCAACACAAGAATGAGAAATCATATTGAAGAGGAAGATCATAAACTCACAATCAAGAATTATAATCAAGAAATCAAGATTTAAAGATCCAAATTCAAGATTCATTATTCAATATACAAATCAATGGATCAAGGTATGATCCGCATTAATTAAATTTCTTGGTGATTTGACATGAAAATCTTGGCAATTATGGAAAGATTAAGGTTTATGAAACATTCTACACCTCTTCCTTTGATTTTTCAATTTTTTTGATGTTTTGTATTGTTTCTATCTCTGTCTCTATACGTCTCTCCAAGGGGCCAGTGGCAATGATAATGGCTACACTAAGATATGGTGATGATTGTGGTGTGGGATGGGATGGGATGGTGCTAATCTACTATGGGGGTAGTGACTTAGGACTTTAGAGGTGGTGGTTTATGTGAAGGCATGAGGCAATGGTGTGAAGACTTGATTTTGAGGACGGTGGTGGTAGGCGGTGATTGCAATGTCACAGTATAACATTGAGTTACACAGTTATGGTGGTGATGATGCTTGTCTAGTTTTTTTTAATGATGACAGCCAGAGGCGGAGCCAAGGGCGACAAAATGAAATTTCTACTCAATTGATACAAAGAAAAATAAATGGGCTTGGGATCAGGCCTAGGTCATGACAACCATTTTGTGTTATGCTAAGAATAGTGATAATGGTGGTAGTCCAACGAAGATGTAAAAATGGTCATTACAAGTTGTGACGAAGGCATGCGGTGGTGGTGACGTCGACGGCGACGGCAGTGTAACAATGTATGTAACAATTAGTGGGCGCAATACCAGTTGTCAGAAGCTTGAGTGTTATAAATGCAATCCAATTTTGTTGCAATTAATGGCATTACATGATGGTCACGGGTGGCGAAAAAACAAATTGTATAATAATATAACACAATGTAATACAAAATGTTTGTAAAAAATAGATTATAGAAACAGTATTTTGAGAGTAACAAACGTTTTAAGATTAAATTTGGAATTTGTGAATTATTTCCTTAATATATAATCATTAACTCCATGGGCAATTGTCTAGGTTGAGCTCGATGGTCATGTCAGGCATCCGAGGTTCATATTTTAAACTTTTTTACTTTTAATTTGTTTTCTGTTTGATGTAATATGAATAAGACTCACATGTTACATGGATAAGCTTGTCTAAGTTCATTCTTCTATTTAGATTTTTTACTCTCTTTTCTTTTTTCCCTTAAAGAGACATATTAAATTAAAGAAATATTTTTAGATTTTCCAATTTTTTTTAAAGAAATATTTTAATTTTTACCTTACTTTTCATACAAATATGGTAAAAATAGAAAATAGACATTCAACCCAAAATTACTTTATGCCAATGAGAATGAGTAATATTATTCATAGTCACTGACTATAGTAGTCATTCTTATATGGCAGCTTGTTGTTTGAGGCGAGTAATGTTATTCATAGTTAGCGTTTATAGTAATCATCCTATGTGTCAACTTGGCTATTTGAGGCGATTAATGTTATTCATAATTAACGACTGCAGTAGCCATCATATGTATTAACTTGTTATTTGAGGCATTAACTTGTTAATTGAGAAAACATAATTACAAGAAATCAATGCCTCAAATAATAAGTTGTCACATAAGATTGTAATCGCTAACTATGAATAGCATTAAAAATAAGGCAATGAAAGCATACAAGGTTATTAGAACTCGGTCACATGAACGGGAAGTCCTCACCAGAGATTTTAATGAATTTTAGAAATCCTTATAAATTCAAGTATCCCCAAATTGAAATTTTAATGAAATTCAATAAAATTTATGTGTCCTTTGTAATTCATGGATTTATATAGATTTCATCAATACAGAAATTTTTTAATGATTTGAATGAATTTCAAGCTTAAATTACAAATAACAAACTCTTTTCAAATTTCACCATTGTTAATTAGATTATTCAAATCCACAAAATTCGTTAGAATTTATAATTTTTTAAAATCCATCAAAATCTCAATTGAAAACATCTTGTAAGTTGCATACACAATTTGAGATGGCCTAAGACTAGAGAACGCTGATGTGGATCATCTCATCACTGATTTGTATGTTTCGAGCAACAACTGAAGCCAGAAGCTTAAATTCTTTAGGCCAAATGCCAAAATCATAAAGCTCATGATTTCATTGTCTGGTGTCTCTTCTGCTTGCTATTAGTCAGCTGAGATTTACTAACACTGAAATAAATCACTGGTAAAATAAAAAATTCTCCTATAAAAAGCCGACTGGTAGTAATCTAATCTACCGATCAATTGGAGGAGTTTTACCTATAGAATTGTAGACCAAACTTGCATCATCTACAGAATACAAAAAACGGAGAAATTTACAATGCGGTGAAAGGGGAAGAAAATGGTCTATGTCCAACATACACTATCTAAACACGTTCACTTTTTCTTATTCGGAAAGAATCATATCAAGTACAAAAATTAGCATTAATTGAAGAATTTTCTGAAAAGAAATTGGCCTATAATGTCATTAACATAGTTTCGACCGATCGAGAAAAAGAGTGCCATCCAAAATGCAAAGGAACGCGAGCGCAAGCCAATTTTACACCTATTAGGTAAATTTTGTTTTACTATCAAATTTCCTAGCATAGACCACATAAGCAGTAGTATTCGAAAACTTGTGAGAAAGAGATAGCTGGAAGTGTTATTAGCTAGAAAAGAAAGAAGCTGAGAAGAATTAATTTTCTGTATCAATTACAATTAATGCTAGAGTGGTATACAATATATAGTTTTACAATGAACATTCTAGGTTAGAATCTATTTACAACAAGAAGCCAACACCAGAATTCTGGTATAACAGAAATAAGGCAGCAAGGACAGGTTGTTGGATTATTGCACGTATAAGAATGATTCCAGCTGATGTAGAGATTGAGCTGATGTGGAATTGATTAAATTAATTCTTTACACTTCAGATTCTGTTTGATGAAGTTTATCTTGTCTAACATTCCCCCTCAAGTTGATGGGAAGTGAGCAAATCATCAACTCGTCTGTCAACAGTAAGAAACGTGAAAAGGAGAAGCATTTAGTGAAAATATCTGATGGTTGATCATAAGTGGTAATATAGCGAGCTTGTAAATCTTTGCTTAGAATCTTCTCACTGATGAAATGGTAGTCGACTTCAATATGTATCGTTCGAGCATGAAACACGGGGTTAGAGGATAAAGCTTGGGCTCCAATGTTATCAACCCACAAACATGGAGCCGAAGTTAGTGGAATTTGAAGTTCATGAAATAGCATACGCAGCCAATATAGTTTAGCCACTGCAAGAGCCATGGATCGGTACTCTGCTTCGGTACTTGATCTAGCTACTACAGGTTGTTTCTTCGTAGCCCATGAAATGAAGCAAGGACCAAGATAGATAGCATATACTGTTGTTGATTTGCGATCATTAGGGAAACCAGCCCAATCAGAATCACAGAAGCCATGCAGCTGAAGAGAGCCCTTTGTGAATTGAAGACCAAACTGAAGTGTTCCCTTAAGATACCTTAGTACCCGCTTAGCAGCAGTGAGATGAACCGTTGTGGGGTAATGCAAAAATTGGCAGAGTTGGTTGACACTATAAGAGATATCGGGTCTAGTCAGTGTAAGGTATTGCAAAGTACCTACCACTGTTCGATACTCTGTTGGATCATGTAAAGGTTTACCAAAAAACTTAGAAAGTTCGCTGACCGAACTACAAAGGTTTGATGCAGGTTTGGCACCAACCATTTTCGTGCGATGAAGAAGATCTATCACATATTTTCCCCGACGAAAATGAAGACCTTCAGTAGTGTGAGTTACTTGAATGCCCAAGAAAAATGAGAGTTCACCAAGATATTTGACTGCAAATTCACAGTTCAAATTAGAAATAAGTTGAGAAACGGCAATAGAAGAATTACTGGACTAAAAAAATGTCTCATTGAAGTCAATGCCAAGTTCTTGATCAAAACGTTTTGCTAAAGGCCATGCCTTGTACCTTTCAATGGAACCATCAGATTTTTGTTTGAGTTTAAATACCCATTTGTTCTTCACAACTTTCTTGGATGCAGGTCGTGGACATAAAGTCCAAGTTTCATTGGTTAAAAAGGTGTTGAATTCAAACTACATAGCCTCACACCAATTCTGATCCTTCACTGCTTTAGAGTAAGTTGTAGGTTCTTAAGGGAGGGTGACTGTTGAGAAGGCTTGAAGGGGATGTTTAGTAGAATAAAAGGTTTTGTAGTTTGAAAACTGCTTTGGTTTTAAAGAATTTGTTTGTGACCTCGGGAAGGTACATATTCTGGAAGAAAAATTGTGGGAGAACTTGATGGAGGCAAAGACACGGGTGATGAGGCAGAGGGAAGCTCGAGATGATGGTTATTAATAGGTGCTTCAGATTTAATTGTGACCACTGTAGGAGATTGATGGTAAGGAGCTAGATCTGGAATAGGATTAGAAATATTTGGGGAAATAGAAAGATCAATAGGGGAATCAAAAATTGGTAGAGACAAACCTAATATAGGTGCAGCACCAGGAGTAGTACCCTCTGCAGGCCGAGGAAACATAGGTGAATCTTGTGTAGAAAAGTTCAGTTCATCAAACACCACATGTCGTGAGATGTAGACTCAATTAGTATGAGGATCTAAGCAATGGTAGCCCATTTGATTAGCACTATATCCGAAGAAAATACACTTTTTACTACGATAATGAAGTTTATGAGAAGTGTATGGATGTAGAAGGGGATAACAAGTACAGCCAAAAGTTTTAAGAAGGGAGTAATCTGGTTGCTTATTGAATAATTTAAAATATGGAGAAGTATTGGCAAGAACAGGGGTAGGAAGAAGATTTATAAGGTAAGTGGCAATTAAAAAAGGCATCAACCCAATATTGGGATGGACGTTTGGATTGTGAAAGAAGAGATAGACCAGTCTTAGTGATAGGTTAGTGTTTCTTTTCGAGATCCCATTTTGTTCAGATGTATACGAACATGTAGGTGATGGAGGATACCATGTGTTTCAAGAAAATATTTGAATATGGATGATGTATATTTTCCTCCATTATTAGTTTGTAGTTGTTTTATTTTACAGGAAAACAGATTTTCAACCAAACATTTAAACTTAATAAAACATATAGTAACATCAGATTTGTGATGTAAAGGAAATAGCCATGCAAAGCAGAAGAAATCATCAACGAAAATTAACAACCACTTACAGAAAACACTGGTGAGGTCCATAAATTTGAATGGATTAATTCCAAAGGAGATGTAGACCTAGTGTTGGACTCACTAAATGGATGTTTGTGACTCTTGGCCATTTGAAAAGATTTACAAAGTTGATTAAATTTAGAAGAACCAAAAATAGACAACATAGAATTAATGGCTAAGTAATGAAGAATGGATTCAGAGGGATGGCCCAATCTTGAGTGCCAGACTTGGATTGGTGCTTTAACTCCCAGTAATGCAGTGAAGGAGGGAGGAGAAACAGGCGTTGGTGATGATTTGTTGAACTAAAAATGTTGTAAATGAAAATGGGGTACAAGCCTGCTTCACTCGGCCTTTAGAGGAGTGTCTCCTTGGTCTACAAATCCTTGATCATAAAAGAGGAGGCAGTGAGAATAAAATAAAAGTTGTTGTCGTTGCAAAAGTTTTGAATTGATAATAAGTTAGAGGAAGCATCAGGACATCTTAAAATATTGTTAAGTTAAAATTGTGAGTTTGGAGACGAAAGTAATGAAGAACCAGTATGGGTGATGCAAACCTCCTCTATTACCAACTTTTACCATATCTGTACCTTTATATGGCTGCTGTTGAAGAGTTAAGTTGTCAAGATCAGCTATGATGTGGTTGGTGGTACCACTATCTAAATACCACAGATGTTCAACCTCTTGAGAGGCATGTGTCTGTGCTGCTAATGCTGCTAGCTGAGAGGGAGGATGACGACCTTAGTAGGAAAAATTCATCTTCTGGTAACAATCAAGTGCCGGTGACTTGTTTTCCCACAAATTTGACAAGGTTGTCAATTTGTAGAAAATATTTTAGGATTGTTAGGGAACTTTGAACCTCTCTGAGTAGATGGTATGGAGGAATTGGTAGGAGACTTAACTCGTCGTTGAGAATATTATTGCTGCTAGAAAAAAAATTTCTTATGGTACTGTTGCTTTTGCTTTGGCTTCTGTGTGAAGAAGGCAACACTACTGTCTGGTGCAAAAGGTTTGGGTTGTAACTCAAGGAGTTGTTCATAGTTAAGCAATTCAGCTTGAAAATCATCAAAGATGATAGTAGTGTTACGAATTGCAAAGTTCAATGAGCTGATAAATGGATGATAAGCAGGATTTAGACCTCCCACTATATATGAGATCAGATCTTCTTCATCAACAAATTTCCCAACTGCTGTAAATTGATCAGAACAGCTTTTAGCGGTTGATAAATAGTCAGAGCAGCTTCGGGACCCTTGGTTAAAAGTCTGAAGTTGTCTCTTGAGATGTGAGATTCAAGAACGGGAATGGGAATGGGGAGCAAATCGATTTGCCAAGGTAGTCCAGACTTAGCAAGAGGTGATTAGTCCATAAAATATAGACAGGACCTTCTCAAATAATGTGGCATCCAACAATGCCAAAATAAATTGATCCTTTTTCTGCCATAATAAATAGGCAGGATTGAGATCAGAAGTTGTTTTCCCAGTATCATCAACAACAAATTGAGAAGGACAAATATCTGAGCCATCAATAATGCTCAGGAGATCATAGCTACACAGTATTGGAATAAATTGAGTAGTCCAGTTGAGTTGGTTTCATTCAGTTTAATAGAGACAAAAGGTGTAATGTTGGGAATAACAAAGGTAGTAGAGGATGCACTTGAAGAATCCATAAATGATCGAGTGGGATGAGCCAGAGAATCTTTGATACCAAGCTAGAAAAGAAAGAAGCTGAGAAGAATTAATTTTCTGTGTCAATTACAATTAATGCTAGAGTGGTATACAATATATAGTTTTACAATGAACATTCTAGATTGGAATCTATTTACAACAAGATGCAAACACTAGAATTCTGGTGTAACATAAATAAGGCAGCAAGGATTATTACACTTATAGGAATGATTCCAGCTGATGCGGAGATTGAGCTGATGTGGAATTATTGAAATTAATTCTTTACACTTCAGATTATGTTTGATGAAGTTTATCTTGTCTAATATTATTTAAGGCGAACAGATCAAGAGGGTGTCACACCAAAATCAATTACATGAACAATGCACAAAATATCGACATATCAATTATGTAGAGGATGTCATGGAAGAAACTCATTATCAGTAATCGATTGCCCTAACTTTGAAATTGACTTCTAATTTTCCATCTTCATAGTAGCCTGCTGAGTGACTTAATAAGCAATTTCAAATTTCGCCTTATAGCTTCATCACCAGTAAATCCTAATATATCTGAACTTATACTCTGCAAATGTTGAGTGACATCAAGAAGAAACAATTACCAGTAGCTATTAGAATAGAGAGATAAAGGATGAATGAGTAAAGAAAGTGAAGAATCGGAATTGAAGCAATGCGAAGACAACTCACCTCAATGTTCTTCAAAGTGAAAATGAGGGTATATATAGACTTGTGAAGTAATTATGTGTTCTCAGTAGTAATGGAATAATACACCCTTCTATAGAGTTTTACATATAAAACCGTGTGAGCCAATTGTCATATAACAGATGCTTGTAAGACCACATGGCCAAACCATACAGATAGAGAGAGAAAAACGTGTAAAATCAATCTAAAGTACACTATTTCTGCCTGATTAAATTTGAAAGTCTGTTTTTTGTCATCTGCATAGTAGGGATAAGTTTACTGTGTTAGAAAACTAGACAGAACCAAAGAAATTATCCATAATTATCAACAAACATCAAGCTGACCAGTGCATGCATCCAATGAACATCAGTGACACCTTTTTAGTCACTAGGCCACGCTAGACACATCCACAAACTAAAAGGTTGGCTTATTCAGTAGAACGGAAGAATTAAAGCATTATGAAGATGCTTCAAAAATCAGAAATATTTTATTACTACATTTTGAGTATGTTTCAACTTCCACATGATCTCAGAAACTAAGCTTGTTGAAATCAAAGATGCGTATTGATAGAGTAAAGGAGAGAGACGAGAGAAATTGAATTGATTCAATTGAAAATTGAATTTTTATAGTAGAAATGGAAAGGGGGCCAAATATATACACGAGACCAACGAACAAACTGAATGAACATGGTAAAAGATAGAAATAACCCTCAACAAATATTAATATCTCAACACTCCCCATCAAGATGACAAGTGTATATTTAGCACTCCCGTTTTGTTAAGAAGTGAAGCAAGCGTTGTTCCTGTTATAGCTTTAGTCAGCAGGTATGCCAATTGCAGCTGAGAAACTATGTACAGCATTTTAACTTCACTGGCTTGAACTTTATCTCACACCAAATGGCAATCTATCTCTATGTGCTTGGTTCTTTCATGGAAGACAAGGTTGCGGCAATGTGAATTACCGACTGATTATCACAAAATAAAAATGCTGGTCTGGTATGATCAATTCCCAAGTCATTCAATATATTCTTCAACCATGTGAACTCACAGACCGCTGTCACCATTGACCTATATTCAGACTCAACTGAAGACCTTGATACTGTGTGTTGCTTCTTAGATTTCCATGATACCAAAGAATTTCCCAAAAAGATACAATACCGTGTGATCGACCTTCATGTATCTGAACACGCTGCCCAGTCAGCATCATAATATCCCTTCAATTGAAGATCAGATTTGCTAGGAAAAAATAATCCCTGTCCTGATGTATTCTTCAGGTACCTTAGTATGTGGTAGGCTGCCTCCAAATGAGGCTGTCTTGGAGACTATAGAATTGACTCAGAACTTACACAGGATAAGATAGATCTGGTTTGGTTACGGTTAAGCATAAAAATCTCCCAACAAGCCTTCTAAAGCTACTGGGATTAGCAATAATTTCTCCTTCATCCTTTTTCAATTTCAAATTATATAGCAAAGGGCTATTAGCTGGTTTAGTACCAAGGTATCCAACATTCGCATACTTTCTTTGACAGATGGATATGCCTGTTGAGTTCCTTGCAACTTCAAGGCCTAAGAAGTACTTCAGAATGCCTAAGTCCTTAAGCTTGAATTGCTTATTTAACTCTTCCTTGAACTGATTGATATAAGTTAAATCATTTCCTCCAAGTATAATATCATCTACATAGATAAAAAAATGTGGTGAACGAGCAGCATCTGACTTGCTAAACAATGAATGATCTGATTTGGATTGTCTAAAACCCTATGACAGAATATAGGATGTAAATTTCACACTCCATTGTCTCGAAGCTTATTTCAATCCATAGACTGACTTTTTCTGCCGATAAACCAATTGTTCACCTTGCTCCCCTTGCTGCTCATAACCAGGAAACATAAACATGTAAACCTTCTCAACCAATTCACCATGGAGAAAGGCATTATTTATATCCAATTGGTGAAGATGCCATTTTCCAACAGCCGCCACTGTCAACAGAGTTTTTACAGTCACTAACTTTGCAATTTGGGAAAATGTCTCTTCATAATCTAACATAACTTGTTGAGTAAAACCTTTGGCCACTAAACGCGCCTTCTTCCTTTCCTCAGTGCCATCATAATTCATTTTAACCTTGAAGACCCATTTACAAGCAACTGGAGTCTTGTGATTAGGAAGTGTGGTAACCTCCTAGGTGTTATTGGAGACTAAAGCATTATATTCATCATCCATTGCTGCAATCCAATCAGGATGATGAGATGCCTCAGCAAAAGTTTTGGGCTCAAAGACAGTAGACAGTGCCAGAGTATAACTTCTATGATGAGGGGATAACAAATCATAGCCCAAATAATCTTCAATAGGATAATGTTTGCCGGATTCAATATCTTTCTTCATAGAATTTGATTGAGGAGACAATTGAGACATGAGACTACAGTTGTAATCTTTTAGGTAAGAAGGAGCATGTTTGACTCTGGTAGATTTTCTGATAGGTGTAACTGGGGATAAAGTAGGATCAGTAGATAGACCATTTATGGATTCCACAGGGGAAGAATCAACTGGAGAGTTGTGAGGAACTGAAATGTGAATTATCTGTGATAGATTTGGAAGTAGGCTCATCCACATGTTGATGGTGTCTAATAGGAAATATAGGAGGGATTGGTTCGATTGAACTGTCAGATTTTGATAGGAAACTAAGGAAGGCAGGATGGTGGAAGGAAAGATGTTCTCAAAGAAAGAGACATCTTTGGATACAAAAACCACATTGGTTTTGAGATTGAAAAGCTTATAAGCTTTCACTCCAAAAGGGTAGCCAAGAAAGATGCAAGGCAATGCCCTGGGGTCAAATTTGGTTCTATTTCTTCTCAAGGTAGAAGCATAACAAAGGTACCCAAAGACCTTTAAATGACTATAGAAGGGAACTGTTTGAAATAAACTTTCATAGGGAGTTTTATTATCGAGAAGACTGGTGGGAGTTCTGTTTATGATATAAGTGGTAATTAGGAGACAATCTCCCCAAAACTGATGAGGAAGATTAACTTGGAACTTAAAAGCTCTAGCAACATTGAGCAAGTGCTAGTGCTTTCTTTCCACCATACCATTCTGTTGAGGTGTTTCAACACAACTAAGCTGATGGATGATGCCCTTTGAAAGGTAAAAATCAGGCATCTAAAACTCTAGTCCATTATCATATCTGATGTTATTTATGGTGCACTGAAAATAAGTCTTAATAAAGTGATAGAAAGACTGAATGAGGGTTCTAGTCTGAGACTTGTTCTTTATGAGATAGGTCCAAGTCATTCGACTACAATCATCAACAATAGTGAGAAAGTATTTTGAACTGTTTAAGGAAGAGACAGAATAAGGTCCCCAAATGTCGCAATGTATAATTTCAAATGGCCTGGATGTTTTAGTGTCACTATTAGGAAAAGATAGCCTATGCTGTTTGGCCAATGGACATACAGGACAATGCAAGTTCTTATTGACATCAATATCAGGAATAGATTTATTTAAAAGATGGAGTTTTGAGGTAGACAAATGTGCTAATTGACAATGCCAGATATTAATATTCATTTTGACATCATTTCCATCAATGATATTACAAACAGGAATTGACTTATTACAATCAAAAGGAAAACTTGAATGAAGAACAGCAAGAACAGATTTGAGTTGTTGCTGATGATGTAAAGATTGAACAGCAGGATTTGATTTTTGGAAGTGATATATTCCATGCTCAAGTCTGCCTACCCCAATCATCTTCCACGACGAAGGATCCTAAAAAAAGCAAATGTCATGAAATAAAGTCAGATAACACTGATGTTGGAGAAACAACTTACTCACTAATATCAAGTTAAACTTAAAGGATGGCACAATAAGCACATTTTGCAAGTATAAAGCAGGAGACAACTTCACTTCTCCAATATGAGTAACAGCAACAGAATCGCCATTGGGTAACCTCACAGAAACACCAACAATATCAGTCACATTAGTCAGACTCTTGACAGAATCAACCATGTGTTCTGAAGCACCAGTATCTATGATTTATGTATTGGATACTGATACATCATTACACTGAAATCAACTACCTGGGAAAGCAAACGAGTCAATATCTGTTGCAGAAGATGAACTTATATTCTGAAGCTGATGATTCTGAGTATTTTTGCTATGTAACTGAGGTATTATGATAGCCAGAATTTGTTGGGACTGAGTAGAAGTAAGATGTGAAAGTGGATTCATTATCCTAGAGGTATCAAATTAGGCGTTTGGCTATGATGTATTTGCCCTACAACATTAGCAATAGGAGGTTTTCCTCTACCAGTTGAAAAATTGAAACCAGATCTATGATTAGGAGGATAGCCAATAAGCTTGTAACATTTGCCTTTGATATGACCAGGCATCCCACAGTGACTGCAAACAGGTCTCTCTTTCTCTTGAGAAGGACTAATGAAGTTAGACCTCTGATTAAAAGGTCTCTATAATACTTTGCTTGCGAAGGCAAAGCATCATACGTACCAGGCCTGTTAGCAGTAATATCATTTTGTCTTTTATCTTGTAAAACGAGAGCAAAAGCTTTGTTCAGCGTTGGTAACGAATCCATTAGTAAGATTTGACCTCTAACACCAGCAAAATGATCATCCAATCCCATGAGAAATTGCATAATTTGATCATCAAATTTGTACTCAATATTTCCAACTCCAGATCTATAATTTTTCAGTTCTTCCCAAAGTCCTTTCAACCTATTAAAATAAGAGTTAACAGAATTGTTAGCCTGAGAAATTGAAACAATTTGCTTCTTCAATTCGTAGTTCCTAGGGCCATTTCCCTGACTGTACCTATCACGTAATTTAATTCATATTTCTCTTGCGAAATTCTTATGCATAACACTTGGTTAGAGTTCCTTAGGGATTGAATTAATGGTTCAAAAGGAAACCACATGGTTGCACCTTCTCCAAGCTGAAAACAGAAGATCATTTTGAGAGGGTTTGATGATAGATCCATCGATGAAACCTTCTTTATTCTTTACACTGAGCGCCATAGTAGCTGCTCTACTCCATGTAGCGTAATTTTATTCTATAAGAATCACTAAAATTAGGTGCATTCCAGTATTATCTCCGTAATGAAAGTAGTAAGGCTAGCTTGGATCACTCATCAAGTGACTAACCATGGGAACTACATCTCCTCCAGCTGAATCCTCAGCTAATGATTCCCCAAACGAGTTCATCTGCTCAAACTGACCTTGAGCTTCCGCCTGAATACTGGATTCATTTGCCATCGCCAATTAATTGAAATCAGAAGAAGAAGACAACATATCTATACGCAAAATGTATTATGCTATGATACCACATTGAAATCAAAGATGCATATTGATAGAGGAAAGGAGTAGAGACGAGAGAAATTGAATTGATTCAATTGAAAATTGAATTATTACAGTAGAAATGGAAAGGGGGCCAAATATATACACGAAGCGAACAAACAAACTGAATGAACATGGTAAAAGACAGAAATAACCCTCAACAAATATTAATATCTCAACAAAGCTGAACTGGTCCAAGATTCAACATATGTTTGATCACAAAAACACATACACATGCAAACATGAAGTGATTGAATGGGAGAAGACAAAGCACCAAAAACCTTGAATTAATTCGCTGAGACCAAAATAGACCATTGGAGTACTCTACCTCAAATCCTCAGACGCCTGCGTAAGGCTTTCAGTTAAATTTTCAACTTCCTTCAGCAAACCACTACCATGAACTTCTGCCAATAAAGGTTGAATATCTTCAGCCATGGCTTTGATCTGAGACATCAGTACATTAAAAATAGAATTTTGCTTGAGACTATATTATCTTATGTGGTAATTATATCAAACAAGGAAGCAAGAAGAACATGTATGCAAAATGACCATACTATGCAGGGTTATTTTCCATTTGTTGCACTCTAATTTGTAACCAGTCTCTTCGGAAAAGCAGGATATACAGCACTAACAACATTTCACTAAAACTTAATAGTCGCTAATAGAACAACTGACCAGCCTCGCAGCCAAATCAGAGCAGTTGCATTTTTAGGATAAAGGCCACCTGAGACTACTATATGTAAATAGTAAATGAACTCAGAGTTCCAAATACACCTGCCACCTCAATCACTTTTGTGTGAGATTAATACTATATCTTAACATTTGGCCAAAATATTAAATATGCGAATCAGATTTGTGCCCAGGGAAAATACCAGTTATTTACAAATTATGGGTTTGTATGAGTCCCATCTTTTTGCAAAAAATGCATTTTTTAATAGTGTTATGATGGAGAATGTGTGATTAAAAAATAAGGAAAATTTTTGGATTTGCGTGTAACATTATTTTATTGAAAAATGTAAGGTTGTAATGGAGTCAAATCACTATTCAAGAATGCATTTTGATGGATAAAATGAGGTTCAAACAATGGCTGAATAAGATAGCTCACTAGAAGTAATTTAACCAAATAAAAAGAATACAAGCTTTCATATATGAATGTTTTCACACACTGAGAACAATTAAATTTTGCATTATTCTCAGTATTAGATGAGTAGAGTGGGCTGGGTCGGGTAGCTCCTTCCACACAGGCATGGTCTGGGAAAAATCACGGGTTGTGACTTGTGAGCCAAGGCTAACTATGCTAGTCCTGCAATCCCTATGTGCCTTTTGAGGGGGGTGGGGGTAGCAGAGGATCTGGGCTTACTTTTTAGAAATAAGATTCTTTCGGCTTATGATTACCCAATTCCATCAATTTAATTTTCACCATTCTCTCCAACTCTCAGTGGCACATTTCTTTCACTTTTATAATATTTTTGCAAATCTTTTATGATGCTACTTATTACTAATGCATGTTAGGGTTTATTAGCTTACATCTTAGATTGCTAGTTTTGCATTGACTTTAGTATCAAGTAAAATATTTACTGAAATTTCATAAAACTATTGCAATGAATTTAAATATTACACATGAACATGCCGTGTATATGAGTAATGCTATTCTGATCATTACCTATATAGGTAGCAGTTGGTCCCCTAATCACAATTAATGATGAATAGCATTAAATGTATACTAATTACGTTATCGAAAATGTAATTCTGAAATTGAAATTTATCTCAAGCATTTCCAAAGGAAAATTTTCTTTGTAGTCTATAAGACAGTAATTGCTAGTAAAAGAAAGTAGAAATCTAGTTCAACTTCCACATCTAACACTAATTTTATACCTACTTAGTTATATAGATATCCTGAAACTGATTATACTAGGTGTTAACACCAAAAAATAAATAAAAATAAGAAGATTTTAAATTTTAAATTGGCGGAACCAGGACTTTCTACGATGGGAATATACCAAGGGTTCAACTAACACCAACAGTTTCAACAGTCAAATTAGTGTGTACTTTTATTGCAGGAAACAAAGTGCTCGAACCGAATGACATCAGAAATTTTAGAATGCCTCGTGCTCAAAGGCTTGAAAAGATATAAAGATCATAGGACAGAGAGCTTGATTTCAGAAAAAAAATTGCCGAAATGGAAGATAATGTATCATTAGTGAACCTATGTGAATTGTAAAGTTGTATCTTCTAAAATGATAGATATTTAGTATGTGTCAATCTAGAATTATTCTAATTTATTATTATGTGTTTTCTTCAATTTCATTTCATTTCCTAGACAAAAAATGTAAAAATAAATCTAGAATAGAGATCAAGAAAACAAAAATTATTTTTAAAACACTTTTTAATTTTGTTGGGCCAAGTGGGTTGGGCTGGCATGGCCTAGCATTGGCTGAGCAGGTGGACAGTGCTGAGCAATGGAAACCCATCATGATAAATTTGGCTTGGCACGCACGGACGTTGGGCCATGCTACAACCAACAGCCAAAACGTGGGTTGTGAGGATGCAGCCTGCTTATACCCCTACTCCTAACACTAGGCTATGATAATCACACAAAAGAAAATGACAATCTTGGGAGGAACAAAGAATGGAGAATTCTAGTATCACTTGAGGGGTATGGCAAGCTTCCCATTTAAGATTATTCTTTTTTTTTAGTTGAGTTCCCTATACAACTAGAAGCGAGGCCTAACCCTGAAAAGCAATGACATATGGCATCCAAATAGAGACATATAGGCTGTGTCTGTGCGGGATTGTGGAAAATCCAGAAGCGATTTTCCTGTCATTTTCAGCCGGCCCACGTGACACAATCTTTGTATAAATAGGAAGGTGAATGTCATATTTGCCCTTTTTTCAACCCCAAGTTTGTGCTTTATTCTGAAAAGCATGTTGACCAGTCAAAATTCATCAATTCATACACACATGATGCGGTCCCACCTGACAACAAAGGTTGTGGCTTCACATGAGATACTTTAGACGTAAATTTTTGGGCAATATTCGTTATTGACGTGAAAATGGAAATTTTAGTCAACCATATTTTGTGATCTTCTCGTGAAAGCAACTGCATTGCACACTAGGAAATTTTGTTCATAGGGAAAACATCATGTGACCAATCTCAATCTAATTCTGAATCAAAAATAATTGTCAACGTTGTTGTGCCAAGTAATCTCTGAACATATCCCACTCATTTCGTTGGGTTTTCGGTGAATTCATTTCAGCTGCAACTTCGTCCCGTTCGTCCGGGAGCTCCACCTCTGCTGCGTTGGGGTCCATCTCCGCTCTAATAAATGCTTCATCAAGCACGTTCGCTCATCGAAGGAAGTTACGAACTACCATAGTTGCAATTACAATAGCTGTTTGTACTTTAAAATTATAACTTGGCATACGATCGAATATTTTCTAATGACTTTTCCAGATGCAAAACACACATTCGATAACGTTCCTGCACGACGAGTGCTTGAAATTAAACTTTTCTCTTACATTTCGAAAGTTAAGCCTGCGATCGGTAACCCCGTCGTAAAATTGCTAAAAGTGGTACAATATATCAGAACCCTTATAGGGGGCCATATACCCAAGTCGATGCGCGAACCCCGACTCAACCAGATAATATTTTCCATAAGCCGGTTTCGGGAAGTTAATCTCGGGATTGTGTATAGCCCTAGCCAAGATTCTAGCATCATGAGAGTTCCTCGTTGTGCTAGCAAGCACAAATGTGAAATACAAATTGAAATCACACGCCGCTAGTACATTCTGCGTCGGAATTCCTTTGCGTCCTATAAAACTCAATCGCTGGTCCTGCGAGAGGACGGCTCTAACGTGGTTACCATCAATAGCACCTATGCAATCCCAGAATATGAACTGTTTGTTAAGATTCAGAACGTGGTGCTCAGCTCCATGATTGTAGTTTAGATCAGGTTTAATTACGTGCCTAGACAACTCGATGACCACTGCAAGAACAAGTTTAAAGTAGTGTCTGATAGTTTCTAGTGAATAGTTGAAGAGCGTCAGTACCTACCTATAGCCTTTTCCATACACTAAAATGAATAGAAACATACCAACTTATTCATACACAATCTATATGTTGCTGACTGCGAAGTCCGTACTCATCTCGAAGCATATACGCGAATGACCGCTGCATGGCGAATACATGCGGAATTCTGCGTAGCATTGTTGAGGGCTACAGGTTATAGCATCCAGCATGAACATATGATCGATTCTAGCGAATGGATATCAAGAAACACAACGTATTTGTTCGTGATAGTAGTTACTTACATTAACCTCACTGATTTGACAGTACTGAAACCACTCAAGAATATCTACCTGTAGCTCTTCCGTAAATGCCTCGTCATCAAGTTGATCATTGGCATCGGATGATGACTGCAACGCACAATTGAAATAGGAATGTGCCATACCAACACTTATTAATAGGAAATCTAAGACTGTGGTTATGTAAGTATGTAAAATTATTTTGCTATGCGTTGCCTTTTATAGGCAAATGGAATTATGAGAGCTTAGAATTTTTTCTGCTAAAAACCACTTCTGTATAGTGACACATGTGAGTGACGTGACCCGTACTTTTTACATGAGTACTTTTCTCACCTAAATTATAACATACATCCACGTGTGTAAAATGTTTGCAAGCCTTTCCAAATCAATACGAATCAAAATAATAGCCATGACACAAAAGCAACCGTTTTAATATTGTACATGAAAAATGTAGGCTACAGTCTATCGTACAAATCGATATAGAAAATGTTTTCACCTCAAATGTAATAAATGTAATCATAACCAAATGCCAACAACGGTAATAAAATGTGAAACGGATGTCACCGAGGCTGTGCTTACCTATACACCTGTAAGCTCCACTCCACCCACTCGAACTTTTCGTTCGCATCGTCTTGCATGTCCAATATCTCCCTATTACGTTTTTGGAAGAGGAAAGTGCACGTCCAGTAGTACAAATCAATTTGTTTTTTTAGATTTTCCTATTATTTTTCCCTTAATCGAGATTTTGTCCCATTCGATTTTCCTGACAAGGTTTTTAATGAGACGACATTTGTGCGTATTCAAAAGGATGATGTACTTTTTTTCCTTCTTTATGATTTTTTTCCACGGAGTTTTTCCTAATAAGATTTTAACGATGTATATTTTTTGTGTAATAAATGTCTATAACAAGACATTTACCATCCAAATCTCCTATATATATGAGATTCCCCAATAGATCACAAAGAGTAATTTTTAGAATCATCATATTGCTACAATTGTCAAAGATTGATAAATAACTCATATGAAAACGGTGTTACTTAAAAACTATGCAAGACAATATGAGACATATATCCCAAAAAACTGCAATATTGAAGACATTGACATACAAGATAAGGATGAATTGATACAAGAATTGAAATCAGGGGAGCAGTTGTACTCTTTTTCCTTCGATGGTTTTAACGAAACAGATGTTTTGTATTATGTCATTCAAGGGGTAGTGTTATAAATGGTAAGTTTATTATTGAATGACCATTGTATCCCTATAGCCCGATAAATTATTATCATCTTATCCATAATCATTCTCTAACATAAATTAGAGAAATGTTACAGATACAAGAAAATTTTACAAGCAACTTTACTGATGGTGATGTGGCAGAATTTCATTGATTGTTGGAAAAAAAAAGTTAAATCAACCAATAAAATTTTGCCACAGCACCACCTTTAAATCCACCTGTAAAATTTCTAGTTTTGTTAGAAAAAAGACTCATCACAAGGTTTTTGACGGACGAACACTTAATAAATGTTTATAGACAATTACAAAAAATTAAATAAAAAATTGTCAATGAAAAACTACGAGTTTGCCCTTCTTGTTTCTTCAGCTTTTTGCAAAATCTTCCTGTACAAATAGTATTTTAGGCCCCGTTTGATAGCCATGATTTTCTATGGAAAATTGAATTTTTTTTTCAATTTTCCAACTTTTGCACCTGTTTGATAGCAAAATTTTCTCCGGAAAACTTTTTCCACCTTTCCACATTTTCCAGCTTTTGGAGGAAAACATTTTCTTGTTGTTTTGGTTGTAATTGATTTTCCAGGTTCTTAGACCTGTTTTTTTAACAATTGGAAAAAATTCTAGATACAATGATAAAAAAAAATTCACTTTTATTGACAATTTTCCTGCAAAGAAAAAGTTAAACGAATGATATTCGGTATTGTAATTATTTTTTTGGCAATTGGAACAAATTCTAGACCCAATGGTAGAAAAATTATCACTTTAATGGACAATTTCCATAAAAAAACGAAATCAAACAGATACCAAACTTTCAACATTTTCTAGGTGAAAAATTATATCAATCAAGCACAATTAATTACAACTATTAGTAAAACAATTTCTATGCAATTTAATTTTCTGTAAAATATTTTCTTTCCACTTATTTTTCACATTTGCAATCAAACAGACCCTTAATATAAATAAGCACCAAACAAGCCACAAAGTGATTAACGTAACGTGACGTGACATGGTCACCAATAATGACCAAAGCCCAAATTGTATGGTGTTGTGTTGTGTAGCGCGGATAAATTATCTGGCACAAGAAAATCTTATCGTAAATCCAAATTTAAAATAACAAATCAATTTCTATATTTTCAGGGAAAAAAATTATAATCCAAATAAGAAAATCAAATTTCAGATTGAAAAGGCTCATTCATCCAATTCCAATAAATTAAATTTGAATTAATTGCTAGGTTATTCTATTAAAAATAAGTTTAAATAAAAAAGTATTCTAAGAAATGGGGGTCCAAACATGGATTTAGCTTTCATTTGATTCTCATATTTTTAAAACTTTTTTTTTTACATATCCACGCATTAAAATATTCTACACTTAAACTCAAATTTTTTTTATATTTTTTAATTACACATTTTTCTAAAAACACTATTCAAAACTCTTTTCTTGAAAAGAATGAAACCAAACAAGGGTTTAATGTCATCTTTATTAAAAAAAAAGACTTTTTAGTCAATTTGATCTCGTATACAATTAATTTACGATATGGTCGTGTCGATGTTTATATATTTAGTTTTTAAGCTTATTTTCTTGTTCTGTTTTTATATCCTTGGCGTATATGTTGAAGTTGAAATCAAAGTATTCACAATTTCAAACACCATTTTCAACTACAAGTTTTGGATACAATAGGAAATAAAAGAAACATAAATTACTTGTCTTAAGACAAATTTATAATTTTTTACCAACCAAAAAGAAATGAAACTTCTCATAATAAATATTTTTAAAAAATGTTAATTTTTATTTTTATATCTCTATTTTGAAAATTTCATTTGTAAATTGGAACCGGACCCCGTTAAACATAACGTTTGTCCTTTAACACAAATATGTTCCCGTTATTCGGACCCACTTGGCTCGGATCACACGAGCCTGGGGTGCGAAGATCCCGAATCTCACTTCTCCCTTACCCTATTTTAATTAAAAGTTTTTCCCATTTTCTCTCCTTTCACAGTCAAGCAAACAAGAGTATCTCACAAAAAAAAAAAAAAACATCGCCGGCGATTGAAATCGGAGATTTGAAGTGATGGCCGATCACGTTGAGGAGCAGGAGAAACATGAATCGGCCGCTGAATCGCTGATTGATAAGATAACTGATAAGTTTCACGGCGACAATTCAACGTCGTCGTTGTCAGATTCGGATGACGAGAAAGACATCGAGGAGACGGCCGCTGCGGTTAAGGCAAAGATCTATCGTCTCTTTGGCCGCGAAAAGCCCGTGCACAAGGTTCTTGGCGGTGGGAAACGTAAGATTTTGATCTGTAACTTACTTGATAATTTTTCACACTTCATGTTTTGTAAACTATCATATCATTTGAGTAGGGCTTAGATTTGATAGAGATTAAAATGCACGTATAAAGAAGGCACTGCAATTGACGGTTTTGTGAGTTGATATTTTGAATTAGGAATTTATCAGAGAATATACATTGATAATCTTTTACAGGTTTCTGATAGGTACCTGAACAATTTGTAATTAGAGGCAGTGAAGAAGAATGGAAACAACTTAATATTAATTGTCAACTAGCAGAATGAAATACACTCGTCACTTGGATTGTAAAGAAGAAAAGTAAATACAGATATTTGGCATTCGAGAGGCCAATACTCTCCTACTGTTCCACTAATTTCCCCCATTTCACGTGATTCCTCCTATTATTTATACTGGTTTGTCCAACTAACTGAGTGGCTGTGCATGTGGTTGTTCTCTAACCAATTCCCTATTCTGCCCTTTCTTGCGCCTCTGGTACGTCATGTGGGTTGCGGGTCTATCATTACCTTCCCCTATGAGACTCACCTTGTCCTCAAGGTGAAAAGATGGAAACTGGTGTTTAATCATGTCGTAAGACTCCCACGTAGCTTCAAGTGGTGGCAACCCTTTCCATTGTATCAGAACATCCAACCCTCTGATGTTACTACCCAAGCCAGGCCTTATCCCCAGCAATACTTCTGGTTCAGCCAGTATTTCTAACTCCTCACTCAATTGGCTCAGTACTTCTTCTACTGCCTGCATTGCTCCTTTTGCTTTGCGTAACTGGGATACATGGAACACGGGGTGAATGTTTCATGTTGGAGGTAAAATTAGTTTATAAGCAACCTGACCAATCCTCCGTCCCACTGTAAATGGACCATAAAACCTTGGTGCCAACTTTTCATTTGGTCATGCCACTAGAGATTTACGGCGATGCAGTCGTACTTTCAGATATACCAGGTCCCCCACTGCGAAGTTGACATCTCTTCGTTTGGAGTCAGCTATGCCCTTCATCTTCACTTGAGCCTTCAGTTACTGAGCCTTCAGTTCATCTAGAACCCAATCTCATTCACGAAGTTGCTGTTCTGTTGATAAAATAGGTGTAGTCCCTTTGTCAAACTTTAGTAAAATCCGTGGTTCGTCCATAAACAACCTGGAAGGGAGTTGTCTTGCTTGTTGTGTGAAATGAAGTGTTATACCATAATTTAGCCCAAGGCAACCAACTGAACCACTACTTGGGTTGAGAGGAAGCAAAATAATGAAGATATGTTTTTAGTGTACGATTTAGTACATCTGACTGTCCATCGGATTGAGGGTGGTAGGTCGTACTACGAGTGAGCTTCGTACTTTGTAAACGGAATAATTTCTCCCAGAATGGCTGACGAATACCTTATCCCTGTCCGACACTATGGAACGAGGTATCCCATGCAATCTTACCACCTCTTTAACAAAAATCCCTGCCACACTTGCCGCTGTAAAAGGATGCTTGAGACCTATGAAGTGCCCATATTTGCTTAAACGGTCCACCACCACTAAAATTGTATCCATGGTGCCCGATTTCGGTAGACCCTCGATGAAATCCATTGCTATATCCTCCCAAATCTGATTTGGAATAGGAAGGGGCTGTAGTAATCCTCCTGGAGATAAGGCTAGGTATTTGTTTTGCTGGCAAACTGCACAATGCCTTACATGACCTTGAATATCTGCCTTCATACCCTCCCAATAAACATTGGCTGCAATCCGTCTATATGTTTTTAGGAAACCCGAATGTCCCCCGCTCTTACTGTCATGCCCTTCTTGCAGCATAATTGGAATCAAACTGGACCCTCTTGGCAAGAATAAACGGTTCTTAAACAACAACTGACCGTTCACCATTGAAAAATCCGACATGTTAGATTGCTGTTGCGTGAGCCCCTGAATGATATTCTGAAGTTGTGGATCTGCGCGTACCTCTTCTGCTAAAATATCCAATTGTATGACTGCAGGCACTGATAGGAACATCAATTCCGTGGAAGAGCAGATGCGGGAAAGTGCGTCAGCAGCCTTGTTGTCACTTCCCGGCCGGTACTGAACTTCAAAGTGATACCCCATTAATTTTAGTAACCATTTCTGATAATCCGGGTTCACTTCCCTTTGTTCTAACAGAAACTTCAAGCTCTTTTGGTCCGTTCTCACAAAGAACTTGTGACCCAGTAGGTAATGCCGCAATTTCTGTACTGCAAATACAATGGCCATCAGTTCCCTTTCGTAAGCCGATTTTACCTTCCCCTTCGGACTGAGCGCACGACTGAAGTATGCAATAGGGTGCTGATCCTGCATTAACACCGCCCCTAACCCGAAACCAGAAGCATCTGTCTCTACTACAAATGGCTTGTTGAAATTCGGAAGGGCCAGAACTGGGGCTGCCATCATGGCTGCCTTCAGTTTTGAGAATGCCTGCTCGGCTTCCTCATCCCAAAAGAAATTATCCTTCCGCAAGCGCTCTGTCAGTGGCCATGCTAATTTACCGTAGTCCTTCACAAAACGACGGTAGTAACCCGTGAGCCCCAAGAATCCCCTCAACTCTCGCAATGAACGAGGACTAGGCCAGTCGACCATAGCTTGGATTTTTGATGTGTCTGCTGCCACCCCTTGGTGGGAAATGCAATGCCCCAAATACTCTACTTCTTGTTGGCCAAAGCTACACTTCTTGCGGTTGGCATACAACTGATGGTGTCTGAGTATCTGCAAAACTCTCCTTAAATGCTCTACATGATCCTCCAGGCTCTGGCTGAAAACCAATATATCATCAAAAAACACTAGCACAAAACGCCTCAAATGCTCCTTAAATATTTCGTTCATGAGAGACTGGAATGTGGCAGGCGCGTTTGTCAATCCAAAGGGCATTACTAAGAACTCATAATGCCCTTCGTGTGTCCTAAATGCTGTCTTAGGAATATCCTCTGGTATGACTCGAATTTGATGATACCCCGCCTTAAGATCGAGTTTAGAAAAAATTGTAGCTCCATGTAATTCATCCAGTAGTTCATCGATCATCGGAATGGGAAACTTGTCTGGTATCGTTACCTTGTTCACCGCTCGGTAATCCACACAAAAACGCCACCCTCCGTCTTTTTTTTTTACCAACAACACCGGGCTAGAGAAAGGGCTGTTACTTGGTCTGATAATCCCTGCAGCTAACATCTCCTTGATCAACCTTTCTATCTCATTTTTTTGAACATGCGGGTAGCGGTAGGGCCGCACGCTAATTGGGGTTGTTCCAGGTTGCAAGTGGATGGCATGGTCCTTGTCTCTATGTGGGGGCAACCCAAAAGGTTCCTCAAAAATCTCATTGAATTCCTCCAGCACCCCCATCAACCTAGCTGGTGCCCTCTTCTGCTCCCCCCCAAACTCCACTCCCATATTACCTAGTTCGAGTAGTACACCCTCTCCCCCCTCCCTGAAGGCTTTCATCATAGCCTTCAGAGTAACCATAGTTTTACTCAAACTGGGATCTCCCTGCAGTGTAGTGGTCGTTCCCCCACTCTGGAATTTCATCGTTAGTGACCTCCAATCAATCTTGGTTACCCCCAGTGATGATAACCATTTCATTCCCAAAATCACGTCAGAGCTGCCCAAGTCCAAAGGAAGGAAATCCTCAACTACATCAATATTTTGGAGTGATAAGAGTACCCCTTTGCACACCCCAGCGCCTTGCACCGCCATCCCCGTTCCCATGATCACCCCGTACCCGACGGTATCCGTTCTCTTCAAGTCTAATTTCTGGACTAACTCAGCTGAAATAAAATTGTGACTAGCCCCGCAGTCAATTAGCACCACCACCTCCTGCTCTGAGATCACTCCCCGAATTTTCATTGTTTGCGGTGGAGTGAGGCCGACCACAGAATTCATAGACAGCTCTACTACCTCTCCCGTAGGCAATCGCTCATTTCCCTCTGGGTCTTCCTTGAGCACCTCCGTTTCCCATCCTTCCTCTAGCTCCTCATCATACACAAGCAGAACCTGCAGCTCCTTGTTCTTACACTTATGGCCTACAAAAAAATTTTCGTCACAGCGGAAGCACAGTCCCCTCTCTCGCTTGCTTTTGAACTCGGCTTCACTGAGTTTCTTAAATTTCTGAGCAGCGTCAACTGGAGATGTCGCGTTTCTGAACCCTAGGCGTGGTTCCGTTCGCGAAAAGGGTGGAGTGTTTTGGGTGGAGCGAGCTGAGTAGATCGCCTGTCGATATGGAGGATCTTGCCAATTTGGGTTGGGTGCTGATTTACTATGTTTTAGTGGGTCAGATCTACTGGATCGGACCTGCCACATCATATTTTTTTCTTCGATCCGTTGGGCTAGCTCCATTATCTGTTCGAGCCCAACAGGCTTTAATACCCGGATTTCAGCCTTTATTTCTGGTTTCAGTCCATTTATGAAGTGGCCTTCCAACATGGCGTCCGAAACTTCTCCGATCGGCGCTGCCATAGTCTCGAAGGCCATCCGATACTCCACCACTGACCCGTCTTGTCGCAGAGCTAGGAATCGTTCTTCCATGGAGCCCTCTGCAGAAGATCTGAATCGAGATCTTAGCAACACTTTGAGCACCTCCCAAGTTCTTATATCCCTCCTCTTCTGCTCCCACTGGAACCAGGAGAGAGCCTCACCGTCAAAACAAAGCGCTGCCGTTTCTAGCTTCTCCACTTCTGACAATTGGTTCACCACAAAATATCGTTCAGCCCTGAAGATCCAGTCATCTGGATTCTTCCCTAAGAATACCGGCATTTCCAGCCTTCGCCCCCTTACTTCTGGTCTCCAATTTTCCCCTGCACCCCCAATTCCAGCTCGATTGCTTGTCTCTACCCCTGGAGAGTTTTCAGATGGTAAGGGATACCCTGATGCCCTTCCTCCTTCGGTCCCGTTGCTTTTTTTTCCTTTTTCCCCTTCCTCCCATTTTGTTCTCATGAAGGTGAACTGGTCTAGTATGAGGGACATGTTTTTCTCGATAGCCTGGACTCTCTGCAAATCCAGCTGTATCCCGTCAACCCCAGATTGCAAACCCTCCATTTGTTCCTGCATTTTCCTGTGGACCCCCTCCAATTCTCCTACTCGGTCGGATAAATTCACCATCCTGATCGTAGTGCTCTGATACCAATGATAGGTACCTGAACAATTTGTAATTAGAGGCCGTGAAGAAGAATGGAAACAACTTAATATTAATTGTCAACTAGCAGAATGAAATACACTCGTCACTTGGATTGTAAAGAAGAAAAGTAAATACAGATATTTGGCATTCGAGAGGCCAATACTCTCCTACTGTTCCACTAATTTCCCCCATTTCACGTGATTCCTCCTATTATTTATACTGGTTTGTCCAACTAACTGAGTGGCTGTGCATGTGGTTGTTCTCTAACCAATTCCCTATTCTGCCCTTTCTTGCGCCTCTGGTACGTCATGTGGGTTGCGGGTCTATCAGTTTCTTGTTATAGTGTTAACATAGTTCCGATCTTTCGTACCTTTCAGTTGTATTCCAAGTATGGATCGTTGATCTCAATCGCGGGAAACAATTCATCTCTATATCTTTTACATTGTTGTAGTCTTTGTGTCTGTGTATTAGTGTTCTCTTTATTTTGGCAAATGCTTTAATTATTACCATTTTATTTATATGTTGCATAACTTTCGTTGTTCTGTCTTTTTCATGTTTTAGTATGATGGAAGCATGAAAAGTTAATATTTTTTTTTTTGTACAAACAGATTCTTTAAACAATGTGCATTCAAATGTAGCAACGTAACTTTGAAAATGTATCCTTGTAGTGTGATTTATTCATACTGTAATCTTTCTTTTGACTTTCTCACCATTCTTCTTGGATACAGGAAGCATGGGTTGTGTGTTCTGTGGAATGCACAGGGGATCAGTATATGTTTAGGAAATATTGGGTTCTGTTTGTTGGTACATGTCTTGATTTTTCTTGAATTGTTCATTAGATGATACTCTTGTGTCCGAGTACTTGATTAGAAATTGCGAAAGGATTGCAAATAGAAAGAAAAATAAGGTCAGAGAAGCATGTTGTAGAGTCGTAGACATCCCTCTTTCTTGCATCACTGAGTGAAGAGTTAAATCAGTCACTGGAATGCTGGAGTTATTATCATTTGATCTCTTAAAATGCATGGTTCTTTGTACTGTATGTATTGCTGATCTTACCATCATGATTTTCTGGCAGCTGCTGACATTTTGCTATGGAGGGACAAGAAGGTGTCTGCTGGGGTGCTTGGTGTTGCCACAACAATTTGGGTGCTTTTTGAACTGCTTGAATACCATTTGCTCACATTAGTATGCCATATTCTGATTCTGGCTCTTGGAGGTCTTTTCCTGTGGTCAAATGCATCCACCTTCATCAATAAGTACGCGTTCTGAGGAACACTTGGTGTTCTTTTTATCTCTTTTTTTGGCTTGAAAGCTGATGTTTCCATTTATCTATTAGGTCTCCACCTCAAATCCCCGACGTCATCCTGCCCGAGGATATTTTACTGGGTGTGGCTTCTGTCCTTAGGAAGGAATTTAACAGGACATTTGCAATTCTTCGAGATATCTCATCTGGGAAAGATCTGAAGAAGTTCCTCACGGTATGCCAATCTTCTGGCTCTGTTATGGTTACAATACAATTAGTTAGTTTCAAGACATTAATTATATCATTTTTATTTTGAAATAACTGAAGCCCTAGATCCAAAATTACTAAATGCCTAGCCCATTCTTTCATGATAAGAGTATTCATTTCTGGTTTTAAGGCAATTGCTGGCCTCTGGGCACTTTCAGTTCTGGGAAGTTACTGGAACTTCCTGACCTTACTATACGTATGTAAGTAGCTCGTTAACTTTTATTTCATTATCAGTCTCATTCTGCAATTATAATTATCATTGGATTTTTCTAATTTTTATTCACAGATTTCCTCTTTTTACCCTCCAAAACAGGTTTTGTTTTGTTGCACTCAGTGCCTGTGCTCTATGAAACTTATGAGGACCAGGTTGATGCTTTTGCTGAGAAAGCAGAGGCTGAGATCAAGAAGCAGTATGCTGTGTTCAACGTCAAGGTGTTGAGTAAAATTCCCAAAGGCCCATTGAAAACCATGAAGCTGGCTTAATCCTGCTGATGTGATGTTACCAGGTTTTCACAGTGACATGTTGGCTATCTGTGTTTCTTATTTTGTTGTTGTGACTCATTCATCTGATAGTAGTTTGGGTTTGACTATTTTTAGGTTTGTAATTTAGAAATGAATATGGTATTTGTGAGGCAGTTTTGAGTTTTTCATAGTGCCGCAAAAGTTCTATACTGCTTGTGGGAAGTGATTTGTCTATGCTGAAAGTAAATTATCCCTTGGAATTCATTATTCAATAGTCATGCTTCTTTGTTGGATGGCCTTGAAAAATAGTTATGTACTTTATCCTCGTACAGGAGTCATGTTGATGTTTATTGACTAATCTCAGTTAAGTTTATGAGTAAATACCATTCAGCACAATTGGTGTTAGTACCAGCTTCAGTGTCAATTGCATATTATTAAATAATAGGTCACTTAAATATAATGTCGATTCATTTAATTGAATATATTGAGTATGACCACCTGACTGGTGCTCACTTACACCACTGATGCTAGATATCATTATTCTAGATAATATAAGATTGTAGTTTTGTTCCTCTTTATCAAATGTCTGTAACAGCTCCACTAGATCACACAATGCGGAGTTAACTCTTTTACATTATTTCAAATCCAATGGGATCTAGTTGTCTATTGACAATTTCAAGTTCTGAAATTCCATTGCAAGGAAATAATATGTACAAAATGAATAAATCTTTGCTTCTCATAGATTTGACTTGAAATAATGTAAGGATCCTATTGAAATTCTCGTGGATGTGTTAAATTTGTGATTCTACAACATAATGACTAGAACGATCAAAATCTTTTGGGCACTTTTTTATAACTATGCGATGCTACGTGCAAGGGAAAATTGCACTACTAAAGCCTCTAACGTATCGTCTCAATAACAAGTCGAGCATCATTATTTAAAATGAAGATATTCAAGTTTTATTATTCTAATATAAGAAACTATTTTTAATTTTCGTGAAATTTGTAGCATGAGAGACACAATTGAACTGATTTTCATTATTGAAGGCCTATTATACAATTGTAAAAAAAGTTTGGGGTAAATGTTTATATTATATTAATAATTGAAGATCCATATGTTACCGTAACAATACTGAACAAAAGTGCTATTTTCCCAATCGTAGGAGTACAAAAATAGTAAAAATACGCCGTTGCCGGGGATCGAACCCGGGTCACCTGCGTGACAGGCAGGTATACTCACCACTATACTACAACGACTTGCTTGTAATTCCGGTGAAGATAACTTTTTAAGTATTATTTATTTGGGATTAAAACAATAAAAAGAAAATTTTTAGTGAATGTCCCAAACCTAATAAGACTTTTGCAATTGAGTTCTTAATTTTTTGTTTTTGACATATGAGTTTCCCAAGTGTATTTATTTATAAAAATTAAACTTCATTTTGTAGACAATTGTAACGAGTTAATTGTTTCATTAGCCACTGAACTTTGCACTTCGTCACGGACTACCCACTGTACTTTGAGATGCTTCCAGATGGCCACTGAACTTACGTCTGTCTCACTAAAATGGCCACCGGATGGTTTCCATCCGTCATTCTATCCACGTGAAGGACGGTGTGCTGACGTGGCCGTTAACATTGATAACCACCTGGACACGTGGACGAAGACTCACGCAAACACTGCCTTAGCTACAGTAAAATAAAATTGAAGAGATCCCGTTCATCCCATCTCCTCCACCCAAACTGAAGAAAGCCAAGCAACCCAAGCCCTAGACATTGCCCCAAATCCCTCCACCCAGGCAACGCCCAAATCCCTCCCCCCAACCCGTAATCCCCAAAGCTGATTTCGAACACAGACACCCAAATTGTTGTTGTGGGATGTGGAAATTCAGGCATGGAAAGTGTCTCTTGATCTTTGCAACCATGATGCAAAACCTTCAATGGTTGTTCGCAGCTAGGTGAGTAATTTACACAAGCACATAACAGGCACTTTAACTCATCCATTTTCTTTCAAGAAAATTGAGTTCTAGTATATAGATTCTAATGGGGTTTTTGGGTTTTCTTTTTCAGGTTCATGTTAAGAGAAGTATTTGGAAAATCAACATTTGAAACTGGTGATGTTTATGCTAAAGTGGCTACCACTTTGGCCTGTTCACAAGATTTTGCTAGTTTTAGCATGGATGATTCTTGGAAACACTGAGAAATGCGGGCTAAAATGCACATATGTTGGTCCATTGGAGCTAAAGAACACACAGGGAAAAACTCATGTTCTTGACATAGGTGCACTGGAAAAAATCAAATCAAAGTAGTCCCTGGAATGAAGAATTTCTCATGTGAAATGATTGAGTTTGTAAATGGCGAAAAGATGATGCTTAATTATGTTGTAAAATACATTGGGTTTGCTGCTACTTGTTTAGATGATGCTTCATTGTGTTGTAAAATATTTTGGGTATTCAGACTTCAATGCTTAACTAGCATATGTTTAATACTCAATAGATTTGTTTGACCACATTAATTCAGAGCAATCAGTTGAGTAGTTCCATTTTCCTTTCTTCTTTTCAGTAATTCATTCACTCATCTACTATCTGTCATCACTCATTAGAGCAATCAGTTTTCCTCCCTTTTCCTGTGTCCTTCCAGTTTCTGAACCAAATTTTTACCCTTCAAATTCCACAGTTGAGTAGTTCCAAATGCTTTTGTAATCAACCAACACCGCAAAAAAAGAAGTTTGAATGACAAAACCAAAACTTGATTATAATATAACGCTGCTACTAAAAAGCATCACCTTTCTCCCCTAATCTTTCTTATAATGGTAACATATCAGATTCAAATACATACTCGAATTGGACAACAACTTTCTCCAGCACAAACGTCTGATTTTTATTTGAGGGAATGTCTATGGCTTGGCTTTCTTCAGTTTGGGTGGAGGGGAGGGGATGAACAGGATCTCTTCAATTTTATTTTACTGTAGTTAAGGCAGTGTTTGAGTGAGTCTTCGTCCACGTGTCCAGGTGGTTATCAATTTTAACGGCCACGTCAGCACACCGTCCTCCACGTGGATAGAATGACAGACGGAAACTATCTGGTGGCCATTTTCGTGAGACGGACATAAGTTCAGTGACCATCTGGAAGCATCTCAAAGTACAGTGGGTAGTCCGTGACGAAGTGCAAAGTTCAGTGGCTAATGAAACAATTAACTCCAATTGTAACCCTCTTTAGCCTCTATTTAGTAGATTAAAATCAAATTTTTAATAGATGTAATAAAAGTTGATGAAATATATAATCGAAAAGTTGTGGACCACATACACTATGTGATTAAAATTAATTGTTGACTCTTACTTAAGACTAAAATTAAACCATTATTAATCACACATTCCCACAATAAAATATTTTGTACGTAAACTCAAATCTTTTCCTACTTTTGACCACATACTATCCAAAAATTCACTGTTACAAAACTCATTTTCTAGCAAAAATGGGGCTCAGACGTAGGTTTAGATTTTAGTCCATAAAAAATAGAGGCTTGATTAAAATATGAATAAGGAGAAAAATAATAAGAAATGAAAACAAGAAGTTTGGGTGGTTGGATTAATTGAAAAAGGAAAGCAGTAAACTGACCTAACTTGAATACATATGCTCTTGTCATTGATTTCTTTTATTCAAAATTTTTCCAACCGTAGGTCTTTTTTCATTTAAAAATTATTTAAACTCCAATTTTACTTTCTTATCTTCCACCTAGCCCCTATTCAGTGGAAATTAAAATAGAATTTTAGTATATTTTAATAAAATTTGATGAAATGTATGATTGAAAAGTTATGAATCATATAAAGTATGTGATTAAAATTAATTATTGACTTTAAGTTAAATAAAAAATTTTAATTTTAATCTGCATCAATCAGGGTTCTGATCCCAACTTGATTTCCTCAGCAGCAAATAAATGAAATTACGCTACATCCCAAAATCTTTTTCTTTGCCTACGTTACATTAACACTTTCTTTCTCATCCGCAACATCAAGTGGCAAGTTTAAGGTATTAGGTCAAAGATTAAATTGATTCAAAAACCAAACATGTTTTGTTAGGTCGAGTTAAAAGTATGATTACCTTTTATTAAGACATAATTTTGTATCTATACTTTTTTAGTAGTCACTTTGTGGCATTTTCATGATAATATTTTACTCATCCGTTTGCTCTCTTTTTCATTGGTAGTTCTTCTACTTCTTTTTTTAAAGAACTATTATCGAGATAATACTTCTAGTTAAAATTATTTGAATAAAAATAAAACTTCTAGAAAAATAAAAATTATAAAAACATAAAATTATAAATAAATTAAATTCTAATATTCTAAAAAATAAAAACTATAAAAGTAATTCTTTTGAAATAGTAAAATTCTTTTAAAAAAACTCTAAACAAATAAAAATATCAAAAAAATAAATTAAAATGAAAACAGATGAAATTTCTCAATTTAAATTATTAATTTTTTATTTTTTATTTCTTATATTTTGTCAACTGAATTTATTATTTGTTTGTATTTTTATTTTTGTAGCTTGAAAAGATATTATAAGATTCATTAACTTTAAAACGTATATATTACTTGATAATATATTAAAATAAACTAATTGATAACTCAAGAATAACTAACCAAGAGGGGAGTAAATAAATTAATTCAAACAGTAAGTACAAGTATAAAAGCGATAAGTAAAAGGGAGAGATGATACAAACGATATAATTGTAGAGGTTAGATCCAAAGTAATGATCTACATCCTCCGCTACCAAGCTCTCCGGCACGAGCAAGGTCTTTTCACTATGTTGATTGACTTATAGTGCAATCCAACCCTTTACAACGCTTCTAGTGACTTACAAACAAGTAGCACCGATCCTTATCAAATATTAGGTTTTACAAAACCTCAACACGACCCACACTATTGAGTTTTACGGGAGCTCAATATGACCCACACGGTAACTTACAACAAGGAGCACACATCCTTATAGAATGTTGATCTTTAAGGGATTTCAACATAACCCACACTTTATCAAAGTGATTTTATAATGAAATTTTTTTCTTGATAAATAATACAAACAAAGTAAGTACTAAGAGAGGCCAATACTTCAATGAATAGTAATAAATGATAGCTCAGTTAGATGAAAATTTTTGATGAATATGATAGTCAAAAATCAGATTCAATCAATTAAAGTGTTTTAATGAAAAGATGAAAAAATAAATACAATATAAGTTCAAAAATCTTCTCAATAAATATCTCTCTTTTAATGAATGATTGTAATAAATTAAGTAATAAGAGAGAAATGAGAAACTTTGACTAATACGATGATTTTATAAATTTAGTTCAATCAATCAAAGTTTCAATATGAAGTAGAAGAAGACGAAGAAAAGTTTATGTAATGTAAGTGCAAAAATCTTCTTAAAAAATATATCTCTCTTTCAATGAATAATTTGTAATAAATTAAGTATTAAGAGAGAAATTAGAAACTTTGATGAATTTGATATTTATAAGTTTGATTCAATCAAAGTTTCAATATGAAGAATTAGAAAAAGTTTATGTAATGTAAGTGCAAATATCTTCTTAAAAAATATATCTCTTTTAAAATTAATATAAATAAATTAAGCACAAAAAGAAATGAAAAACTTTGGTAAAAGAAATGATTCAAGAAGTTTTATCCAATAATCAAAATCTTTGTTATGAAGAAATAAATTTAAATGAATGCAAAAATGTAAGTTCAAAAAATATTTTTCAAATGAAAAACTTTGATGATTAAATTTTCAAAAGTTAATTTGATCGAGAGTTTTTCAAAACTAAATGATTTGATAATAATAAATGATAAAAAAAAATCAATATAATTTTGCTCAAAAGTATCTCATTTGAATGCTCTCTAGTGTTAAAATGAATGGCAAATGAGTTGGTATTTATAGCAGTGAAAAATACCAAAAATCTACCCAACCGGACTACCAACTCGGACGTCCGGAATAGTACCGGACGACCAACTAGCCGTTGCGGACAGAACGGTAAAAAAACTGACTGTTGGTGAATCGGACGTCCGCCTGACCGTTGACTCTTTTTTTTTATATATAGATATATGATTTAAGTCCAAGTACACTTTGAAAAATCAATCTTACTTTTGATCAAAAATATTTTATGCAAGTGATATGAAAATAACTCTTCGTACACAAAATGATTTTTGAGCTATTGCCATTCATTATTAAAGATCAAAGTGTTATACCGTTACATATGATCTTAAAAGCCTAGTATTTGATCTTACTTCAAAGTTTCTTTCATGTTCGACTCTTAAACTCTTGATCCTGTTCTTCTTTATGAGTTCGATTTGATAGTCTTGATTTTGATATTTTAAGCTCTCGTCTCAAATGAATTGGTTTGAATGCTTAACTTTCACTTTGATCTTCATTTCGAGTCCGATTTATGATATGTTGATTTTGGTAATGATTGATTGATTTTAACGTCGAACTATCATCACTCAAAATCAATTGTTAGAAATAATATAAATCTTGTTTGTTATGATCAAAACATTAAAGATGAAATCAATTATAAGTCAACAATTTCTCCCTTTTTTTATTATAATTTTATAATTAGATCAATCTCATGCGCCGTGAAACATAGATAAGTATATTTATTATCAAAATTAAAGAAAATAATCACATTTTTTAAAATGAAATTACTCATAAAAAAATAAAAAGCATGGAAAATAAATTAAATAAAATATTAAGTTTAACAGTTTTGAATTAGAAATTACATATATTAAGAGGATAGAATTGATACAAGTGAAATTTTTATTTTGTAGTACATTGACCAATTTTCTTTAATAACTCTTATAATTAAACAAAATAATTTTAAATAGAACCAAAAACTACTTTTAACCATTCAAAAATCGAGGATATATGCATAGATAGCCTAAATACAAAGCCATATTTCAAAAATGGCCTTTGACTTTTCTAACAAATTGAAACTACCTAAAATACCCCAAGAAAAATATTTATATAAAGCTACCAAGATATGAAAAGATTACAATCAAGTCCTAAAGAATTAGATTATCATAAAATGACTTATAAAAAATCAAGATCTAAAAGAGGACCATAGAAGATTAAGAAAATTGCAAAATATAAAAAAGAAATTGAATTTAATAATGAATTTGACAAAATTCGATATCAAGAACAATTAATTGCATCACAAAAAATATTAAAATGTTTCAAAGAAAATATGATAGAAAATTTTGCTAAAAGTATTGTAAGATCTATAATAACAAATGATATACATGATATAATAGATAAATTAGAAAAAATAAAAAAGAATATTTTAAAATACGATATACCTTTTAATTCAAATATAGATATAATAACAGATCTTGATATTATAAATTCTCAGATATTACTAAATTTTGAAAATTTACTCAATACATTATAAATAATAAAATTTCAAACATAAAAATATTTAAGTTAACTAAAAATCCGTAAAGACCATTTTAAAAGAGATCTATAAAAATCATAAAAATACTATTACTAAAAGAAAAATCATTAAAATAAAAATAATGGAAGTGGAAGATTTTGGTAATAAATACCATATAATAAGAGAAAATTTTAACATAATAATTATAAAACCAATATTATGTCATGAAAGAATAAAAATTACACTAAAAATACTTGAAAAATTACCTATAGAAATAAGACAATTTATAATTGAAAAAATAAAATTAGGAATTGTTAAAGATACGTATACTTATGAGATGATATTAGAAACCTATGAAGAAAATATATATACTTTAATTAAAGAAGAAATAAATAGGTATGAATAAAAAAGTTGTAGAAGTAACAATTAATAAAACAGACTGGTATTATATAATAGAAGATAATCATGGAAACTATATAATAGAACCTTTACCTATGAAATTAAAAACAGAGACATTAATTATAACCAAAGAATTACCTAGAGAAATAAGAGAACAAATATTAAACAAATTAACAATATGATATATAATAGATGAATATATGTATGATAAAATTAATAAAGAAATTGAAAAAGAATAAATAATGCTCTATTACAAAGAAAACTATGAATTTTCATGAAAAGATAATGCTAAATATAGAAAAATTTGACAAAGATTATAATACAATATATAAATTAAACCAACAAATAAAGAATGCATGGTTAATACCAGAACGACAAGAAGAAAATAGACCAAAAAAGTTGACAAATAGACAAAAAAAAAAAACAAATATTAAAATTAAAACAAGAAATATCTAGAATAAAAGTTAGATATTATAAGAATTTGACTCGATTTCCAACTATAGAATATGAAAAATTCTTATTTAACAAGAAATCAATAGAATCAAAAGATAATGAATGTAAAATATATTATTTAAGTCAATCAAAAGTAAGACCTAAACATTAATATGGAAAATAATTTGGCTAAAAAATTAAAAATAATAAAAATAATTAATCACCAAATACTAGATGAATTATTAACTCCTGAAAAATCAACAAAATACCAAGAAAACCAAATATTAAAATTAAAATAAGAAAAATATAAGGAAAGAACAAATTATTTTGAGGAATTAAAAAGACTAACAAATGATGAACTTAAAAAGAAAAGTATAATAAAATTATGAAAGATTGTAAAGATACTAAATGTAGAATATATTATTTCAAGAATTAAAGAAAAGGTAATGAATAATCAAATGGAAGATCTAAAAATATTAATAAAAATGTTAATAACTGATGTACAAAATTTAAGGAATGAAATAAAAGAAGAATTAGATATACTAAAAATTGAAATTAGAGAATAAAAAGAAAATAATAAATGTAGAGACAAGAAAATAGATAAAAAAAAAACTTATAGAAAAAAATGTCAAGAATAGGAAAGAAACATATAGAACAAGAAAACCTAATTATAGAAACATGAAGTATGGATTATAATTTTAAAAAATATATTTTATCAAAAATATTAGAAGAAAAAGAAAATTCCAAAATTTTGTTAGAAGAAGGAAAAATTACAGAAGAAATTCAAGAAGAAAGTAAAGATGAATGAAGAACTAGATTTACTAATAAAAATTTTTGATCAATTAAGTCTAGAAATAGATGAATACCAAATTCTAATGAATACTGGAGGAGGACCTACCCGAGTAGGAACCTCTAATCAAAAATTTGATTTAGATGAAAGTTATGCACCTATATATAATAACTATATAAACAATTCTATGATAGAGTAAGAGATAAACAACCATTTAGAGAAAATAAATATAAAGATAGATTCGAGTTAAATGATAATTATGATAAACCAATTAATCATGGAGGAACAAAATTAGACTTAGATTGTGAAACAGATACTAAAAAAAACCTTAATAATTTGGGCAGACTCAATGATACTATTATTTTTATACAACAAAGATGATACATGGGAAAACCGAAAACACAGAAAGAATGATAGATTTCTTAATAGCATCATTTGAAGGAAATGTTAGAAATTGATGGGAATGAATAAATAATGATACAAAATCAATAATGAGAAGGAATATACAAACATAAATAATAAAATCAGATAAAGAAGGAATAAAAAGATTAGTAGCATACATTGCAAGTGAATTCTTAGGAGAATAATGTATTAGAAATTTTGAAGAAGAAGCAAGAAGAGAAAATGAAGATGCTATGATGAAATTAATAAATTTAACAATTTGTGATATGTGTAAAATAAAATAACATACCTGTGAATTTAGAAATTACTATTACTTACAATTCTATAAAAATGAAATTCAAGAAGTATACTTAGATATGTATTATACTAAATTGCCAGGAACATAGAGAATACATTTTAAAATAGAATTTGAAAAATATATTAAGGATAATAAAGGAATATCAAGAACTTTAGGATCAAAAATAAAATTTCTATTTGATAGACTTGCATATATATGTCAACAAAAATAATTATTAAAAAGATTAGGAAAATTAACAAGAATATATTGTGAAGATATGGAAAAATCTACACAATGGGGATGTTATCCCGAAAGAAAAAAATAAGAGAAAACGTAAAAAGAAAATATTTACAAAATTTAGAAATTTTAAGAAAATGAATATAAAACCTAGAAGAAGATACTATAAGAGAAGGTTTAAACCGAATAAACAACAAAAGAATAAAATCTATAATCAAAAAGATAAAATTCAATGTAAATGTTGGAATTCTGGAGAAATAGGTCATATAAGTCCAGATTGTAATAAAAAGAAAGTTAGAATATTACAAATATAATATTTAGGAATAGAAGATGAATTAAGTAAAATATCTGATATTGAACAATATTATGATCAAAAAATATATGTAAGTGAAACAGAATCAGAAGAAAATGAGTCAGAATCCGAATAAAGAGATTAAAGAAATAGAAAACAATAATATAAAAATACAGGAATACGAAGGAATAGAAGGAAATTAATTAAAAGTAACTTTTGATAATAATAAGTTCAAAAAATTACAAAAACTATCTTTAGATCTGAAAGTAGGAAAATGAGAAATCTTTGATAAATTTTGGAAAATAAAAAAGATAGCTATAAATGAATACTATAAGATTGAAAAAACTATAGATGTTAAAACAACTCAAAGAACACATAAATTAAACCTTTTAACAAAAAATACAGTTGATGAGTTATTATCAAAAATTAATAAAAAATAGAGTGAAAAGATTCAATATATTTATTTAGCAGGAATACAAATAATGTTTAAATCTTTATTTAGAGAATGAATAGATTCACCCTTAACAGTAAGTTTACATGATGGATGAATAATAAATTTAAGAGATAGTCATTTAGGAACCATAGAAGGAAATTTAGCATATAAGAAAATGATATTTACTTGTTACCCAAAATATTGTATCTCATTAAAAGATAAAAACTTTAATGAAGTCTTAGAATTACATTTTAAGTTACATAGGAATGATATAATGCAACTAGGAGCCCAAATCATGACTATTGAATATAGAACTTTATATACATTTACCAACTCTAATTATGGGAATATTTATTTTAAAAAACCATATATAGAAGTTCATAAGGAATTTAAAGATATTAGTAAAATTATAAAATCAAATAAACAAGTAAATTTGATTCCAAAGGAATATGAATTTATGATATCAACAGATAAGCCTGATTTAATAGAATTTAGGGAAGAAGAATGCCCTGATAAAAATATAATATTTAAAGACGGAAAATTAATCAGAAGATCAACAAGTTTTAAAATACTTAGATTATTAGGAGAAACTAGCTATGCAGGAGAAATGAAACTATATAGGAATACTGGAAATATGAAAATAAACAAAGAATATTTCAATGGAAGAGATAGAATATCAGGACCAAATATATTAATAAATATAGGAGCTAGTGAATGCCATATAACTTCAATAAGAAATAAAAGTCTAATACCTTATAAAACTAAACCATATAGATATGTAAACGTTGATGGACAAATACATACTACAGAATTAGAAGTTAAAGCACCTATAAAAATAGGAGAAAATGATCTTACAGTACCATGTTATATAGATGAAAGTATGAATATAAACCCTCACATATTAGGAATGAGTTTCTTAAATGGATTTGAGGATTATAGTACAAAAAAAACAGGATTATATATATTTCATAATGGACAAAACATATTATGTAATAAAGATGAATAATCAAATAAGTTTTCCATTAGCAGTATATATACAAGTTACCATTACAGAAACATATTTAACAACTTGTGCTTTAATAGACACAGGAAGTGATATAACTATATTTAAAAACTTCTTAATTAGGATATGGGAAAACAAAAGTAAAATAAAAATAACTTGAGTTATAGGAAAAGAAACCCAGATAATAAATAGTGCTGATAAGATTAATATAATTCTTGGAAGTAAACAAATACTAATTAATATGATATATAGTTATGATAAATTAGAATGTGATATATTATTAGGAAATGACTTTATACAACAGTTCCAATATTATAAACAAAATAATTATATGATTATGTTACAAACCCCTTGTGGGCATTTATTAAAAATAATAAAAGAATTTAGATCATACAGAGTTCAGCCAACCCAACTTGATGATAGATGGGAGAAAAAATCAATTATACAAAATGAAATAAAAAATAAAATAATAATGTATAAAAAGGTTCTAAAAACATGAGTAGAAATAAATATAGAAAAAATTAAAGAACAATTAGAAAAAATTTATGGAGAAAACTCATTGATATTTTGGAAATCATACCATCCTAAAACGAAATAGAATTAACAGAAAATAAGACCAATGAGATATACTATACAAGTTACACAAGAATTTAATGTCCAAATAAAAGAATTATTAGAACAAAAATTTATTGGATCAAGTAATGGATCCCATAGTAGTCCAGTCTTTATGGTAATGAAATATTCTGAGCAAGTTAGAGGAAAAGCCAGAATGGTCATAAATTACAAAGAATTAAATAAATATACTAGATTTGATGGATACTTTTTACCAGATAAAGAAGTCCTAATAAACATTGTAAAAGGAAAACAATAATATTCTAAATTTGATTGTAAATCAGGATTTTGGCAGATAAAGATGGAAGAAGATAGTATACAATATACAACTTTTAGTACACCTCAAGGCAAATATGAATGGTTAGTCATGACTTTTGGATTGAAAAATACACCTCAAATATATCAAAGAAGAATGGATAATATATTTAGAAAATTTAATAAATTTCTGATAGTATATATGGATGATATATTAGTATGTTCCAATAATAAAGAAGAACATAGAAATCATTTAATACAATTTATAAATGAATGTAAAAATGAAAGAATTGTCCTTTCTAAAAAGAAAATTATTATAGAAAAATAAGAAATTAATTTTCTTGGATTAATAATAGATAATAGATGAATTAAATTACAGACTCACATATCTAAAAAGATAAGTAGTTTTCCAAATAAATTAGAATCCAAAGAATAAATACAAAAAATTTTAGGATGTCTAAATTATATAGAAAGATTTATAGAAAATCTTTCAAAAAAGAGACATAAAATACAAATCTTACTTAGGAAAACAAATAATAAGGGATGAAATGATGAATATACAGAAATAGTTAAATCATTAGAAGAAGAATGTAAAAGTTTACCAAAATTAAGATTACCAGATGAAAAAGATAATCTAATCGTCAATACAGATGCCTCAGATAAATATTGGGTAGCTACATTAAAAACGGATTTAAATGAAATTTGTAGATATTCAAGTGGAACCTTTAACCAATCATAAATAAATTATATTACACATGAAAAAGAATTGTTAGCAATTATTAGAGGAATAAATAAAGTTCACATTATTTTTATTATCTAAAAAATTTATTGTTGAAACTGATAATTTTTAAGTTGCAGGATTTGTTAGGAATAAGTACCAATGGAACCTCAATATAGGAGATTACACGATGACAATCATATTTATCTTTTTATAATTTTGACATTATTCATATTAAAGGTGTTAATAATTATCTTGTAGATTTCCTTAACAGAAACATAGAATTCGCTGATGGATAAAAATAAGATCATGGAATTATACCAATCCGTCCTTAATATACAAAAAAGGACTGATTTTCTCCAAGAAGAAGCTGATGATATAGATGTTGGAGCCACAACAATATCAAATGAATTCACTGTAATGATAAAAACGTTGTTGGAAATAACTTCCGAACAACAGAAAAATTCCATAGAACTTAAAAAAGAGGTTGATGCCATTGCAGCACAACTGAAAAATATACTGTCTGAGACAGAAATACCAAGCAGCCCAAAAATGGGTCTTCCAAATTCATACCAAATAAATACAAATTCATACCAAACAGGTACAGCAAGAAGTAGCAGTGGACCCAGAAGGGACACCATACCAACAGGAGATGCCTCTCCAGTCATGTCAAATAAAAAAGTAATAATAAGAGCAAATAATTTCAAAACAATCAGCATCATGGACCCAAAAGATAAAGTCCATTTGGACAAAAATGAAGAAAAATATGCCATGATAATCCAAACAATTTATGAATTGAAAATGTGTGATACATATTTCATCTTTCCAGGACAAAATGCTTATCCCAAAGTTACAACAATGGAAGGAGAAAATCCCAACTTCGTAAAAGCAATGGCAGACTATAGATTCTTGGATTTAATATATCCAGGAAAAAATTTAGCTGAATTAGCAAAATTTGATGAAATACTACAACAAGAAGTATCAAGATATGCTAGAGGACGAAGAGTATATTTAGAATTTTGCTCAATTAGTCCAGAATTCAATGGAGTTATGTATTATCCAGTTAACCATATAATTTCAATTGGATACGTTGCAGTAAACTTCAACATAGATGTCATGGAAAGTGAAAGAATGCCAAAAATTACCAAGTCATTGATCAGACATAGAAGAGCCGTTGGAATCAAGGCAATATATGGAATTGCAAAAAATCTGTATGAAAAGAATTTATCATGTTTATGCCAATATGAAAACTAGATGCTAGTGACTAATGGAGGCTATGGAAAGTCCGAAATATTGAAGGACTACATTAAAAAATTTGATATACATCAATTCCTAGGATGTCCTACCACCATAGAGGAATCTTGCCAGCTGAGGGAGTGTCCAAGCTGTACAGCCAAGTTGCATGTGAAAATGTAGGACCATGAGGAAGAAAAATAGAACGGTGGAGCCCTGAATAAAGAAGATGTAACATAAAGACATTTGTTTTATGCAATAATAGAGTGATGCAGGAGGGTCCGAGTCAGATACTGTGTTGTCAGATAACACGTTAATGGCTCTAAGGTATCACCAGTTGGCAGATCGGCATAAGGATGGTAAGTGATCGCGTAACTTTGGTAATTGAGTCGTGTTTCGGTAATTTGGCCATAACTTTGGCTACGGTTATCAGAATCGCTATTATGACCACAATCCGGAAAGCTAGTTTCGACGCACACATTGTGCCCACCCACTACGCTCGGTGTGTGCCATTTTCATCCTCAAATTCCATTGTTTTCCCTTCCAAATTGCTATTTTTAGTTAACTTTTTCTATTTTTGGTAATATTTCGATTGCATGTTAGGAGATGATTTTAACCCGATTTGGGCTAGATTGTTTTGTAAAATACTTATTTTATTTCGTATTTTTGTTTGGCATAATTTTTGGAATTTTGCCATTTTTGGTAAAATTCAGATTTTGGCTATAAAGTCCGGCTTGTGGACTTATTTTGATCATTGCATGATATAACAAAATTCTCTAAACTTCAAAAATGTTTTCTCTATGTTTTTTGACGTTAATTTTGTGTTCTTCCCTGTGAATTTGCTGGTAGAATTAGCCTGCAGAATAATCACTATTCTGCCAGGTGTCAGTTGGTATCAGAGCTTCAATCTTCTTTCTAGGTGAGATTTCATCAGTTCCAATGGCTGGAGGTTGTGGTCGACGTGGGCAGGTTCCGATTGGGGAAGTCCAACACCGTGATCATAATATTTAGGATGCCACGATTGAAGATTTGCAGAGGCAAGTTGCAGAGTTAACCCAACGCTTCGTGGCGCGCGATTTGGAGGACCATGAGGTTTCCAAGCCTGAGTATGATTTTGCAGTTTTTGAAAATCCCTACCACCAACGTGATCTATTTCGGGAGCACCGTGGTCGGGAGGAGCGTCATAGGGATCTCAGTTTTTGCGTGGATCTGCCCGAATTTTCTGGTATGTTATAGGCTGAGGGATTTATCGACTCGATAAATGAAGTGGAACGTATCTTTGATTACAAGGAAGTGCCTAATTGTGTGAAGGTAAAATTGGTAGCCATCAAACTTAAAGGCAGGACGTCTGCCTGATGGGAACAGCTGAGGCGTTCATGGGACATGCAGGGCAAATCCAAGATTCCTGATTGGGAGAAGATGAAGAAAAAGATGAAGGGTCACTTTTTTCCCTTCAGTTATACTCAAACCTTATTTCAGTGACTTCATACGTTAAGGCAGGGTTTGAGATCAGTTGATGATTATACAAAGGAGTTTTACCAGTTGGTCGCCCGGAATGACTTATTTGAGACGGAGGAACAGATGGTAGCACGTTACTTGGGAGGATTGCGCCAACCCCTGCAGGATGTCCTCAGCTTTCACTCACAGTGGACAGTGTCGGAAGCATATCAGTGTGCACTTACCGTTGAAAAACAACATAACAGGAGGCCAGTGCTCAGGAACGATCAGAACAATCGACCAGTTCACCCTTAGGACTCCCGTCCCGTCCAACAGATACTGCAGGGTAATTCTAATCCTTTTATTAAGTGTTTTCGTTGTGGTGAACAAGGGCATAAGGCTACTGATTGTAGAAAGTCTGCTAGTCAAAAGGGGAAAATTTATTGATTGAAGAGGATGTGGTAGATGAGACTGAGGAGATTGGGGAGGCTATGTATGACAATGATGACATTGATGATGTGCTGTATGGAGATGGCCATGAGACTTTGGTGGTTCGTAAGAATTTACTGACTCTCAGGGGCTATTCAGGAGACGATTGGTTGAGGACCAATATTTTCCACACGACCTGCACAGTTGCTGATAAAGTCTGCAAAATGATCATTGACATTGGCAGTTGTGAGAATGTAGTGTCCGAGGAGGCTGTCCAGAAATTACAGTTAAAAACGGATCGTCATCCCAAACCATATAAGTTGTCGTGGCTGAATAAAGGCAGTGATGTAACCGTAGTTAGGCGATGTCTCGTCTCTTTTCAATTGGTAACAAATATTTTGATAATTCTTGGTGTGATGTTGTGTTAATGGATGCATGTCATGTATTGTTGGGTCGAACTTGGCAGTATGATCATAGTGATATCCATGATGGGCGGAAAAATACATACTTCCTTAGCATCAAGGGGAAGAATATTGTGTTGGCACCCCGGCGTGAAGTGCCCTCTCCTACTCCAGTAGTGAACAATACTAATCTACTTTCTATGTCCAGATTTTTGGAAGAGGTTGAGCATGGGAATGTTGTATATGCTCTACTACCTTGCGGGGATAGTGCAATGATGTTAGTGAAATCTGAGTTACCAGCAGAGGTGCAGCAACTATTAGCGGAATTTACTGACCTTATGCCAGAGGACCTTCCTCCTGGACTACCGCCTATGAGAGATATTCAGTATCAGATTGATGTTGTTCCAGGATCGAGTTTACCTAATCGACCTGCATATTGCCTCAGTCCCAAGGAGGCTAAAGAGTTACAGCAGCAACTGATGGAGCTATTGGAGAGAGGTTATATTCGCGAAAGCATGAGCCCTTGTGCAGTCCCTGCGTTGGTTGTGCTAAGAAAGACTGTTTATGGCGTATGTGTGTTGACAGTCGAGCAATAAATAAAATTACTATGAATTACAGGTTTCCAATTCCCCGTCTGGATGATATGTTGGATCAACTATCCAGCTCTACGATCTTCTCAAAGATTGATCTGGAAAGTGGATACCACCAGATCATAATAAGGCCTGGAGATGAATGGAAGACAGCTTTTAAAACGCAACACGATTTATATGAGTGGATGGTCATGTCTTTTGGGCTATCCAACGCTCCCAGTACGTTCATGCGGTTTATGCACCAGGTCTTGCGACTTTTTATGGGAAAATTCATTGTGGTTTATTTTGACGATATCCTCATTTATAGTCCGACGCGGGCCTCACACTTTGATCATCTTCACCCTATTTTTGAGATGCTGAGAAGGGAATGCTTATTTGTTAATCAGAAGAAATGTTTATTTTTCACAACTTTTGTAACTTTCCTTGGTTTTGTTGTGTCTACTGATGGTGTTCATGCAAATCAATCAAAGATAGATACAGTCTTGGAATGGCCTAAACCTAGAAACTTGCACGATGTTAGGAGCTTCCATGGGTTAGCATCATTCTATCGGCGATTCATCAGAAACTTCAGCACTTTGATTGCTCATATTACAGAATGTCTTAAGGGTCGTGATTTCACATAGTCTGAGGAAGTAGAAGCCATTTTTTAGTTAGTCAAACAGAAGATGACTGAAGCACCTGTCTTGGCACTCCCTAATTTTGACAAGGTGTTCGAGGTCAATTGTGATGCATCAGGCGTTGGCATTGGAGGTGTTCTGAGTCAATCAGGGTGACCGATTACTTTCTTCAGCGAGAAGCTCTCGGGATCCAAGAAAAACTATTCCACCTATGACCTAGAGTTATATGCCATAGTTCGGTCCCTAAAACATTGATGTCACTATCTGGTACAGCGGGAGTTTATTCTATTTACTGATAATGAGGCCCTAAAATACAATAATGGTCAACATAAGCTGAGTAGATGACACGCCAGTGGGTGGCGTACTTGCAGGAGTTCACCTTTACACTCAGGTACCAAGCAGGGAGCCTAAATTGCGTCGCAGATGCATTGAGCCGTCGTATTATGCTCATCACCACTACTAGTACCAGAGTTATAGGTTTTGAGACTTTTTCAGATATGCATGCTGATGATCCTTCTTTCGGCAGTATATTTCAAGAGGTAACTAAAGGTCATCGTCATGATTTTGTTTTGCATAATGGCTATCTGTTTCGTGGATTACAGTTGTGGATTCCAGATTGTTCATTGAGGCAGCAAATTATCAGTGAACTTCACAATGAGAGGCACTTTGGCCGAGATAAGACATTGACCCTTATCTCTTCTGACTTTTATTGGCCCAAGTTGACCAGTGATGTTGCGTATTATGCCAACCGTTGTTATATTTGTCAGCGGTCTAAAGGAGTTCTCACCGATACTGGCCTGTACACCCCCTTACCTGTTCCTGAAACTCCTTGGTTCGATGTTAACATGGATTTTGTATTGGGCTTACCCCGTACCCAATGAGCCGCGGATTCTATCCTTGTTGTGGTTGACAGATTTTCAAAGATGGCACATTTTGTAGCTTGCAGGAAGACTATGGATGCTACTCGGATTGCCCACCTTTATTTCCGGGAGATTGTGCATTTACATGGTATTCCTCGATCTATCACTTTAGATCGTGATTCCAAGTTCATCAGTCATTTCTGGAAGAGTTTGTGGGGACGGCTGGGGACACAACTGAATTTTAGCAGTGCCTATCATCCCCAGACAGGTGGTCAGACTGAAGTAGTGAACCGGAGCTTGAGCAATCTTTTGCAATGTTTGGCAGGAACTAAGCCGAAGTAGTGGGATTTAGCGTTACCTCAAGCAGAATTTACCTATAACAGGACGACAAACAGAACCACTGGCTTCAGTCCACTTCAGATTGTTTATGGTCAGAACCCATCTGGGGTGCTGGATTTCGCCCCTATCCTACGCGTAGGACATTTCAATCTTAAGGCAGATGAGATGATAGATCATCTTCGGGGTATCCATGAGCGAGTGAAGTTGGCAATTCATGAGAACAATACCAAGTACAAAGCTCGCGTTGACAGTCATTGTCATCAGGTTTTTTTTATGTTGGTGATTTTGTCTGGGCTGTTTTAACGCGTGATCGTTTTCCTGTTGGTGAGTATAATAAGCTTAAGGATCGAAAGATTGGGCCTTGTGAGGTACTACAGAAGATCAACGATAATGCTTACAAGTTGCATCTTCCAAGTCACTTGAGGACCTCTGATGTCTTTAACGTGAAACACCTCAGTCCTTGTTTTATGGATTCTGACGACACTACCCCGAACTCGAGGACGAGTTCTTTTCAACTCGGGGCGACTGATGCAGGAGGGTCCGAGTCAGATGCTGAGTTGTCAGATAACACGTTAATGGCTCTAAAGTATCACGAGTTGGCAGATCGGCACAATGATGGCAAGTGATCGCGTAACTTTGACAATTGAGTCGTGTTTCTATAATTTGGCCATAATTTTGGCTACGGTTATCAGAATCGCGATTATGACCACAATTCGAAAAGCTAGTTTCGACGCACACGTTGTGGCCACCCAGCTATGCTCGATGTGTGCCGATTTCATCCTCAAATTCCACTGTTTTCCCTTCCAAATTGCTACTTTTAGTTAATTTTTTCTATTTTTGGTAATATTTCGATTGTATGTTAGGATTTGAGCTAGATTTTTTGCATTATACTTAATTTTATTCCATATTTTCGTTTGCGTGATTTTTGGAATTTTGCCATTTTTGGTAAAATTCGGATTTTGGCTATAAAGTCCGGTTTGTGGACTTATTTTGATCATTGCGTGATATAATAAAATTCTTTAAATTTCAGAGACGTTTTCTCTGTGTTTTTCGGGGTTAATCTTGTGTTTTTCCCTGTGAATTTGCTAGTAGAACTAGACTGCAGAATAATCACTATTCCGCCTAACGTTATAGAGCCACGATAGTCTTAGTGGAAAAAACTTTTGATAAAACTCTATAATTGGAGTATGATATAATGAATGATGTAAGAAGGCAATAATATTGCCTCATTTGTTTGTATAAATAGAGGCATTTAGGCTACATGAAGAACATAATGAATTGGAGAGAAAAAAAATTGAGCACTCAACTTGTGAAAAACTCAAATCTTCTGTTAAAATCTTATACCAATCTTTTAATATCAATACTACTTTGATATTATCATTCACATTCCAATCATCTTAAATAGATATGAGTTTCTAAACTAGCTTTCCCATAAATTCTTGAAGGGTTGAAGAAGAAATTTATTTATTACTTTAACAAAAAGAGAGTTTTCTTTATTTAGGATCCGTAGTTTTGATTCTAAGAAACGATACAGAGAAGACAAAAAGGTGAAATAGCAAAGAATCCTATTGAGGCAGAATGCCGTTCGAGGGAACAGTTTGCACATTCAAAGCCTGAAGGTTACTCGATTCTAAGGAGAAAAACTTAAAAATCAGAATCAATGTAAAACTATTGTTTTTTGTTAAATTTAGAAATAATTCTTTTAAGATCATAAAGAATAGTAGGGATTAATCATTTCAATGTTTATAGTTGGATGTTCATTTATAATGTTAGAATTATTATCTCATTATATTATCTGATATGCCAGGATATATAGTTAAAGGATTAGATAATTTGTTAGATAAATTGTTAGATGAAATAAAATTTACTTATCAAGAACTGGATAGGGTAGAAGAAAAGTTAGAATATGTTGAAAATATAAATACATCAATTGAAGAACTTGATAAAAAATTAAGAGGATATGTTAAAGATTATTCTAACATACTACAACTTAAAATGAAATTGTATAATAAAATTCAAGAAAGAGGAAATACTAGCCATGTTTAAACTACTATTGATTTATTATAAGATATACCTATTTCAAATAAACTACTACAAGAATATAAAAAAATTAATCTAACTTTAAGATTTTTATATCTATAATAAATAATAGATTATATTTTTCTAAATTAAAAGAATATTTAGAATATACAAAAAATGATTAGAATTTGCAGAATAAAAACAAAAAATTGAAGAATATACTAATTTATTGGAGCAAAGAATGAATTTATATATAAGAGAAGGATATGTTTGGCAATAAATGAAAACTCATATCATTAAAGATAATATAAACTTTTTAACCAATTTTATAAAAAGATCAGTCAACCAGGCCAATCATAATAATGCCCCTTCAAAAATCATACCAAAGATACACTAATTACAATATAATTAAATTAAAAGCTTGATTTGCAATTAGTATTTTCGCAAAAGGTGGGTTCTGTTCAATTAATTTTTGGAATGTGCCTCGACTCTTGAGACTATAAGGTCCATAAAATCAGATTTGCAATGGCTAGATATACGGAAAACTTTCACTCTTCACCAGCGGACCCCCCACAATTTGAATTGTCTCGTCAAGAGAAAAAAATAAGGTGTTGACATTGACAATCTTTGCTGTATGTGGGGACTCTCTCTCTCTCTCCCTACAAATATATACAGATTTATGCATTTATTTTCTCTCTACGTGTGTCTTTTGCATTACGTATTTGACTTTAATGATGTGGTTGCTCAAGGGCACATATAATATCAGTGGGGTTCCTTGAATTGACGGTGGGAGGATGCCTTGATGCTTGCCAATTTTTAATTTATATTTCTTTTTTTTTTTTTGTAGACAGTCAGCTTTTATGAGGTAAGGCAAGAATGTGACAATTTTAGTTTGATTTGAATTTGAAGTTCCTCCAGGAAGATTTTCATTTGTTGTACTTGCACATATAATTTTTTATGTAATTTGACACAGATAATTCTGGGCTGGAGTTATTTGTTGAATTTGTCCTATTAGTCTTCTAATTTATTTATTGTTTATCAGTCAATAAAATATCTAGTAGCATAATTTTGTTCATATCATGAGTGTATTGGCGTCAAATGACGTCGTTAATTTTATATTATATATGTTCATCCTTTGACATTTAGCAAGTAGTTTAGTAATTTGGTGGGGGCTGGATCCGCCTGTCTATATAAAAATTAACCAGCAGAGAAGTGACTTGTAAATTTGTTAATTGGACATCTAAACGACGATAAACTAAGCCTTGTTTTTAACCTGTTTTCGACTTTGTTCGCTTTTTCAAAGGTTGAAAGCAATTATACCCTATTCTTGATAATCACTTTGTGCTTCTTTTTTTGTATGTGATTAATTGGTTATAAAGAGACTGAGCTCTACTTTTCTAGCTGAAGTTAGAGGTCTCTTTCTATCGCTTTTATTTTTTCCACATCAAAGATTTCTATTCATTGGCATTGTATTGATACTTAAAATCAGCAGTTGATTTGATTCTATGATTATCAATTTATGTTGTTTTGCTTATCATTAATGAATACTTTGTAGTCAAACCTATACAAAACTAATCAATGACAAAATATTCAAACCTGCAGCTCTTATTGTCACCAACCCTTTACTAATTAATAGCCAAACCTTTCTGTCTCTTTGTTTTAACAATATTAGTTGATGTACAATTTTCATATTGGCTGTTGTTTTTTATTTATTTATTATTTTACATATTTAGTGGACTTACGCAGTGATTCCAAGAACATTCCTTTCTAAGTATATATATGTACAAATTGCTTCTTGTGGGTGCAAAATAAACGTCTTTCTATCTATAAAACATGGAGGTGTTTCCAATCATATAACTCCCATCCCAGTTTTCATTCAATAGATAATTGCACTTTTTATCAAGCTTGGTACGAATACGATCCTTGGATTGACCTAACTACAAGGTTTTCTAGTTTGGTGTACTGTTTTGCCATTAAATATCTGATTTGCTCCCCATTTTCTGCAATCAGCAAGAAGAGGAGCTTGAGGTAAGAACTGTGGATTTTGCATTGTGGCAAGATATTATGGCTTTGGATCATGTTATGAATCATTCTAGTTTGTCGTAAGATTTGATGACATTTTATGCTGGTTGTTCTCTTCCTTTGCTTGAGCTTGAGACTGGTTACCCTCGGCTGAATTTTTCTAATTTCAAGATGGAAATTTCATGAATGTTTTGAATATTGGAACTCAGTTCTAATTTATTTAGTAGAAACACTGGAACTTTCACCTTGGGAAAACAATAAGAAGTAGAAAAAATAATAATATATACTCAACCGGGTTTGCAATTTTCTGAGTACTGACACTAGCATACGACTTTATATGAATGAACTATTTGTACCTTTCATTTGTTCTGTATTATTGAGTGAATAATTGAGTTCTGATGTGATTTTCATGCCCCCATGTTTTATTTTTTGATTTCTGACTAATGGGAATCATATATTTGTGCCAATGGACTTGGTACACCCCTTATCTTGTTTCTGTTTTCCCTGTCTTTTTTTCTTTGCTGGAATTATTCCTTTGGTCAAAAATCTCAAATTTATTGTTTTATTTATTTTGGTATTCCGTGTTACCTTATACTTGGCATCAGATATTCAGGAAGCTATTAATGATAAAATTTTGGAAGCTGAACATTGATAATTCATGTACAAGACAGGATGGGCTAATCACGCAAGTCCTGAAACCTTTTTTGAGAGACACAATAGCATGCCAGGAACGAATTCACGTTTTCTTACTTTATGACGTAAAACTCTTTATGCTTTCTGTTGTCTTATTGTCTGAATTCTTCCTAACAGAAATATATCCATTTACAGCCTTGTCAAGGAAAATAGCAAACAAAACAACACTTCAATGGAAGATTCCCCTGAAACACTTCCGTCACTTATCAAAGCTATTGCTTCAAATGAGGTAGCTGACTTTGATAGCATTAAAGAGCTTGATGATTTGAATGATCGACTCAAATCAAACGGCCACCCTTCCAGCTCTTCAGCTATAGTAAATTCTTAATCTATGCTATTCTTCAGTAGTACTTGTCATTTTTCAATCTGTATGGCCAAGTGAATATAATAATGTCTATAAACATGAATACCTTTTGACTCAGTTTTAAAAAAATTGTTAGTTACAGTATACCTTTTTCCAAACTAGTAACTAAACTTGCATTTTTGTTTCAGTTTTGGCACTCTGTCTACCTCCATTTTTTGAAAACAATTGCCTACTTGTATGATGGAAATGATGATGTTGCTTAAAAGTCCATTAATGTATTGGTTTAATCATCCCGATTGTCGGAAATGCTTATCTAAAAAATCCAATGCATTTACAGAAATGAAAGTTAACTCTTCTTGAGTTCTTATGAATCCATAACCTACATATGAATTACCTTATTGATATGTGTGTATGTGTACTGGCATGAGTAATTCAACACCTTGCTAATATATTACTATTTAACTCATAATCTCAGGCACTTGAAGAAGCTGCTGTGAAAGGACGAAATGATTTTTCTCAGTCTCAAAGGATGCATTCTGTTTCTATCAGCATGCCACCTTCTCCTATTGAAGCTCATTTGCAGGACACAAGAAAGGTTCTTTTCAGAGATGACTTCGGAAAACAATTGTGCACTGATATTCCCAATTCTGAAAGTGCTCAGGGAAAAAAGATGAGATTTTATTCTCAGCCAATGCCAAAAGGTTCTGCATTTAATGAGCCCCTTCCTACTAGACAGTCTCCCAACCCGACAGACCTCCCACCAAGGAATCCTAGGATTAATAGGCTGAAGGATAACAGATACGACTCTTTCAAGACATGGTCTGGGAAACTTGAGAGACAAATATCAAATTTGCGTGGTAAGCCTAGGGAATCTGAGCAAGATTCTAAGATTCCAAAACCTGCAGAAGTCGAAACTCTACCTGTGGACAGATACTTTGATGCCTTGGAGGGACCAGAATTGGATACCCTACGGGTATGTTTTTTTTATTGATCAGTCTTGTGGTTTAACTTGATGTGCATCATTTCTTCGCCAGTTGAATGGTCGCATTTGCAAACCATATGCAGTAGAGTAGTACTGATCTGGAAGAAAGTAATTTCTTGGAAGATATTTTTCTCTTCGAACTGTCATGTTTCATCGCTTTACAACGTCTACTGAATTTTTATGGCAACCTATTCACCCCCCAACAACAACAATTAAAGACTGTACGCACAAATTTTTTTTCAATATTATTGTAGAGGAGTGTATGCCATTTAAGTAATTATATCACGTCTGTAGAAATTTCTTATATATTTTCCAATAATGACTTCTGTAATGCAGTTTTATTAGTAGAATTGTGGTGTTTATTTATGCCAAATAATTTATTTCTCCTATACAGGCGTCTGAAGAAATACTTCTTCCTGAAGATAAGCAGTGGCCATTCCTTCTACGCTATCCCGTCTCTTCTTTTGGTATCTGTCTTGGTGTTGGCAGCCAAGCCATTATGTGGAAAACCCTTGCTACTTCTCCCTCTACAAAGTTCCTCCATGTCAGCCCTGACATAAATCTAGTTTTGTGGTGCATATCTCTTGCTCTTATGGCAGTTGTCTCTTTCATATACGGTTTGAAAGTTATTTTCTACTTTGAAGCCATTCGTCGTGAGTACTATCACCCAATACGTGTTAACTTCTTCTTTGCTCCTTGGATTGCCCTTCTATTCTTGGCTCTTGGAGTTCCGCCATCGGTTTCTGAAAATCTGCATGCATCTCTATGGTACATTCTTATGACCCCGATTTTTTGCCTTGAGCTTAAGATATATGGACAGTGGATGTCGGGAGGACAACGGAGACTTTCTAAGGTGGCGAACCCCTCAAATCATCTCTCTGTTGTTGGGAATTTTGTTGGTGCCTTGCTTGGTGCATCCATGGGGCTAAAAGAAGGACCTATTTTTTTCTTTGCTGTTGGATTGGCTCATTACACAGTCTTATTTGTTACTCTCTATCAGAGACTTCCAACAAATGAGACACTTCCAAAGGAGCTCCACCCGGTTTTCTTTCTCTTTGTTGCTGCACCTAGCGTTGCCTCTATGGCATGGGCAAGGATTCAAGGATCCTTCGATTATGGAGCACGGATTGCCTACTTCATCGCCTTGTTCCTTTATTTCTCACTGGTTAGTTTCTTGGACACCAAAGCTTTGTATTTATATGCATTTGGTAAAGAGGATTGGATCGCTCCGGACAATATTGAGGAAGAAAAAGAAGTTAAAATTTTGTCCATGTCTACTTCTGCTTGACGTGTATAGCTAATCTATTTCCATGCTATTCTATCTTATACAGGTTGTTCGTGTTAATTTCTTCCGAGGCTTCAGGTTTTCATTGGCATGGTGGGCTTATACATTCCCTATGACTGGAGCTGCCATTGCCACAATCAGATACTCAAACATGGTAACAAACCCAGTAACAAAAACTTTAACCGTCATCCTTTGTGCTGTCTCTACACTTACAGTGTCAGCACTGCTCGTGACAACCATTATTCAAGCCTTTGTACTCAGAAACCTATTCCCAAATGACATAGCCATAGCGATTAGTGAGAGGAGGACTAAACCCCGAAGATGGTACCACAGAAGAGCTGGAAGTTCTGATACTAGAGACATTGATCAATTCCTAAAGTGCATAGATTCAGATGGCAAAGATATCGAGGCTTCTCTTACAACTGCTAGCTCCAACAACCAGGAGGTTACTTCTGTTTCAGAAGATGTCCAAGACAATCATTCTCATATGGTGCCACTGCCCTGAAATCTTTATGGCATGTTTGGTATGGTGGACTTCACAGTTAATATTAAAGAAGAAATAAGTAAAAAGGGCGTTGCACTGATGTTGAGTACTGGGTTCGTCACAGCACGTTGGAGGATTGTGTAAATTTTGTGTACTTGATTAAGGTAGGAATTCTTACTAGAGGGTTCCAGTGAACTTGATTGAGCTAAGAGGAAGATGAGGTTTTATATGATAGATGAGAGTAAGTTAAAGGTACTTTTTAAGCTCTAAACTGCAAGGGTCTCCTTCATGTATTAAAGGTTTTTAAATATTATCGTTTTTGTGTTCATTGACAAAAGAGTTGTATAACCTTTTTCAAGGTATAACCCACTGTTGCTTATTTTTCGCTAACTGTTGAGAGCACTTCATTTAAAAATTCTGAAAATATGAAAAAATTTAGAAAAAAGATTTCTTGACTAGTACTTGACTCAGATTGAGTATATTCAAAAATGAGAAAAAATATTACTTGACTAAGGTCGAGTTTCTTGACCTTGATCAAGAAAAGATGAAAAAATTAATAAAGATCCTCATTTTTTCTCAAATAGGCAGATAAAAAACACAATAAAAAGTGATTTGATGTTCAAAGGGAAATTTCCCTTCTTATTGAAAGAGAGAAATCTGAGGTGTAATGGACTAGGGTGGAATCTACTCGAGTCTCAAGTCATGTCGAGAACGACACTATGATTTGTGTTAGCACATCATTAAAGGTGCACGTAATTAATTTCTTTTTTCCTTCAAAAATTGGAAAACAACCATTTATATAAAAGTAAATTTAAGTTACTTTCAAGCTTTAAAAAAATGCAAGATCCTGCATTACCAGAATCAACTTATGATGCCAAAAAAAAAAAATGCCAAGTAATCTGGAATTGGTTATGAGGCTATTCATGCATGCAAGAACGATTGTGCGTTATTTTGGAAAGAGTATGAATTTGCTGTTAGGTGCCAAGAATGTGATGAACCACAATACAAACCCAATTTTGACAAGGGGAAGAAGTGCCTCAAAATGTATTGCAATATTTTCCATTAAAAATAAGATCACAGAGATTATTCATATCAAGACACACCACAAAAGTTATGAGATGGCACACACAAGAACGAGTTGAACTAGGTGTTGTAAGATATCCAACTGTTTGTGAGGCACAAAAAGATTTTGATAAGCTATATCTAGAATTTATGCAAGACCGTCGCGCGGTTAGGTTGGGTCTCGCCATAGATGACTTCAATCCGTTTGGCAACATGCATATTTGCTAGAGCATGTGGCCAATTATTCTTGTACAATACAATGTGACGCCATGAAAGTGTATGAAATAACCATTTATTATTGTGTCACTAGTTCCACAGCCATATGCACCAAGAAGAGATATATATGTTTGTTTGAGACCACTAGTAGATGAATTCAAGGAACGATGAAAGTTGGCGTTGACATGTTTGATGCTTATAGTGCTCAAATGTTTTCTATGCGTATAGCTATAATGTGGTCCATTTATGATTTTCCTACTTGTGGAAATTGTTGACCTCAAAAAACGCGATGCGGATAACAAATGTCGGGCTCATTCACGTTAACTCAAGCAAATTTCGACACGCTTTGATCGGAGTAACGAAAGGGAGGAAAATGTGAATGCGGGAGATGCTGTTAAGGGATAGAATCTTATATCGAATAAAGATGTAAACATAAATCAACTTATAAAGGATTGTGTTACTTTTCTTAATAAGATTGACCTTTTAAGATTGAACCATAATTCTTAACATGGTATCAGAGCTCATTAAGCTCTAACTAGTAATTCGATTATGTTAAGATTCCAAAAGTGAGCATATGGATTTCAAGATTTGTTTGCTCAAATGAGCCACCATCTTGCGGTGGCATATTAAGGGATAGAATCTTATATCGAATAAAGATGTAAACATAAATCAACTTATAAAGGATTGAGTTACTCCTCTTAATAAAGTTGGCCTTTGAAAATGGAACTCAAATTCATAACAGATGCTTCACGACGTGAGACACAAGTGTTCGAGCATCGGCGGGTGAAACAAAGATGATTGCTCTAACAATCACCAATCAAATGCCTATGATTATTCGCTAAAGATCAAGCTAAAAAATATGGAACAAGCAAGATGATATATGGAGAATTTTCCCTTTTAAAACTAGTGCGCTAGAAAAAATGTTCAGGATGCCGTTTTGTATTTCTTTTTAGATTTTTCAAGATCCCCTCTTACATTTACAAAGACTTTCTATTTATAATATTTTGGCCGACGTGGTATCCATTGAATCAGAACCACGTGGTTTCATCTCCTGACTTCACATCACTGTCTGTCATACAATAAATACATTGATAACGGTAAACCGCCTTATACATTAGACTGACACCTGATATTCTTTATTACAAATGTTAAATCAATTATTTTTAAAGCTTGTCTGCAAATCTTATAAAAGACAACCTCAGCTTTAGATGAACTAAGGCCTCGGTTGGAGGAAGTTTTGTATTGGTCTCCTGTGTGAAGAGCTTCGTCTTCCTATCAATCACACAATAGAATTATCGATTGTCAAGAATGCATGGATGATATTAGCTACGTAATTGAGAATTGAAATAAATAATAATAGGTGGATTCGTAATCCAATATACTCATTACATATACAATTTTAATTTTACAAGATTCTGTAGATTAATTTAGAATAAATACAAATCATAAATATATTTTGTTCGCTTACTTTGAATCTGATAAGAAACTAGTACACTTGATTGAATTTTTTTCCTCATGGGACGATACGCATACGCATACTCATTACATATTACTTGTCAACGATCTCATACACTTGTGAGTTTCGTACGAACATCGAAGAATTTGTTCAGTCTCGAATCAAATTCGACCATTGGGGTTGAGTTCGCCACTTGAAGCATCAGATCGATGATAAAATAGTCAAGTCCCATATTTAGGACAGTGCTGGCCAAGAACAGTATATGTCCATGTTTGAGCTACATTCTCATTTTCGTTTTCATTCTTCTACTTATTTTCAATCACACATTTTTCAATAAAATAATATTTTTCATCACATCAATAACTTTTTCTTCTATTTCAACCACATATTTATCATCACATTACAAAAAAAAAAAATACATTCTTTCCATTTTAATGTGTATCAAACACATTCTATGTGTACATGATTTATTTATTTATTTGTAAAATGAAATGTGTGCTTTTTGTGAATTGGGTTATTGTAAGATATGTAGTTGACATTATGTTGATTTATATTCTAATATTTAATTTGAATTAATAGCTTAGTTCCTTTTCGGTGAATTACACTTGTCTTTCTATGCTTACTTATTGGGTTTTCAAATCTAGGATTTTAAATAGCTTTTTCTTCTTGTATTTTTTGTTGTTGGTATAGTTGTAAGTAGCGGTGGAGTCAGAGCGAAGGAAATTGAGAATTCAATTTTCATCTCTGGTCTATGTGTAATCTCCATATACTTTTTAGAAGGTTTTAGTGAGCAGTTTCTTAAAAGGATTTAGTGATAGAAATAAACAATATTTTATCTATTCAGAAAAATATATTCAATGAAATTGATAATGATGTAATTATACGAAAATGCATCGACGAATAATTATATTTATATTATTTATAATTATTTTTGCTATATAATTTTTGCCCATCCAATTAAAATATCTTGACTCCGCCGCTGTTTATAGTGTGATAGATATATAAAAATATTGTGGATGTATAGTATTTAAATGAATAAATGTAATACAGACAATATTTAAATATGATGCGGATGTAATAGTATTTTTTTTTTTAAGTTCTAAAATTTTAATAGGAATGACAGTGAGATACATATATATGGTAAGTGTAAATAGCGACTCACTTGTTTTTCTTTCTAGAATTGTGTCCCGAATAGAAAAATGATTTGATGAAAATTATATATAAAAGTCTAAAATAACTCTAAAAAGAGTCCTTAAATACATTTCATGTAGAATTTGAGTAACTGGGAAACTAACAAAAGCTGACATTTCTTTCTGTTTCGTGGACTTTGGTCCTCCACATTAAGGGGGTGTTTGACATCCATTTTTGTAAAAAAAATGTGTTTTTGAATAGTGATTGATGGAAGAATGTGTGGTTAAAAAGTAAGGAGAATTTTTAGGTTTATGTGTAATATTATTTTATTGATAAAATGTGTGGTTGAAATGAAGAAAGAGAAAAAAATGAGAATGAAAATGAGAAAAAAATGGGTGCCAACCGGGGAGTAATTGTTTGTTCATCTCAATTCCTTTTTATATATTTACATAGTAGGTCTTTCAAATTTTAACTTGAATACATTGATCCCCAAATTCCATAATTCGTCCAAATTCACTCATTTTCAATTCAAACTTATCCAAATCAAATTTTCATCTAAATCAATAATCAAATAAACAAAAATAAGTATCTATTCAATATAATCACCTCTAAATGTTCTCTTTTAATGACTCAAAAAGTATAAAATCACACTAATCACACACACACACACACACACGTATATATATATATATATCTTTCTATATAAAAAGTGCCTATCTAACGGAATTTGTTGGTTTAACGGAAAAACTAACGGAATTTCTTGGTTTAACGGAAAAACTAACGGAATTTCTTGGTTTAAACAGGCAGCTGCACCTTCTTTCAATATTTTTATCATAACTTTGTATTCCGATATCCGATTGAGGCGATTCAAAATGCGTTGGAAAGCTAACTCATTTGCATACAACTTTGATTCAGACATCATTCTCCAATTCGATCTCTTTCTATGCCAAAAATAGGTCTCAATATGAGACTAAAATATCGGAGCATAACTTTTCGGTTGGAAATTGATTTGTGATCATCTTTTGTCTAAATTTGATTCCATTGACGTCTTCCTTTATCCAATTGACTCCGAGTACTCTCAAATCTTCATCGTGAGGTTCGGCACAACTTTTAAGTATTTACATTTTAGCTCCCGAACTTTGGATCCCTTACAATTTAGCATTTTCCTCCAAATTTGTCAACTTTTACTTATTTTCTTTGATCTCACCAACTTACATCATAACATCAAAATCACACATCTAATTATTTATCAATTACATAAACATTACATCATTAATTATTTAATTAACCAAAAAAATTACATCTTTATTAATAACAAATTAATTCTTAAACAAAACTAAGCAGTGAAACGGAATATATTACATCATTAATTATATATATCTTCTATATATTAAAAGTGCCAATGAAACGGAATATCCTGCTTGGACGGAAAATTTAATGGAATTTCTTATTTTAAGCAGTGGGCCCCACTCCTATGTGTGGGGGTGTAGCCCATTGTGTACAAAAGTTGATGTGCAAATAAAATTTTCCTTTTTGTTTTGAGTGGAGATTTGAGATGGATCCGGTTATGGGGTGGAGATTGGAAGATTTGGTGCCCAAGTATGGAATAGGGCTGCAACTCATGGTTAAAAAGATGGAGGCATCCATTTCTGATTCTTCTTGACATATGTCTTACACGAATCATTTTTCTTCATCGTCCTAATTTCATTCTTTACATTTTGAAAATATATTGAAGGCTTGTCGAAAATGATTGGTTAGAAATCAAGAATGGCTTATATTTTTCATGAAATTAATATTTTCTGTATCTTAGTTAACAATCAAGAAATCGTAGTATTTTACATATTTTTCAAGTTCAAGAATCATGATAATATGAAAAATTCATGTTGAAAAAAAAGAGGTTTTTGGATTTCCCGATTGAATTTGAATATAGATTTTACATTTTAAATATTATTTTTTTATTATTTTTCTTCGCGTTTGTGAAACATAGCGTATGATCTATAGTCGGGGAGGCATTATAGTAATTTGGATATGAATAAGATTTTTTATTCTCAAAATGAACAATATAAATAAAAGATTCTACAACGTTTTTTACAGTTTCATCACTTTGATAAAAAAAAATTAAAAAATAATCAAAATCAAGTTAAATTTATTTCGATTATAAAAAAGGCAATATTCTAAAATAGATGGGTATGGTGATACGATAGGGTCTTTGAAAAAGAGGATAGCATGAAAATAAAAAATGCATTTTGCAAGACCAAACACCATTTTCGAAAGCATTTGCCCTCCTATTCAACGAGACTAATTTACATTTATTTCGCTTATAAAAAATCAATATAATACTAAGTCCATGTTTTATTGAGATTAAGATCGAAATTTTAGTGAATTCTGACAAAAGTTGATAAAATATATCATTGAAAAGTTGTAGATTTCATAAAATATGTTGTTAAAATTAATTGTTAATTTTGATTTAAATTTTACTGCTATAGATTTGGTGAAATAGCAAAACATGCACTTGATTGTTCAACAGTTGAATTGATGGGACATACTGGAGAGGTATCTCTTAAATTTTTCTTCAAACTAGATTTTTATTATAATAAGTTATTTAAAAAATAATTGTATTTTTTATTAATTGTGTAAACCTATTCAATATTTATTTTGTAGAAAAATCGACCATATGTTAAAAGCGTTGCAGAGAAATTATCAAAATTTTTTTGGAAGATTCAAGTTTATGTAGATCCGGAGAAACTAAATGAGAAAAAATATAGACAGTTTAATGTCCTCTATATTGAAGCAGTGCAAGATGATGAAAACACTGAATCGTCATCTTAGAATCAAAATTATCTCAAACGGCTTTCATAAAACTATGAGCGATATTTATTTATAGGACAATGCTATAGATTCTATTAATACTCTTTTTTTAATATATCACAATGTGTAATTATTTATCAATTATATAAACATTACATCATCAGTTATTTAATTAACCAAAAAAATTACATCTTTATTAATAAAAATGTAATTCTTAACCAAAAAAACTATATATAAACTAAGCAAACGTGCATTGCACGTTGCTTAAACCTAGTATATATATATATATATATATATATATATATATATATATATATATATATATTCTATTTTTCAATCATTTGAATGACACTTTTATGTTAAAGAGAAAACAGAAAGAACAATCCATTGGCTTATGATACATGTCAAACTCAGCAGAACATGCTCAAAACACTTCTCTATCTCTCTCTCTAAAAGGTTTCATCGTGATGGTGCAAGTGGTTGATTAACGGCACATTTGCTTTGAACAACCCTAGCTCTAAATCTCTGAAAAGACAAGTGAAGCCGTTGTCTGGGTTCACGCCAAATTTATTGGCTCAGGCTGAGAAGAGCCGCAGCCGCCTTGGAGCCATTCGCGTTAGTGCGCAGATCACCTGGCGCAGGAAGTCGTTCCGGTGTCTCTCGAAGATGCTCCCAAGGTCTTTATTTGGTTTTGATTTCCTTTTTTCCGAGAATTAATATTTTGCTGAAAGAGTTTAATTCTGGAAAAGGTACTATTAATGGCGGGACATGAGACAAAATGAACACCAGCAAAATATCATATGGATAAACTGCATAATATTTACAACATTTTATTTATGAATTATATATTTACAGAAGACTCAAACAGCCTTAATTAAACAGATACTATACAGACCCCCTAATTTAATACTTAAAATTCTTATACTACAGAAGTTACCGGGCAAATTATAAATTTATGACACGGTGAATGAGATAAGAATTTCTTATCCACAATACCAAATCCTATGATAAATAAAATGCAATGCAGGTCACATCCAAAACCAACAGAACTATGCCAACATAAAGGGATGAATTTAACTTACACCCAACTATGAGGCATAGGATAAGATTTTACTGGTTCTGAATTTCGACCAACTTCTCGATTATTGTTGCTTGTTCCTAAGCTTGTAGTTCCTCTAAGCATTGCCATTAAGCTTCCTCCATGCACCCTACCTTCTGGAAGAGACAAATCATTCAAGCTAGTGTTTCCATGAAAGGAAGTTGCTTGTGGTGGAATCTGCATAGTGATCATTTGCTGTCCATAATCCATTGAATCAATCCATGTGCCAACGCAATCAGAAACATGGCTTCCAGCTTTCAACTGGGAAAATGTGTTAGGGCGTAGATCCTGAACAGTAGAAACTATTGGAACACTCTTGTGCATCTGTTTATCTTGAATTTTTGCACTGTGGGCAACGCACAGGCCAGATTTCCCTCTAGCAAACTTGTCGCATGGAATGGCACCTTGATCACCAAACTCTGAACCCAACTGTCCCCAAGAGCATCGTTTTCCACCACCATGTGCTTTGCAAAAATCAGTGCTTCCTTGTGCACTCTTTGTACATCCTTCAAACTTGCACCTTTTTCCACCTCCATGACGGACACAATAGTTTGTGCGTCCCCTTGCACTCTTTGTACATTCGGGCATGGCACACCTCTTGCCCCCACCATGACTAACACAAAACAAAGTTCCCCCGTGCACGCTCTTGGTGCATCCTACAAATGTACATCTTTTCCCTCCACCATGGCCTTTGCATAATAGAGTGCTTCCTTCTGCACCTTTTGTACACCCCAAAAATGTGCACCTTCTGCCACCACCATGAGCTTTACAGAACATTGTACTCCCCTGAGCACCTTTTGTACAGGCAGGATACTGACAGCGACGACCACCACCATGAGATATACAGAGGCCGGATATTCCCTCAGCACTCTTAGAGCAATTTTCCATCATGCACCTTTTGCCACCTCCATGACGAATGCACAAGCCAGACTTACCTCTTGCAGCACGAGCACAGCCCTCATGACTGCAGCGCCTACCACCCCCATGACCTATACAGTATTCAGTACAGCCTTCAGCACTCTTAGTACACCCAAGATACTGGCAACGCCGACCGCCTCCATGTGCCTTGCAGAAAACTGTCCTGCCTTCAGCTCCCTTTTGACAGCCTTCCCTCTGACACCTCCTACCACCTCCATGGGCAATACAGAGACCTGAAGAACCTCTTGCTCCCTTGATGCATCCTTTGAACCGACAGGTTTTCACGCCAGTTCTCCGGTACTGACGCTTATTAACTGACCCAGAAGCACCAGCAACTGAACTTGGTGTCATTGCCGAAGTTGATGCAACATTCAGGGCTGTTGAAGTAGGATTATCCAGGTGGACTTGGTCCAAAGGAATGGAAGTCTTGACATTCTGCAATGGAGACACAAGAGGCCCAATTTTCCAACGAGACGATGTTGATCCTTCGTCCACAACTTGAAATGTGGCATCTAATGAAAGTGACTCAGAATTATTCTGGTAAGGACTGAACACTTGAGTAACAGTAGTGACATCAGATTCAGAAGGTCCAGTGGATAGACTCAATTGTAAGTCTAGTTTAGGCTTCCTTACTTCAAGTGTATTTGGAGCCCCAGCAGGTAACTTAGTGGGATTGGATGATCTGTCATCTCCTTGGTTGAAGTTGATACTTAAACCAAGATCAATAGAAGGCTCATCCATTTCTTTCCCCGAGCATATGGCACTGCAGAAACTTGATGAATGACACAATCCAAGAAAGGAAGAAGATCCATCTTTCAAGTTATTAGGCCCGTTAACAGCATTCCATTTCCTCTTGCTTCCATTGGAATGACAGGAGCTTGTCACACAAGGTGAATTAAGATCCGGAGCAGCAATGACCGGAGTATTAACAAATTTGCATATATCTTTTGACACAGAGGCCAAAGTAGAAGCACAGTGGGGGGTGCAGTCCATGCACTGTTAACTCACGCCTCAAGACAAACCAATGGATAAAATTTGAAATTATGAAAATAACAGATTGCTGGAGTTATGAGGTCTTAAGTCAGGAAGAGAAGAGTGGAAATACTAATGACTAAAGATCAAACAGTAGCTTCCAAACAAGGGACAACATCCACCACTAACGAAACCTGATGTGTCTTGGCGATCCATTCTAATAGATTGAATACAATTTGAGCAACTCACAAGCTGCAGGAGAATATCAATTGAGAAACATGTGCATCCATTGCAGACATAAAATGGCCACTAGTCATCCTGTTCAATGCAAATAAAATGCATTACATAACGGTAGTTTGCCAGATAAAAAGTAATATAATCTAAATATAAATGAAAACCATGTGAGAAGATTAAAGTAACTTTCTGCCAAGCACCACAACTCTTCGATGGAATTGACTCAGAAAGTGATCTATGGATATTAATCGAGACTGGCAACAAATCACAAATCATAAGTGCATAAGCAGAATAAGGAAAAACTAAAGAAAGAATGAAACATGGAAAATAAAAAAACCTTGAGTTGTCAATTTTGAACCAATAAATATTAAATTGACAGTAAAACACGTATTATACATGAAATGGAAATTTTTGTAACACCGGTCCGCGAGAACATTTTAATCAAAAAGAAGAAAAGCCACCAGAACTCCACTTAATCAATAAGGAATTTACCCTACATTCCAATCAAATAAGAAAAAGTATATACACACAAAATACATATAGATCATAAAATATGTATCTCCCCCTTTCTTAACGCTCTAATTCTGCTTCAATTCAAACAAAGGGACAAAACATAGTTAAAACAAAGCTTAAATTATAGTCCAATTCATTGTTTTCCATCAATTTCTCAAATTAAATCAGGAAAAAAAAAGAGTAAACCAGATGCAGAAAATTGAGATCTTAACAATATATTGAGTAGCGGATTATATTTCCTAAAATTAAATTTGGAATTACCTTCAGATTTGGGAATTAAGGCGCAAGAGACAAATCAAACCCTCCGATGGTTCGTGCGGCGAAAACTAGGGTTTTGAAGTGCCGGCAAAAATCCGAAAAAAGTGTAAAGAGAGAAAAATGAGTGAGAATTCAATTAATAGTAGAATCGTCGGCGCATGTTAATAAATTGGCGCACGTTAACTTTCGATCCTCCGCTTGCTCCCTCACGTTGCTTCGCGTACGTCCTCATTGGTCAACGCCATCGACGACTTCCCCCCCTTCTTAACGCGTTTATGTGTACTTGTTATCTGTTATCAACTTATCACACGCTTATGAATAATAAATAAATTAGCATCGATTAATATTCGGAAAAAAATTAGCATTTAGTTTCATTTAAATACATCCCTTTGGAACGTGATGAGATTTTGATTCCTATTTCGTAGTCGTTTAAATCATATTTTTTGATGAATTAATATATATAGAAAAATTCCTTGGATAAATTCGTCTTTAGTCGTTCGTAATATTGGATAAATAAGTACATGAAGCTAACATATACAAGTTATTACTATGAATCGACCTTACTCGACGAAAGAATATTTTCGAACCTCTTTTATCCTTGCATGGATTTGGATAATAATGCAAAACATTATTGATAAATGGGACTCATTTGACTTAAACAAAACTTTAGAAGGAGTGGTTTGTAAATAAGAAACGTGGAGCATGGAGCGCACTCGACTTTAACCAGCGGCGGACCCATCTTAAGTGACGTCATCAATGACGTATGAATCATTTAAGGAGAGTCTTCGGATCGTTCATGGTGAGTCTCCGGTGGCCCAACGTTGACAAATCACACTCTTTTGAGTCTTTAAAAAATATCTACTTTTATGATAATTATAAATCTCAACCTCTAATTTTTTGTACAACTTAGCCCACATTTGATAACTATTATTTCGAAATTCTTTTTTCTATATAATTATTTTCAATCATTCATATTTGAACTCTATTATTTTTAAAATACATTTTTTTTCACTTATTTTCAATTGTATATTTTTCAATAAAATATATTACACATAAATTTAAAATATTTCCTTATTTTTTAACAACATAATTTCCAACAAAATATTATTTCAAAATGCATTTTGAGCAAAAAATATAGGGCTCAAACAGACTCTTATATAATAAAATATTATGCGAGTAAATTCAAAACTTTTTTCTACTTTTTAATCGCACATTTTTTAAAAAAATACCGTTCAAAACTTCATTTTACAGGTGTTTGACACCCATTTTTTGGAGAATCGAATTTTTGGAATAGTGATTGATGGGAGAATATGTTATGTAATATTATTTTATTAGAAGAATGTGTTGTTCAAATGAAGAAATAGAAAAAAATGAAAATTTTCATTTTTATCTAAATCAAAGTCGATAATTAATTTTAATAACTTATTTCATGAGACTCACAACTTTTCAATCATACATTTCATTAATTTGTATCAAAATTTGTTATAAATTTGATTTTAATCCTCACCGAATATGGGGCTAATAATTAAAGTCGTCTCTCTTTAAAAATTTCTATTTTTCATTATTGAAATTATTAGATTTTAGCTGTCGTTTGGTCCAATAATAAAGTATCAAAATGATGAACATGCGAACTAACAGAACTATTAGTCCCCAAAGTTAAAACAGATGCCAGAGGTCCCTCAATAGAGAAAGGAAAAAAGAAAAGAAAAGAGAGAAAAAAAGAAATCACACATCTCATATTGTAGACATTTTGGAATGAAATAAACGTGCAGAAATTTTAGAATGAAACAAACTTATAAGATTGTCACGAATTCAAAAATCAAACATTTGTTGGTTTGTTCAAAATAGTATTATATGATCTGATTGACATATGAATACCTAAAATAGGCCAATCACAAACTGATTCGAAACAAATAATGTTTCTGTATTATATCATAAACCTAATAAGCCCAATCATAGCTATAAAAATCGGACCAATGAGTAGCCTAAATTGTTTAAAACCACTAAACTTTGCCTACCCGGCTTTTTGAAAATCGGATTCATCAATTTAATTTAAGGAAACAATACCCATCTAAGGTAGTTTACAATATACGATTTAAAAATTAAGAAACTTGTTTTAAAGTTTCAAAAATTTTATTAATTAAATATATTAGCCCCTGTTTGGTACACATTAAAATTTTCATTCTCATTATTCTACTAATTTTCAACCACACATTCTTCAATAAAATAATATTTTTTATCACATCAATAACTTTTCCTTTTTTTTTTTCAACCACACATTCTCCATCAATCTACTATTCCAGAATACATTCTTTCAAAATAATGTGGCTCAAACATTAATGTCACAATATTATACAATTTATAGTCACACCTACGTACTGTCACAATTAAAAATTATAAATTTTATAGGTCACAACTTATTTATTAAATACAAATCATCAAATTAATTGGTCACGCGTTATTTCTTGATTACAAATTACAAATTTTATATATCACAATTTATTTATCGATCACAAATTATCGAATTAATAAGCCACACATTATTTCTTGATCACATATTATCAAATTAATTGGTCAAAGTTATTTTCGTCACAAATTATCAAACGGTCCAAGTCCAAAAAAATAAGGCCCACAGATGGTAAAAATTGTTCCACTAGCCCAAACAGTCCAAGTCCAAAAAATAAGGTCCACAGATGGTCCACTTGATAAATGCGCCATCTTTTGGCCCAGTTCGTTATGTCGATCGGGCCAAATAAGAGTCACGTGTCAATTTGCAATCACTGATAATTTATCTTCCAGATAAATCACGCTATGATTTGATTAGATCAAATAGAAGATATCTGAAAACATATTGGGTATCTCAACCGAATAGATCTTATCAGATTCAGTTCCAACCAACAAATCTCACAGAGTCCTCGTCACTCTCGCCCAGACAGTTATACCACTGCTATAAATTCTGTGGTCAGTCTTACGTTCAGGTACAGAAAACAAATACTCTTCTACTCTAAGTTACTTCTTCTTTCTTTTGGTCTAATATTCCTAGAATTCATGAAAAACTTTTTTGACTTGACCATCGGAGGGTTTTCGGCGGGCGCCACACCGGTGTCCTCTTGAGATCTTTTGCGGTCTTTCTTCCTTGTTATACTTTTTCGCAGGATTGTTGGTGGCCTGATCGACTCGATTTCTCGACTATAGAATCCACCGTCTACAATTTGGCGCACACCGTGGGGCCCTAGCAATCATTTTTCGAACAAAGCTCTTACCATTACTATTCATCAATCACCATGTCAGGAACTTCTGAAATCCATTGAACGGATGACTTTACTAATTACACTTTGGACGAAACTGCTCATCAAGGAGTAGAACGAATTAGGGCTGCACAAAAAAACCTCGAAACCGCATACCGAACCGAAACTGTTAGTTTGAAACCATTGGTTCGGATCCACGTGGATCCGCGATTTATTTTCCCTCAAACCGAACCAAACTGTTTCAAAATGGTTTGGTTTAGGTTTCAATTTTCAAAAATCGTATAAAATCGAACTGAAATGTTTTTAATTAAAAAAATTAATTTTATTAACTTACAAGTTTTAAAGTTTTCACTTTTTAGAAAAAATACCAATTTAGCAATACAAATTAAGAAATTAATTTTATTAACTTACAAGTTTTAAATTTTTCACTTTTTAGAAAAAAAATACTAATTTAACAATACAAATTACAACTAACCCAATGAAATAATCATATAAAGTAAATTAAGTTCATTATTGTTGGCCGATGGTTTTATAAGTCCACAACACACGTCTTTACCCACTATCTAATATAAACTAAAATTAATCATAAATCATATGGACAAAAAAAGCATTTATTTCCAACAATTCAAATCATAATTCAATAAAACTACGACAGCAAATCACGCTCACAACTTCAGAAGTCCTAACATAAACTCTCTTTTCTCAAACATTTGATGATTGCTTGCCACTACTGAATAAAATGTGATTTTCAATCGCAAATCGATATTCGCCTTTTGCTTGTTAGACTGCTAATTTCTACCTGAATCACATATTTCTCTCTTGATAAGTCTTAAATTCTCATTGAAGTCATTTTTTCATTGTTCTTTCTTTTATTTGTTGTTTTTGAACTTATTATACATTTGTGAGTTGTGATTTAGATTTTAAAAAATGATTATTTGTGTGTTTAGGTGATTAATGAACTTGTTTGTGGTTTTAAAAGAATGAATGATAAAGCGTATTAACTGCCTGAAAATTTTAAAATTTCTTAACTAGTACTATTACATTCTACTTTCTTAAAATCGTTAGAGAATAAAATTTGTCAATTTCCAATAAACCTAAACTGTATCATTCTTTGTATATTTAAACATATTATGTTTAGTCCTTATTTTTCATCTTACTGGCAGGACGAAAGGAGTTTTAACCAAACTATTACAGCAGAATGTGATTCTATCTTTACCAACTGCTATATGACAATATGAAAGAAGGCAAACAAGAAAAGATAAATAAAAATAAAGAAAGATATATTTGTTCTATTAACATCTTTTAACAACCAACTTTGAAAATAATTTATTCATGAATTTCGTGGGAAAGATGAATGTAATTTAGCATTTAATATTATTAGTTCTCGTTTAAACTTATATGTTAACTTATTTTAAATATATTATTTTAATGTCGATAGGTAAACCGCGGATTAAAATCGAACCAACCCGCAAATTATGGTTTGGTTTGGTTCGAAAAATAAAATGGTTTGGTTTGGTTTGAAAAAATTACAAACCGCATGAAATGGTTTGAATTGAAAATTTGGCACAAACCGCCCAAACCGAACCGCGTTCACCCCTAGAACGAATGATTAACCAGGAGGTGGAAGCAACAAGGCGGCAGGGAGACAGCTTAAGTCATATCACCGCTCTGCCAACCATTACACAGCCAGTCCAGCCACGATTGTTCAGCATGATGCTGTTTATCCTGCATCCACACACTCTCAACCTACGCTCTACCTGGCGAAGTAACTGCACAACTAGCCCAACTCATTGCGTTGACAAAGTAGAATTCACAAAAATTGGAGAGACTAGAAGCTGCTGCCATCCGTGTGGAGAATCGAGACTTCAAGAAATGGTGGAATCTTTAGCGTCTAATCCAACTTTGGTACGTCTGTCCCGTTCCCATACCCCCTTCAAGCCTACACCTTCATTCAACCAAAATGGACTTAGGACCATTGGTTCGAACGTTAATTTTGCCACACCGCTGAATGGAAGGTCAGAAGATGTACAACCATGGCCTACCAATGGACAAGATCCAGAGTTCGCATGAAAGTTAGCGGTGATTGAAGCCATGGTTCAACGTATCCCTAGGATGCCTGCATCAATCAAAAAGAGTGCAGCCAGCTGTTTCTCCGACTCTCCTTTTGTGGACGAGATTGCCTTAGTAAAAATGCCCAAAAAGTTTAGCTTCCTTAACATGAAACTTTACGATGGGGACGGCTGATCTGGATGATCACATAGCTCAATACAGATAGAGATTTTTTACTGCTGCTATACCAAGAGACCTTCGCGAGGCTTGCATGTGTAAGGGGTTCGGCTCCAATCTTGTGGGGCAGACCCTATAATGGTATACAAACCTTCCAAATAATTCTATATCTCATTCGCACAACTAACTAATACTTTTGTTGAGCTATTTGCAAGCAGCAAAAAAATTGAGAAGTGGTCTGACGATCTCTATCATATAGTGCAAAGGAGAAGTGAATCACTTCGTGAATTTGTTGGACGATTCAACTGTAGAAAGTTTCCATCCCTAGCTGCAAACAACAAACTTCAGTTTCCACTTTTCGAAAGGGGCTCCTCTCGGACACTGATTTGAATAAGGAACTCACCAAATATCCATGTAGTACAATGGAGGATGTCTTGGCTAAAGCCTGGGCCCAGATTAAATCGGAAAAGGATGATGCTAACTTCAATTTCACCAGACGACAACCCCCTAAAAAAGAGAAACGGTTTGCAAGTACTTATTCTCCCCCAGATAGGAGGGACACCAAGCGTATATAGCTACCCAAACCATTTGATCGTCCTTCTGAAAGGACAAAGGTTGGGATCCCAACCTTGAATACAATTGAAAGTCACGCAGTTCGACCCTAACAACACCTACATGGGGTGAATAGATGTAATATGCGGAATTTAAAATTACTAACGAATTAATCATCAACAAGTCATTTTCTAATTCTTTTCTAGATGATTATCCATGCAAGTCAACTTTAGTCCTAAGTTTGTAAAATCAATCAATATAATGAAAGCAGTAATCAACACCAAGATGATCACGGAGAAACCCAACTGGGAAAAAAACTCTGGGCACTTTGCCAGTCAATCCATTATAAACGATTCTGTACTTACAGTATACCAGACTAGACGACGACACGAACTATTTGATCTCCTAACTGCAATTCTGACAGCTCTCCTGAATTCTGTGCTCCTCTACACCAATCCAGCTGCAATCACCAACGCTCTCCTGGAACTCCGCTATCCTGTAGCAGCCGCTAGCTTGGTAGAATCGCCTATCTCCTGTGGATCAAGAAGAACAACCCGTTTTTCACAGACTGGAACTTCAGTCACCTTCCTCGATCTTCAGCACCTCTGACAGATATGTAGGAAGTAGTAGTTTGATATTTGGATGTTGAATCTGATGTTTTTCTAACCAAAATACTCACACAAGATGAATGTTGAATAATATGATATGGAATAATCACTCTCTGATCTGTTTCTCTCAATGTTCAACCTTAGAATCTCGTACAGGTGAATTCTGATATTTATATGAAGGTCAAGAAATGAATGGGCCAGGGAAAAAGCCTTTAAAACACGGAATAAAAATTTCTCGAATAAAGTTGTCGCTCGAGCGAAGGCTCAGCGACAGTCCAGCGACAAGCTGTCGCTCGAGCGAAGGAGGGGCGACAGTCCAGCATTGCAGTTTTTGTTTTTGTAGCTCGAGTCAACCATTGGCGACAGTCTAACGAAAATCTACGCAGTTTTCCTCATTGTTCCAAACTCGAAACCCTAGACTTATTTAACTAAGTTTTAAACAAATTGCACATTACTCCTTGAACTTTTATAATATGTCAATTTCAATCCTTTTGTTCATAGAATTTGCCAATTACAAAATCAACTAAAACCTAACAAACTCCCCCTTTGGTATTCTCTGACAAAACACTAATTCATGTCAAGGCAGTAATCAAATAAAAGTCACAGACTCAAAATAAAGACAACCTAAACTACAAACTATCTTGAACGAACTCTGGAGTACCTGTTTCCTGAAATAGACAACTCAAATACCAGTGTAAAATGTGTGGAAAACAGGATCAATAATACATATCGTTCAAACAATTCAAGTGAAGATGTCATTTAAACAATTGTAACTCAAATAGCATATTTTTTCAGTTCTAAATCACAAGTTAACTAAGACACGGTATCAATAAAACCCAACATACCAAAACGAAACATTTACACTGTAAAAATATCAAAATCAATGTTATATATACACCGGATATTCATGTGAGTAAAAGATATGCATGTGAGTCAAAAATACCATTGTTATATATACACCGGATATTCGATAGATACATCATGTAAGCATAACAAAATCATCTACTATCAACTCTCCCCCTATCAACAAAAATCTAAAACTACTCCCCATTTTTGTCACAAAATGACAAGAGGAAGCCTAGAGCTAAGAGGCACCGATAGCACCATCTAAATCCGTCTTCTCCTCGGCATCAACATCATCGTCCTAATGGCGGCAAATCCATCGAAGCCCACGCTATAAGTATCCAATAGCACCTCGAAGTGTAGTAAACTCGGTAGTGTGTCGATCCACTATGGCACGTAGCTAGGTAATCTCTGTCATCATGCAAGCCTACTGCTCGATCAGCACAGTCATATGTCCCAAGAAAGCGACTAACGGGTCGATGGGAGTAGACGCAGAAGGAGCCGACTCGGGAGGAGGAGGAGATACTGATGCAGAAGGAGGAGGAACCCAAAAAGAAGAGGAAAAATCGGTGGACTCAGGAGTAGTAGAAAATGAAGGAAAATTTGAAAGATCAAACGAGATCAGGTCATCGATAGGATTAGTCGGATCAGCCTGAGCTGTGCAGGCTCAGAAGAGGCATGTGACCTGCTGTGGGCGATAGTGGTATGGCCAATCGGTCGAGAAACCCGTCGCGGAACCCCTTCGGGAAAACTAGCTTCTATGGAAATGACTAACCTATAAATGAGACAAGCATAAGGCAGCCCAACCCGAGTCCCGTGGTCCTGAGTGCTCACAAGATCTGCTGGCATATAAAAGAAGGCATATCGATAGAATCGCCATGCAGCAGGGCATACAGGAATCGAGCCTTTTCCATAGGCAATGAAGAAGTATGAGAAATCGACCATAGATTTGTGCACACAATGCGCAACAAAATATGTCGGTCAGTAGGTAAAGATCCAGTGCGCATCGTACCTGGTCCGATGGAAGAGAGTCAGGAGTCAAATAGGGAAAGAGGGGGTGGACGACTCTCGAAATATGAATAAGACTAGAAATGACGTCTGGAGTAATCTTAACTACCCGACCCCGAAGAAAAACCCTAAAGGAAGTACCACTAACATCATGGATGCTAGCGTAGAACTCCTGAACTAACAAAGAAGGAGGAGGTGTCAACTTAACAAGAAGAGGTTCCTAGCCCTGGGAAGTGAGTGAAGTCAGGGGACAGGTAGACATAATGACCTCGTGCTCGAAAAGGACAGGACGAAGGGAAAACTGTAACCTAAATACATCTTGGCAACAACAGAAATGAATCTAGTTCGACTGTAAGAAGTCGAAGTACTAGGAGTGGAAGTGGAAGTGTGAGCTCTCTTGGGCAGCATCTGAAAGAATTGAATCACAAAACCATTAAAACCTCGACAAATGATAGATGAACTCATGATATGCATGACATGCATGAATGCACGCAAAACAAGGTAAATGAAATGACATGCAACGTGCCTAATAGTGAATGCATGATGGCATGCAATAATGTCTAGACGTAGGGGACGTGAAGACATGACGTAGTGATGTGATGTCATGACGTGGTGACGTGACGTCATCGTGCGATGCCAAGTCAAGTACAATGAACACAAGACCACTCCCCCAATCAACAACTCGACACCAACTTACGACCACCTAAGCCAACATTCAACACTCAAATCATACGACAAGTGAAACGACATGAAACCAAACCAACATCATTCAAACCACATTCGCAACCCCCAAACTCACAAACCATTCACCAAGCCAACTCCCACCATTCATGACACCAAATCACAACCCAGGCACACCAATGCTCTTATCAACATCACACAATGCTCAATAAATGAACTAAAGTGTCGACCACAAAAAAATCATGAAAATCATGCAGAACACGGTCCAAAAATTCATTTTTTGTTTAAAAATCATGCAAAAATTGATGAAACCCGTGGCAAATGATCAAACCATGTAAAACACTACCAAAACTCAAGCAACAATGATCAATGCATGAGAAATTCTAAAATAGTTGCAAGAATGAGTAAAAATCAAGTTTATCGAAATTTACCTTTTACAATGATTTGATGAAATAACACCACTAAAGTGTGTGATTGAACTAATATAGAGCTTAGGAAACAGTAATTTGATGTGGGCTAAAGAGATTTTAGAGAAATCAAGAGAAGAAATGGGAAAAAATTTCGTGAAAAAACCCTGAAAATGAACCTTAAAATTCAAAGAGGGCATTTCGCTCCAGCGACCCTCGAGCGATAAGCGAGCGAATCAGCTTCTGCTGCTGTCGCTCGAGCGAGTTCTAGTGATAAGCTAGCGAAAGTACAATTGACAGAAATAGCACTTCAACTTCAAAAATTAAGAAAAAATAGTATCAAAAACTTCAATTGACAAAATTAGCATTCCTAATTCAAACAATTAAGAAACATAGCACCAAAAATCTTCAATTGACAGAAACAGCACTAAACAAAAACTTAAAAAATAGAGCCAAAATTTTTATTTATTTTTTATTAAATGAAATTGAGGCAAATCATGCTCCCGACACTTCGATAATTCAAATCAAGTATGTAATCATAAGTCGAGCAATATCATCAAGACTTTCCCACATACGCAGTTTTGTTCAAGATGGAGTAAGGTGTATAAATGACTAATGTGTGTAATGTGCCACTATTTTCTCGTGAAAACGACTACAAACCTTAAATTTGTGAGAAAGGACATGAAAAATATCACTTGTTAAGCAAGTATGATCCATACAAATGAAAGTCAAACCCGAATTAATTTTAGGACCTAAAAATGAGCTCAAATATGTGATAAATTTTCTTTTCTCCCCCTCAATGTTAGCATATATTATTTTTATCCTTTTTCTCGTAAATAGCATCTTATGTGCAAACCATGTCCATTAAGCAACTTAATTGAACCCTGTAACGAGTTTTAGGCCGGTTAACTCAAGTCAGATAACCATAGGCACCAGGTTATGAGAAACCCCTCGGACTTAATTACTCGAGTCAAATAGACTTCGAACAGAGTATAAGATGAACCAATTAAACGCACATATATTTTTCTTTATTAATTTTTCTCATCATAAATGCAGCAATGCAGGGAGATTATCTCGAGTTAAGGTCATCTAAATATAGGTCAATTCATCTTCGAGATCACTCTATTAACACGTGATTGACATCCCAAATCTCACACACGCGGTTCAGACTCATTCACTAGATCATAGTGTGTGTAGTGCAAATGATTACATGACGACACATATACTCAGTACTCCAAGTTAAACCGCACCAAGGAATGAAAATGACAGTGCAAAATAGATAATTGCTCACTTGGTCATACATAACATGTTTAAACTCATAACAATGTGTTGTTTGCAAAACGAAAAGATATTTTGGTATTTTGCCCATTTTTCAAATTTTTTTTAAATAATGCTTAAGGCGAATAAATGTAGAAGAAATAGAAACAACCAAAATAATAAAAAAAATGGGATGCATGCACGAATGAATGGATACAATAGACAACACATGCATGCATCTAAACACCAATTCAAGGCGAAATTTGAATGCCCTTACTGTGAAGAGCATGACCATTTTCACGACATTCGAGATCGCTCCTTTTGACCCAAACTTTCTTAGAAGCAAAAGATGATTGAGTTAACCGAGTCATCATCTCAGTTAAGTGGCTGACTTGATTGGCAAGAAAGTCAACCTTACTAGTGAAATCCTGATTCTTACTTCTAGTCACACGGTTATGACACCTAGGTCTATTGTGTCCCAGTGCACCACAGTGGTGGCAAGTGAGAATGAACCTAGGTTCAAACCTTCTCGGTGGTTGTTGCCGAAATGTAGGACGACTAAACCTACGATGTCTGGTAGGTCTCGATCCTATGGCATGCTTACCCTTAGGTTTGGGATAAGCAATCTTATGAGCTTTGTTAGTGACATGAACGAACATGGTCCTGGATGTACTAGTAGTAGTATCATGGTTATCAACATAACCCAGACCATGCATATTTCCAGCATGCTTGTTCATCCCAAGCAGAGTGTCCAGCTTCTGCGAGCCACTCATAAACAATTGAAGTTAAGTTTTAGAATTATCAAGATCAGTAGTTAATGATTTAACCTTAATTTCCAATTTTCATTAACCAGTTTCAACGCACTCAATTTTCTTGAAGGTCACTTAACAGTTTTTTACGTTCAAGTTCAAGCTCGTTCATCTTTTTCAAGATGGCTTTATTGACCTTCTTAATTTTGAGACTCTCCTCAAACAATTCACGATAAAAGTCGTGAATATCAGTCTTTTCATCAGACTCTTCTTCAGATTGTTCACTTGCATTAACTCTTTCAACATTTTCAATCTCACGATCAGATTCGATTGTAGCAATCGAGGTGAAGGCCATGAATTTTCGATCATCCTTACCACCAGATGTCTCATCACGAGAACTGGTATCTGACTCCTCATCACTCATGGTCACATCTAAAGCTTTACCCCTTTCCTTATTCGAGCTCCTATTTAGATTAGGACATTCATTCCTAAAGTGACCAAATCTCTTGCACTCACGGTATTGGATAGATTGAGATTTCCTAACGGGAGTCCTAGAGGTGTTATTCTCATGCCCACCTCTTGAGAATTTACTATGGACTTCTCTATTTCACTCCTGAGGTATTCTTCTGATTCTCATCACCTTCTAAAATTTTTTAACAGAATAAGCAATTTCATCATCTCTAAGGGTCTTAGTGTCAGTTGACTCGCTCTCAGCTTCTCTAACAGTATTCATGGAGATGGATTTCTGTTTCTTAGGCTGTGTTAAGATCAATTCATAAGTTTGGAGGGATCCTACGAGTTCTTCTACTTTAAAGCTGTCTGAGTCCTTACTTTTTTCAATGGCAGTTACCTTAAGTCTAAACCTTTCAACTAGGGATCTAAGAACCTTACGAACGATTTTCGACTTAGGGATCCTTTCGCCTAGATTAAAACTAGAGTTTCACAATATCATTCAACTTAGCATAGAACTCATCAAATCTCTCATCACCATTCATCCTAATTCTTCCAATCTAGACGTCAACATCTACAGTTTTGAGTTCTTAACAGTTTTAGTTCCCTCGTGTGTGGTTTCTAAAATATCTCAAACTTCCTTAACAGTTTCACACATCGATACATGCCTAAGCTCTTCAGCAGAAACAGCTATGAACAGGGCATGAAGGCCCTTACTGTTCCAATTATACTCATCCAAATTCGTTTTCGACCACAGTGAAATATCGGTGGGTGTGACTACACCAGCAACAGTTGTTGAAGGTGGAGCCTACCCATTTTGAACGGTAATCAAAACACGTTCATCCATAGATTTAAGAAAGGCTCTCATTCGAACCTTCCAGTAGGCATAGTGATAAGAGTATATTTTGCACGTTTATATCAGTTCTTAAACTTGGATATTCGTCGTTTTATGCGTGAAACATAGCTTAATTTATTATAAATTGTGTTTGCAGGTCATGATTGGCAAATGCGGTGAAAATGGAAGAAAAATAGAGAAAAAGGACCAAAATGAAGAAAAATCAAAGTTCAAGGACTTAATTGCAAATACTCAAAAGATGACTAATAGAAAGAATTGAAGGCACAAAGATGAGAAGATTCAATTGAGTAATTGATAATGTGTTGGAATGAAGAAACCGGGAAAAAGAGGCATGAAACGGAGAGAACAAAGTCGGAGGACTGAAATGCCACATTTTGGAAAAGGTTAACACTATGCGGTCGCATAGTGTTAAAATCTTGCGGTCGCATGCAAGCATCCAGAGAATTTCAGAGAGCTACATGATTGTTCTATGCGACCGCATAGAATCCTTCTATGCGGTCGCATAGAAGGAAAATGGGGAGAAATTCTGGGTTTCCTTATCTGATTCGAACTCCTTTGGAAAGAATATCTAGGACTCCTATATAATACGAGGGACGTTCAGAATTAGGGTTTGGCCTTCCTAGAGAGAAAAAACAACAGTTTGAGCAAGATCGAAGGCTAGAACAAGGGTTTTTACATCAAGATTCAAGATTCAAGATCTAAAATTCCAATTTTTGGTGATGTTTTCATTCTATCATTTTTATTATTGCTTTAATTTCATTATGCTAGGCTAGACTTCTCATGTACTAGGTGAACGATGAACCTCACATTGTGAACTCTTTAATTCTATCTTGCAATTTGATATTCAAACACTTTGATGATTTTGAATGATTTACATACGCTTATTGTCTCCGTGATTATAGTCGACGATAATTGTGTGAGTTTAGGTGATTTATTTCATGCATTCGAAAGAAGGGAAATAAATTCAACAAGGTGTAAATCGTCGTTTTGTTCATAAAGGATAGAAATATACCGATATGCATTACGTGAATCTCTAAATGTTTACAAAACTTCATGCATTCTTATATATTGCATTTGTCATAGAAATATAGTCAAATGGTATACTAGGATAGGTTCAATTCTACTCGAAAGAGATTGTTGGATAGGTTAGAAACATTGATTCTTCAAAAGATTCATTGTGTTGTCAAATTGTGAAATAGGGGTTAAGAGTGAACTTTGCTTGGTGATTCGGGATCCTAGTGCGCTTTTCCATATATTATTTTTCTCAAACTTTGCATTCAATCGTTGTTTTACAATTACATCGCAACTTTAGTTTAATTTGCATGTTATTTACAATTTCATAGGAAAATCATTACGACTATCACTTGAGTTTATAGTTTCGGTTAAGGTCACAATAATAGAAATTAAGTTAGACCAATCCTCGTGGGAACGATACTCGAAATTTTACTATTTCCACTTTATTACTTGTCAACGAACCGTACACTTGCGGTGATTCAAACTCGAAACATATTTTCGTGAACAAGTTTTTGGCGCCGTTGCCGGGGATTGAGTATTAATTTAATTTTTGTTATCTAGACACTAATTCGAACTTGTTTTATTTAGTTTTATTTTATTTTATTTTTCATTCAATTACTTAGGCTAAGCTAAGTGCTACTACTGTTTTTGCCTTTTCAGGTATTGCATGCGAAGATCAATCAGCTGTGGTTTATTTCCAGTTGATCTAGAAATTGAACGAACCTTTCATCGCAGACAGAGAGGAGCAAGAGTAGCACATCAGGTCAATCAAGGACAAATTGGAATGGCTGATCAACAAGTGGAACCGAGGATGGGTCCCGCAAAGACCACCAATGTCGAAGCTCAGGATGATGGGAATACTATACTTGGGGATTTCCTAGCACCGTATGTTGTTCAAAGCCAATCCAGCATCGTTTACCCAGCATTCGGGCAGCCGAACTTTCAACTGAAGACAAATATCATTCAACTCTTTCAGAATGGACATCAATTTTACTAACGACCAACGAGAATCCACACACACATATTTCCCGTTTCTTGGATATGTGTCAACACTTCAAATACCCTGGGATATCAGAAGATGCAATCAGACTAAGGCTGTTTCCGCTAACTCTTCGGGATAAAGCAATTGAGTGGCTCGATTCACTCCCGGTGGCGAGCATAACTACTTGGAATGACTTGGCTCAGAAATTCTGCACCAAATACTTCTCACCGGCTAAAGTGGCGAGATTGAGGCACGACATATCGCCTTCGGCCAACATGAGACTGAATCACTTGATGAAGCGTGGAGCAGGTTCAAGGGCATGTTAAGAAAGTGTCCTCAACATGGATATGACAAGAAAGAACAAATCAGATACTTCTATTGGGGACTGACGCCAACTTTCAGAAGCATGGTAGATTCGTCATCAAATGGTTCCTTAACCACTAGGTCAGTTGAAGGAGCTTGGGAGTTGTTTGAGAGAATGGCTAATACCTCAGCCATGTGGTCTACAGATAGAGCAGGTGCAAAGAAAGCAGTTGGAGTTTATGAGGTAGACACCTATTCGGCATTATCCGCAAAGATTGACTCCTTGTTTCACAAGATAGAGGGTATAACACAGACCGTGAATTCAGCACAAGTGAAGAAGCCCAGTTGTGAAGAATGTGGAGCAGAGCATGGTACAGCTGAATGTCCCATTGTTGCACAACGGATGGAACAGGTGGATTTCGCTCAATGGGGTCAGCGTCAGCAAAGCAATCCTCACTCTGAGACATACAATCCGGGATGGAGAAATCACCCAAATTTCTCTTGGGGTGGTAATCAGAATCACAATCAGAATCACGCTCGGACTCAGGGGCAGTTTCAGCAGGAGAGGAAACCTCAGTTGGAAGATATGTTCGCGAAACTCATGGAAAAAACAGATAAATACATGGAAACCACGAATCAATTCATGAGAAAGACTGAAACAAATTTCCAGAATCAGGGTGCAGCCATTAAGAATCTAGAGACTCAAATGGGACAACTGGCTCTTTCTATGACAGGAAGAGTACCTGGTGCTTTACCGAGCAATACAGAAGTGAATCCTAGGGAGCACGCTCAGGCCATTACTACAAGAAGTGGAGTTCAGCTACCTGAGATACATGTGAAAAGGCCAGGAATAAACCAAGAGATAGTGGCTCCACCGGAAAAGGAGACTGTAGAAGAGACTGATAGCACCGAGCGAACACCAGTGAAGGAGAAAACAAAGAAGCTACACAAAGAATTGCCGATAACTCGCAAATCCTTATGAACCACCCATTCCATTTCCACAACGATTGAGGAAGCAACGAATGGATCAGAAATACAAGAAGTTCCTTGATGTGTTCATAAAGCTCAATATAAACATTCCTTTAGCTGTTGCACTCTTCCAAATCCCGAGCTACGCGAAGTTCCTGAAGGATATTTTATCAAACAAACGCAAGTTGGAAGATCATGAGATCGTAATGTTGATCAAGAAGTCGGTGCGTAATTCGTAACAAGCTTCCACCAAAGCTGAAAGATCCAGGGAGTTTTACTGTGCCTTGCACCATTGGTGAAATTCACTTTGATAAAGCATTATGTGATCTTGGTGCTAGTATTAATTTAATGCCCTTATCTGTTTTCAGGAAACTTGGATTAGGAGAGGCTAAGGCAACCACAGTTACACTGCAATTGGTCGATTGTGTCATTAACACACCCAAGAGGAATCATAGAGGATGTGCTCATCAAGGTGGAAAAATTCATATTTCCTGCTGATTTCCTCATTTTGGATATGGAGGAAGACAAAGACGTTCCACTAATTCTAGGCAGACCATTTTTGGCCACTGGAAGGGCACTGATTGATGTTCATAGGGGGCAGCTGATTTTGAGATTGGGTGACGAGCAGGTATCCTTCGATGTTTTCAAGGCCATAAAGTTTCCCTCAGAGGCAGATAGTTGTTTTAAAATCGATGTCATTGATAAGGTGGTGAATGATACTTTTCTACTTCAACATCATTCGGATGCATATGAGGCGTGCATTGCTCACTCTCAGTCAATCAATTCTGATTCACTTGAGATTGAAACTTGCGCACGGTTTATGGAGACCAACCCACCATATTTTCGAAAACAGCACTCCCCAAAATTTGAAGAACTTGGAACAGAGAGCAAGAAGCATATACCCTCGATTCAGCAGCCGCCTAAATTGGAACTAAAGCAGCTACCGCCACACCTCAGATATGCTTATCTTGGAGAGTCATGTACTCTTCCAGTGATTGTATCTAACTCAATCAGCGAGGTGGAGGAAGAGAAACTACTTCGGGTACTCAGAGAACACAAAACAGCTATAGGATGGACTATTGCAGATATTAAAGGGATCAGCCCTTCGTTGTGTATGCATAAGATCCTCATGGAGGAGAATTTTCGTCCCAGTGTGGAGAGTCAGCGGAGGTTGAATCCAAATATGAAGGAAGTGGTTCGGGCTGAAGTATTGAAGCTTTTGGATGCGGGAATCATATATCCCATTTCTGATAGTGCGTGGATCAGCCCAGTTCAAGTAGTGCCGAAGAAGGGGGGAATCACAGTTGTACCTAATGAGAAGAATGAGCTTATTCCTACCAGAACAGTTACAGGTTGGAGGGTCTGTATTGACTATCGCAAACTCAATACAGCTACTAGGAAGGATCATTTTCCTCTTCCCTTCATTGATCAAATGTTGGAGAGGTTGGCAGGTCATTCACATTACTGCTTTTTGGATGGATATTCCGGTTACAATCAGATTCCAGTAGCACCAGAGGACCAGGAGAAGACCACATTCACGTGTCCTTATGGTACTTTTGCTTACCGTAGGATGCCTTTTGGTTTATGTAATGCCCCAGCCACATTTCAGCGATGCATGATGGCTATATTTTCCGATATGGTTGAGAGATTCATAGAAATCTTCATGGATGATTTTTCTGTGTTTGGATCTTCATTTGATGAGTGTTTGAAACATCTGAATTTGGTTTTGGAAAGATGTAGGGAAACGAATCTGGTCTTGAATTGGGAGAAATGTCACTTCATGGTGCAGGAAGGCATAGTTTTGGGACATCGAGTTTCAGCAAAAGGAATAGAAGTGGATAGGGCAAAAATTCAAGTCATTGAAAAATTACCACCACCTACTTCTGTAAAGGGTGTTCGCAGTTTTCTAGGTCATGCCGGCTTTTACAGAAGATTCATCAAGGACTTCTCGAAGATAACTAAGCCACTGTGCAACTTACTGATGAAGGATAACCCCTTTGACTTTGATGATGGGTGTCTAACAGCTTTTCTCACTCTCAAAGAAAAGCTCATCTCAGCTCCAGTAGTAGTTGCGCCGGATTGGGAGCTACCGTTTGAATTGATGTGTGATGCCAGTGACTATGCAGTGGGAGTAGTTTTGGGGCAGCGAAGAAACAAAATTTTCCATGTGATCTACTATGCCAGCAAGACTTTGAATGATGCACAACTGAATTATGCAACCACCGAGAAGGAGTTATTGGCAGTCGTGTATGCATTTGATAAGTTTCGCCCTTACTTGGTTGGGTCAAGAGTAGTGGTTTACACTGATCATGCTGCATTGAAGTACCTAATGACAAAGAAGGATGCCAAACCAAGATTAATTCGTTGGGTGTTATTGTTGCAGGAGTTTGACATTGAAATCAGAGACAAAAAGGGTAGTGAGAACGTTGTAGCAGATCATCTATCTCGACTAGAGCTTGGCCAACCAGATGAGTCAGTGGAGATAAATGAGGTTTTTCCTGATGAACAAATTCTCAATGTGGAGACTGCACCTTGGTATGCTGATATTGTCAACTACTTGGCAAAATCCATTCCTCCACCAGAATATTCTAATCACCAGAGGAAGAAGTTCTATGCAGATTTGAAATACTACTTTTGGGAAGATCCCATTCTCTATAGGCGTGGTGCAGACCAGATTATTCGAAGATGCGTGCCTGAAGAAGAAGTACATCAGATTCTGGAGCATTGCCATTCATCAGCATATGCAGGACATTTTGGAGCCTCCAAGACAGCAGCTAAGGTCTTACAGTCAGGGTTTTATTGGCCTACATTGTTTAGGGATACCTTTGAATTTGTAAAGAGATGTGATCGGTGTCAACGAACAGGGAATATCTCGAGAAAGAATGAAATGCCGTTAACAAGTATCCTAGAAGTAGAGCTATTTGACGTTTGGGGGATTGACTTCATGGGACCATTTCCACCGTCATTCTCAAATCAATATATACTTGTTGCTGTTGACTATGTCTCCAAATGGGTGGAAGCAGTAGCATTACCCACTAACGATGCAAAAGTGGTGATTGGATTTCTAAAGAAGCACATTTTCACTCGTTATGGCACACCGAGAGCTATCATCAGTGACGGGGGGAAACACTTCTGTAATCGCCAGTTTGAGCAATTGTTAAGTAAGTATGGAGTTAAACATCGCATAGCAACCCCATATCATCCTCAGACCAGTGGGCAAGTTGAAATATCTAATAGAGAGTTGAAAAGAATACTGGAGGTCACGGTGAATTCTTCAAGGAAAGACTGGTCCAAGAAATTGGACGATGCATTGTGGGCGTACAGAACAGCTTTCAAAACACCTATTGGCATGTCACCATACCGTCTTGTGTTTGGAAAAGCATGTCACTTGCCAGTTGAGTTGGAACATCGGGCTTATTGGGCACTTCGCAGGTTGAATATGGATTTGCAAGCAGCTGGTGAACAGCGGTTACTTCAGTTGAATGAGATGGATGAATTTCGCCAGGAAGCTTATGAGAATGCAAAAATATATAAGGAGCGTACCAAGAAATTTCATGACCTGCATATTCAGAGAAGAGAGTTCATTATGGGGCAGCAGGTTCTGTTATTCAATTCTCGCTTAAAGCTTTTTCCGGGAAAATTGAGGTCAAGATGGTCCGGCCCGTACACTGTCACCCAGGTGTTCCCACATGGAGCTGTTGAAATTACACATGAGAGCAAAGGGACATTCAAGGTCAACGGGCAGCGCTTAAAGCACTATTGGAGCGGGGAATTCTCGAAAGACAAATCCACCGTTCATCTTCAGGAACCAGAATGATCTCCATACGGTACAGTCGAGCTAACGACTATAAACTAGCGCTGGATGGGAGGCAACCCATCATTTCTACTCTTCTACTTATTTCGCTTTCTGCAATCATTTAAGCAAAATTTCAAATTCTTAGGCATTTTAGTAGTTTTAAGTCATCAATCATTTAGTTAGTTCACAGAGCTTCCATGCATAGCCCACAATAGTTTTGAATGCATCATATATCATTTGTGGTGTTGATATTGGTGTTGGATGTGTTATCACTATTCATCAGCACTTCGGAGAGTGAAAAATATGGCTTGATAAATTTTGGGGGTGTTGTGTGACATGGGGGACTCATTGATCAAAACATGGAGATTCTCGATACCATTGTGTGTGTTAAGTGTGCACTCTATTGTTCACACCTAATTCTCGCTCCCATGCACTTTTCAAGTTTTAGATACACTTCTATAGGTCGCAAGAGTTTCGGAAGGGTAAAAATTGGTTTCTTTGGATGTAAGTGGGGGACATGAGCTTCGACAAGTTTAACACGTGTTCAAAATCACTCTTTACTTTGCATAATTACGTTCCATCCATATGAGAGTTGTGGCACATAAATTTTGATTTACACAGTTGGGTGAAAAAAAAAAAAAAAAAAAAAAAAAAAAAAAAAATGGCGAGTTAATGCTTTCTGGTGGTCTATGCGACCGCATAGACCACCCATTAATGCGGTCGCAAGAATGCGTTCAGGGCCTGAACTGGCCCTGAACCAAGACTCTATGCGACCGCATAGAGTCCTCTTATGCGGTCGCATAGGGTCTCCAAGCTGCGAAAGGGCAGCTTTTAAAACTCCCTCACCCTTTCACTTTCTTCATTTTCCTTTCCCCCCATTCACCCACGACATCACCATTCCCTTTCCCCTCACTCCCACCCCGCACGACACGCACACACGACACACACACTTCACCCATTTCTTCACTTCCCCAAACCGTGTTTCACATTGCAAGCCAAGGTAAGTTTTCCTCCTCATACCCTATATTTTTCGTCTTCGTGATTTCTTGGATTTCATTTTTGTTAAGGAGTTGGGGAATTAGGTAGATTGATGGTTTTTAATTGGTTTGTGTTGCTAAATTTGGGATTTTTACTCTTACCATGGACTAAGGCATCTCTATCACATATTAGTGCACACTACATGTTCGATGAAATAACCACGTGACCATTCTTGTGAAATCCTGTGAAACCTCACCTCATTTCCTATTTGAACATAGTTCATATGCTTTCCTGCATGCATTCTACATTTGAACTCAGTTACATATGCATGTGAATTCATCCAAGGTCACATCACCACACTCCGGCATCATCACGGCACCTCACGTCACCCTTTTCGTCCGACAGTTTCCCCAGCCATTTGACCTCCGTTTAGCACCGATTTTGGATATGTTCTAGTGGGGGTTACCTACTTTCTTATGCCCGGATATTGCTCGGACAAACTTCGAGTTTTCATGCCGGTGTCACGGGACGAAGTTGCCCTGTCGATCACATTTCAACCTATTTCATTTGCACCTGTTCGATCCATTTTTATGCACCATGCACGTGCTACCATATATGTTTACCTCTTATGTTTTTCATTCTCTACTTTTGCCTTACTCATTTCCTGATTTTGTGTTCCAGGATGCCACCAAAACGTACTTCCAAAGGCAAGGAAAAGGCAGCAAGTACTTCGGGCACCGCTCGCACTAGGGTGCCTGACGGGGGGATTCGTCGGTTCCTCACGCCAGAGACTCGCACGAGATATTCTGATATTGTCAGCCATTGGGCTCTGCTGCCTGAACGGCCTGTTAAGCTGACCGATTTCCCCGGATTTGAGTTAACTACCTTGGTTCAGCATTGTGGTTGGGAAAACGTTGTTGATCGGCCACACCCCGTCTATGAGGGCTTGGTCCGGGAATTTTATGCTAATTTCAATTTGGACATCGACACTCCCGGTGCAGAGCATCTGCATCAGACTTGGGTAAGAGATCGTTGGATCATGTTCACCCCGGAGGTCATCCAGGACTTCTATGGACTCACTTGGGCAGACATCACTCCTATTCCTGGTGATTTCCATTGGGAAACTGTTGCTGAGGTTCTTCTGGGCCGTGCGAATGCATGGCCATTACCTGACCCCGTATGGAAGCAAATTGAGCTTACTCCATCAATTGGCATTCTGTGGCTATTTCTTTGCCACAATGTGGAGCCCACCACTCATCGTACCACTTTCACGGATCCCACAGCGGGTCTGCTCTATCATTTAGTGCGGGGACACAAAATTGACTTAGCTACATTCATCTACGATCAGATTCACTCTCACGGGATCTCTGCTGATCGCCATCGATCCCTCATTTTCCCGAGCCTCATCAGTGGTATTTGTCAACAGGCCGGTGTCACAATCCCGTCAGGGGAGCTTCCCGAGCGAGCCAGCCCTTTCATTAAGTTGACCACCTTGGAATCCCAAGATCGTGCTCGGGCTAAACATAGAGCAGCCCAGGAACGAGCTCTCCATAGACAGCAGCCGGCTGCCCATGATCAGGATGCTGACATGCAGGAGGCACCGCCACCCCAGGCACCATTAGAGATCGACACGCAGCTGCTTCGGCAGATGTTTGCAACGATGACTGCTTCCGGCAGGGACATCGAGGGGCTTGCACAGTCTGTGGGTGCGGTGAGTACCACTTTGGGGACCATTCGAGATGATGTGATCACGGCCAGGACCCTCGCTGGAGCTGCCAGTCGGGAAACTTTGGCTACCAGACGCGAGGTTGAGGTTATGAATGGGCGGCTGAACCACTATGTGGGCCGCGTTGATGGTATTCAGTTGCGCAGTAATGAATCCTGGGATCGTTTGGGTGCTATCGAGACTCATGTTAGGGAGTTGCGCACTGAGCTGACCAGCCAGTCAGAGCTCATGAGACAGATACTTGACCGCCTACCTCCTCCTGCCGCTGGCGACACTTCTGCACAATTTTTTCCAACTCCATCACCGCACTGATTCGGGGAGCACTCTGAACTCCACTTTCTTTCTTTGTGTGCATTCATATCTGGATTTCTGCATTTGTTTTCATTTGTTTGTGTGTTTGTTCATCTTCTTCCCACATTGAGGACACTGTGTCTTTTAAGTCTGGGGGTGGAGTCTATTATTTCCTGCATTTTCGTTGTTGTCTATGGTTTTCTGCATTTTGTTTGATTGTGTGATAAAAAAAAAAAAAAAAAAAAAATTTCCCATTTTACGCAATTCTGTGTGCTTGTGTGGGTTCGACAATTCTGCCTGCTGTGATGAAAACATGGGACAATGTATGAACCATGACTGGTGAAAATTGCGCTTCGTTGAATTAGTCAACATATGTTCATGAGAAACTTGATTTACTCTGCACACGATACTCATGCTTATGGAATCAGTTGATGATAAGACTCATGATTTAGAAATAGGTGAACATAATGCTTAAACCCAGCAAACCTCTTATGTGCTACACCGTACCAAATGTTAGAATGGTTTAAATGTCATTAAACTTTTACAAGAGAGCACTAAGATGAGTAGGGGTTCCGTGCTTGCTAAGTTGTGTGGATTTTCTGGAGACCAATGAGACGAACACAAGGTGAAAAGTTCCAAGTTAGGGATTAGTTTTGGAGACTGGATGACTAAAAAGAATAGGGGCATTGCACTGATAATCGAATCAATAAAGACACCTGTTCGAGCCTATATAACTCGAGTGATTAAGTCTGAAAGGGTTTAAAACCTGGTGCCCTATGGTCATCTGACTTGGGAGTCATCGGCCTAAAGCTCGTTACAGGGGTCATATAGAAAGCAAATGAAAGGCGTGATGAAAAAAAAAAAAAAAAAAAAAAAAAAAAAATTTCCTATAACACATGTACTCATGCACAGAGGAATCATTGATCAGCCCAAGCATCCAGTTGATGAAACTATATCTCTGATACGGACCAAATAACTGAGTTTAGCCTCAAAGGTTGAAGGAATAAAATATGGGAGAACCTCTACTCTTTAAAGTGTGAACTTGTGACAGTGTGATACATCTGAACTAAGAGAGGGAGAGGAATAACGATAGATGAGTTCAACCTAGGAATTACCCCAGGGATACTTGAGTGAAAAGAATAAGTTTGGGGGAAGAGTGTCCCTTTCGAGCGATGAAAGCGAAAATGGACCACTGGGTTCGGATATGAGTCAATCATGATGCTAATATGTAGGTATGAGTTTACACACACACATCGAGTTTTTCATGTAACATGTGGAGGTTGATATGATTTTGCACGGTTGTAACTGTTCATGTGTTCTATACTAAGTTCTGATCCTGAGATATGGCAAATTGTTGAACCATGTTTCACTGGAAATAAGTTATACGGTTTGAGGACAAACAGTGATTCAAGTTTGGGGGAGTTGATAAGAGTATATTTTGCACGTTTATATCAGTTCTTAAACTTGGATATTCGTCGTTTTATGCGTGAAACATAGCTTAATTTATTATAAATTGTGTTTGCAGGTCATGATTGGCAAATGCGGTGAAAATGGAAGAAAAATAGAGAAAAAGGACCAAAATGAAGAAAAATCAAAGTTCAAGGACTTAATTGCAAATACTCAAAAGATGACTAATAGAAAGAATTGAAGGCACAAAGATGAGAAGATTCAATTGAGTAATTGATAATGCGTTGGAATGAAGAAACCGGGAAAAAGAGGCATGAAACGGAGAGAACAAAGTCGGAGGACTGAAATGCCACATTTTGGAAAAGGTTAACACTATGCGGTCGCATAGTGTTAAAATCTTGCGGTCGCATGCAAGCATCCAGAGAATTTCAGAGAGCTACATGATTGTTCTATGCGACCGCATAGAATCCTTCTATGCGGTCGCATAGAAGGAAAATGGGGAGAAATTCTGGGTTTCCTTATCTGATTCGAACTCCTTTGGAAAGAATATCTAGGACTCCTATATAATACGAGGGACGTTCAGAATTAGGGTTGGGCCTTCATAGAGAGAAAAAAACAACAGTTTGAGCAAGATCGAAGGCTAGAACAAGGGTTTTTACATCAAGATTCAAGATTCAAGATCTAAAATTCCAATTTTTGGTGATGTTTTCATTCTATCATTTTTATTATTGCTTTAATTTCATTATGCTAGGCTAGACTTCTCATGTACTAGGTGAACGATGAACCTCACATTGTGAACTCTTTAATTCTATCTTGCAATTTGATATTCAAACACTTTGATGATTTTGAATGATTTACATACGCTTATTGTCTCCGTGATTATAGTCGACGATAATTGTGTGAGTTTAGGTGATTTATTTCATGCATTCGAAAGAAGGGAAATAAATTCAACAAGGTGTAAATCGTCGTTTTGTTCATAAAGGATAGAAATATACCGATATGCATTACGTGAATCTCTAAATGTTTACAAAACTTCATGCATTCTTATATATTGCATTTGTCATAGAAATATAGTCAAATGGTATACTAGGATAGGTTCAATTCTACTCGAAAGAGATTGTTGGATAGGTTAGAAACATTGATTCTTCAAAAGATTCATTGTGTTGTCAAATTGTGAATTAGGGGTTAAGAGTGAACTTTGCTTGGTGATTCGGGATCCTAGTGCGCTTTTCCATATATTATTTTTCTCAAACTTTGCATTCAATCGTTGTTTTACAATTACATCGCAACTTTAGTTTAATTTGCATGTTATTTACAATTTCATAGGAAAATCATTACGACTATCACTTGAGTTTATAGTTTCGGTTAAGGTCACAATAATAGAAATTAAGTTAGACCAATCCTCGTGGGAACGATACTCGAAATTTTACTATTTCCACTTTATTACTTGTCAACGAACCGTACACTTGCGGTGATTCAAACTCGAAACATATTTTCGTGAACACATAGTTGCTTCCGTCGACGTACGGAGGCACGGACATAGACTGACTCACCTAAACTAAACAAATAAGGGTCAATAATCGATGTAAGGCTCTGATACCAATTGAAAGTTACGCAGTTCGACCCTAACAATACCTAGAGGGGGTGAATAGGTATAATATGCGGAATTTAAAATTACTAACGAATTAATCATCAACAATTCATTTTTTAATTCTTTTCTAGATGATTATCCATGCAAGTCAAATTTAGTCCTAAGTTTGTAAAATCAATCAATATAATGAATGCAGTAATCAACATCAAGATGATCACGGAGAAACCCAACTGGGAAAAAAACTCTGGGCACTTTGCCAGTCAATCCATTATAAACGATTCTGTACTTACAGTATACCAGACTAGATGACGACATGAACTATTTAATCTCCTAACTGCAATTCTGACAGCTCTCCTGAATTCTATGCTCCCCTACACCAATCCAGCTACAATCACCAACGCTCTCCTGGAACTCCGCTATCCTGCAGCAGCCGCTAGCTTGGTAGAATCGCCTATCTACTGTGGATCACGAAGAACAACCCGTTTTTCACAGACTGGAACTCCAGTCTCCTTCCTCGATCTTCAGCATCTCTGACAGATATGTAGAAAGTAGTAGTTTGATATTTGGATGTTCAATCTGATGTTTTTCTAACCAAAATACTCACACAAGATGAATGTTGAATAATATGATAGGGAATAATCACTCTCTGATCTGTTTCTCTCAATGTTCAACCTTAGAATCTCGTACAGGTGAATTCTGATATTTATATGAAGGTCAAAAAATCAATAGGCTAGGGAAAAAGCCTTTAAAACGAGAAATAAAAATTTCTCGAATAAAGTTGTCGCTCGAGCGAAGGCTCAGTGGCGGTCGAGCGACAGGCTGTCGCTTAAGTGAAGGAAGAGCGACAGTCCAGCGATGCAGTTTCTGTTTTTGTATCTCGAGTCAACCCTTGGCGACAGTCTAGCGAAAATCTGCGCCATTTTCCTCCTTGTTCCAAACTGGAAACCCTAGACCTATTTAACTAAGTTTTAAACAAATTGCACATTACTCTTTGAACTTTTACAATTTGTCAATTTTAGTCATTTTGTTTACATAATTTTTCAATTACAAAATCAACTAAAACCTAACTTCAACCTTTCAATCGGACCAGTAAAAGTAATTGCAGTACTAAAGGAAATGGGCGACACAGTAAATTGGCCAGAAAAAAAGGAGAAGCTCTAGTGACCAACGTGGCAAGACTAAGTGGTGTGAGTTTCACGCAGACCACGACCATCGAACAAATGATTGCATTGCGTAAGATTGAAAGTGGCAGAGCTGTTGAAGCGGAGACACCTTATTGACCTTCTGACTGAAAAAGGAAAAGAAAATTTTGTCAATCGACAACAACAACCACATAATAAGCCAATCTCAGGCCAACGGTCGTGCCGACACATGATAGAACTATTAACTTCATCACTGGCGGGTCAGAAGTTAGTGAGATAACAAGGCCAGCGTTACAGAGACATGCTCATCGAGCAGTTTATCTTTGCCGAAGTTTAAACCATGTAAGCGAGTTAGACTCACCACGGATCATTAGCTTTACTACCTCTGAGGCTATGCAGCTACTGAATCTACATCATGATGCTTTGGTCATATCTTTGAACATCACCAATTGGTTAATCAAGTGCATCTTGATAGATAATGGTAGTAGTGCAAACACACTTTTTTTGGGAAACCATTAAAGCTATGGGGATTCCAGAAAAAACATTACTCGTCAGACTACAATGCTAATCGGTTTCAGAGGTGAACAAAAGAACACTTTGGGTAAGATTGTGCTGCCTGTTTATGGAGAATGAATTAACCTCCACACTCGATTCCTTGTAATGGATAGCCCATCAGCATATAATGTTATCTTGGAAAGACCCTGGATCTATGAAATGAAGGCTGTACCAACAACATTTCATCAAGTACTCCGCTTTCCTACCAAATGGGGAATAAGGGAGATTCACGGCGGCCAAAGGGATTCTAGAGACTGCTACAAGAATTCACTGTACTCTGACTAATGTCCTTTATAACAATTACATCAATTTCAGCCCATCATCCCAGACCGTCCGAATGTGGAAGAGCTAGATGAAGTATAAATCCACCCCGACTTTTCGGAACACAAAACTCAAGTGGGGGCAAGGTTAGAGCCAACGCTTAGGCAATGCCTTATCAAGTTTCTCATGGAACACCATGATTGTTTTGCTTGGTCTCACACAAACATGACCGGTGTTGGACCAGAGATAATGACGCACAAGTTGAATGTCAATCCCTAATACATTCCAACCAAACAGAAGCGATGAAGGTTTGCTCCTAAACGAAACCGCATTATTAATGAAGAGGTACAAGAACTTATAAAAGCTGGCTCCATATGAGAAGTCTATACCCAGACTGGCTCGCTAATGTCATCGTTGTGAAAAAGAAAAATGGTAAATGGAGAGTCTGTATCGATTTCACAGACTTGAACAAAGCATGTCCGAAGGATAGCTTTCCACTTCTACATATTGACATGATGATCGACTCAACAGTTAGGTATGAACTTCTAAGCTTTATGAATGCCTTTTTTGGCTACAACCAGATTCTGATACACCCAACTGACCAAGAGAAAACTGCTTTCGTGACAGAGCAAGGGACATTCTGCTACAAGGTTATGTCGTTCGGGCTCAAGAATGCTGGAGCAACATATCAACGGCTAGTGAATTGTATGTTCGTTGATCAACTCGAAAAATCCATGGAAGTCTACATCGACGACATGCTGGTAAAATCCCTAATTGTAGTGCAACACGTAGACCACCTGAAGCATTCTTTTTAGGTTCTAAAGAAGTATATCATGAAACTCAATCCGTCCAAGTGTTCATTCGGAGTATCATCTGGCACGTTCTTAGGTTACTTAGTAACCTAGCGAGGAATCGAGGCAAACTCGGATCAAATTCAATCAATTATTAACATCCTATCTCCAACTTACATGAAGAAAGTTCAGAGGCTTACTGGAAGACTTGCAGCTCTTAACAGGTTCATCTCTCGATCTTCTGATAAATGCCAGAAATTCTATAGCATATTGAGGAAAAACAAAACTTTTGAATGGACTCCAGCATTTGAAGAAGCGCTTCAGCAACTCAAACAATACTTAACTTTGCCTCCACTCTTGTCAAAAATAAAAGATGGGGAACAACTCTACATGTACTTGGCAGTATCGGAGACGGTTGTCAGTGTAGTTTTGGTTCGTGAAGAAGAAGGAAAGTAGCTTCCTACTTACTATGTCAGCAAGACGTTACTAGATGCAGAGACCCTCTATTGCCAGTTGGAAAAATTAGCTCTATCACTTGTTAGCGCAGCTCGAAAACTAAGGCCTTACTTCCAGAGTCATTTAGTAGTTGTCATAACATCCTTTCCGCTGAAGCAGATATTCCACGAACTAGAGTTATCTGGACGACTAACAAAATGGGCCGTCGAATTAAGTGAATATGATATTTCCTTTGCACCCCGTACTGCCATAAAATCTTAGGTACTTGTAGATTTCATCATTGATTTCGCTCCTAACTCTCAAGTCTTAGCCTAAAAAGAACTTATTTGCTTGATGGTCGGACAGATGATAGGCACATGGATATCCAGGTAGATGGGTCAAGCAACATTAAAGGTGAACTCCCTTCTGATTGGCTTACGGCATGGAAACATGCATACTAGTAGAAATAGGCACTCCAACATTTCGGTGTGAATGGACAACCAATGAGCAGAACCAAGTTGAATTATGTCATAAGTTAGATGTGGCGGACAAACGAAGAGAAAGAACATTGGTTCATACAGCCGCATATCAACAAAAAATTGCCCAAAACTTCAACTTACAAGTAAGGACCAAAACCTGCAAAGAAGGCGAGTGGGTGCTACGAAGAGTATTCAAGGAAGCAGGTGCATGGAAGCTTGCAACAAATTGGGAAGGACCATACCTAATCACGAAGGTCATTGGACAATGAGCCTACAAGCTACGCACCCTGGACGGTAGAGATATCAACAGCTAGAACGCCATTCATCTTCACAAATATTATTTCTAAGCCTTCTAAAACTCATTTCATTTCTTGTGTTTTCACTTACACTCAAAACTCGTGCTAACTTAAGCATCGGAGAGTCGATGATAGAAATGCCATCGACGATCCTAACCTTTCTCTGCTTTCAGGATAATCAATGACAAAGTTTTGCGTATCAAGGGACATTTTTGTTATTTCCTTAATGATTTTGTAATTTTCTTTTTAAAATTCTTTACTACCATCGGGATCAACACTAACTTAAGTATCGGAGAGCCGATGGAGGCGGTCCTAACCTTTCTCTGCTTTCAGGATAATCAATGACAAAGTTTCGCATGGACCAAACAAAGCATGCCACCATTCTATCACGGGACATCTTCGTTATTTCCTTAATGATTTTGTAATTTTCCTTTTTAAATTCTTTACTATCACCGGGCCATTGGCGACCATACCTTGTCTTTGCTCTCAAGAGATTTACCAAGTAGAAAAGTGTATCACTCATTGAAGATCAAGAATTTTCTCATTAACAGGGACATGGAGAACTTCAAATGTGGGGAAGGAAGATCCCGTACAGACACCAAAAATTATTTGAAATCCAGAAGTTGGTCGATAAAAATGACCTCGTAGATTCTATCAAGCCATCTAGATGAAGAAGACCATACGATTGCCTTCAAGCCGTCTGTACAAGTTTGGTCCTACCATTACCATATGCCAATTTGAACGAAGACTCAGTTGCCTTTGAATTGGGATAGTCTTCAAGCCAACCAATAACATTACCTGTCGAATCGAATGGATCAGACTAATCAAATCCTTTGTAAAAATGCATTTATGAGTCTATCTTTTTGGAGGTAAGTCCGATTTTCATTTGAATATTATGATCATAAACTCTTGTTCTTCGAATAAAATTTTAAAAATTTGATATTTCATCAAGTTTTAGCATACAACCCCAATAAATCTACATATTATATAATTTAGAAAGACATAAATTTAAATATGCTTATACAAATACTAATACATAAGTCCGAAAGGAAATGCCAGCCAGGAAGCACAATTGGAAAATGTTCTACCAAAGGAGTTTAGGCTCGCCAATCATTGGCATTCCCTATTCTCTCTTCGGAAGTAGTCCCGACTTTGAGCTGCTCTTCTACCATATTCGACATACCAAGCATCTGGCACAATGTTTACATTTCTTATAATCATTCATAAGAAAGGCTCTAGTGGCTATTTCAACATCATCCTGGCAATTCTGTAGACGGTCCTTTAGAGAAACAATCTAAGCCCTAGAAGATTTCTTTAAGTTTGTAAGCTCTTCCTCCAATGCAAGCTTCTTACGAGCCATCTTAGCTAGCTCATCTATTGCCTTTCTAGCAGCCAAGTCAGCATTTTTCTTCCCAACCCTCAAACTTTCAACTTCTCAACATAATGAAATATTTGTGTCCGTAATGAGCGCACCTTTTTGGCCTGTCTAACAACTACATTTTTCTAAAAAAATGGCGCCTTCCAGACTCTAGAATCAACTAAATAAGTTCTCGTCAAATGAGTTATCCATAATGAAGTATATAAAAAATAAGGGCATGTTCTATTTACCATTTTCAAGCCGTTTTCTGTTTTCGATTTTCCAAAACAGTGAAAACGCGTTTTCTTTCCTATTTTCGAAAATGCGTTTTTGAAAACAAGTTAAAAATTTATAAAGAAAACCCAAAACGACAAATTTGTTGTTTTGGGTGTTTTCAGTTATAATCAACCCAAAATTTTCAAAATAAGTTTTGGGTGTTTTCAAAACAATTTTTCAAAATACCAAAAAGAACACATTTTCAACAATCCCAAAATGAAACTCAAAACACAAAACCCAAAATGAATTCAAAACTTATAACACAAAATCGAAACACAAAGAGAACAGCCCCTAATATACCTGAAAAATCTGAGTCATCGTGTTCTCGGCTGCCTTTACTGGTCCAAGTTGCTCATAGCGCGCACGGTCTTTAGGAAATAATAGACCTTCACCAAGTGTCACCATCCCCGGATTAGAAAATGCAAACGAATCAGAGGGAAAGGTAAGCACGATCGAATCATCGTCCGTCGACAAAGGCCTTGGATGACCGCATTTGCGGACAAATGAGGAGGGAACATCAAGTAGCTCGGTTTGGCTCGAGAAATCATCAGATAAGACTGTAGTGTTGTCAGCTAGCGTTGTAAGATGAGAAAACTTCTTAGACTTTTCTTTCGCTTTTCTTCTTTCTAGAGCTTCAAGCGAAGACCCTACCACTCTGACATAATTCGATATGCAATTTCACGTTCAGTCGAGTTAAGCGGACCGACTAAAGGAAGATCACTACCAAGAATTTTCATACCTCTCTTTATCATGACAATAGGGATTTTATGTATTGGGAAATCGGAAGGAATACCTCGTGATTTTGCCGAAGTATGATCCCACAAGCCACTAGAAGAAATAAACTCTAAAGACAGAAGGAACCGGCAGCCCTTTGAGCCTTAGGTATTGCTAAGATCTTTAAAATTCGCTATTTCACAAACAAGCCTTTGACGGGCCATGTGTTGATGTGAAGACCTGCAAGAAAGTGAAATAAAAACCTTGAATTAGTAAAGCACGTCGAGAGTAAGCGATCTACGAAGCTTACCGCGTGACCATGCTGAAGGGAAACGATAATTCCCCTGTCGAATCCAATCGCCTAATGCAAGAAAATAAGACCCTTTCCAACCTTTATCTCCCAAGGAAAGTCCAGTTATCAATCGATCGTTATTTTTCCTTACATTTAAACAAAATCGGCCTTTCTCACTGTCATGCTCCCTTATAAGTAACCGTGCAGCAGCTCTGCCATGCCAAATGAGATATCGTATTGCCCAGTCAGAACTTGGAGAGCCAATAGCAACCACCAAGAGTTAGGCATGAGTTGACTGGGTGCAATATCAAAATATTCTAGCACCATCTCAACCATGTTAGGAATCTGAAATCGAAAGCCATCTTTAAATGGCAACTTATAAAAAAACGTCCAGCCTGGGACATTCCATGAAACTCTTTCGTGCGGCTGCGGTAACCGAAGTTGAACAAATGCTGGAATACCATAAGCATCCCGAATACTTAACAAGTCGTTCTCCGTCAGCATGCTTGGTATGTTCTTGGTGAACAAGACATCACTAGCACTTGGACAGTTATGTTCATAAAAACTATGTCCTGAATAGCCACCGTCAATACCTGGATCGGTCCATCAATAATAATACTTGCATTTTCTGGATTGATCACATAAGATGAGTAAATCCCCGGACCACCAACAAACCCCGCCAATGTTGGCTCGTTTGGACAATCCAAACTAGTATAATTGTCTAGCAAGGAGTTTTCATCTAGATCACTAGACCTACTCCCGCCTCCGGTCGGCAAAGGATCGGTCGAAATTCCATACGGAACATCACGATAATCAGTCCAATCCATGTTTTCATAAAAAAATAACTACTCACTAGTAACCTCACTCTATGATGGATCAAACACTAGAAATAATGAATCAAAATCGATGCATCCACTGAAGAACTTGAAAAAAATGTTTGAAGAACACTCAAGAACAAGGCAAGAACTTGAAGAATGGAGAAGAGAAACTCACCAAAATCCTTAAGGTTCCTTGAAATCTACCCAAGTTACTTGAAAAATGAATTATGAAACTTTAAGTAGTGAAAATTGGCACGCTAAACGAGTTGGATACATAAATTCACAAATTTGTTCAAAGTCATCAACCAAATGTGTGCACTAGATAGACATATTTATCGGTCGACTAATACTCTCTACAAGACATATCACACGGTCTAGACGAACCGATTATTTTTCCATTTAAAGTGGACATATTATCGGCCGACTAATACTCTCTATAAGGCATGTCACACGGTCTAGACGGATCTGTAATTTTTCCATTCGAAGTGGATATATTTATCAACCGACTAATACTCTCTACAAGACATGTTGCACGGTCTAGACGGATAGGCAATTTTCCCTTTTACTCGATCGTTGTGCGAATATTTGTCAAAACATGTCACGTGGCTTTTGAGCCGTATGTCATTTCGAACAGCTTCCAAGTCATACGGTACCAAAAACCAAAAACGGCTTAAAAGCAAAAAACAGTATAAAAAATCATACAACTTAATAGGCGGTACCTCATTCTTTCAAGTGTCGTATGACTTCCGATCACATAATAAAATCACGTGGCTAGGCAAGCGTGCGATAATATCCCATAAATTTTTTCGGTGGATGATTTTCATCTAACATCATAACGAATTCTACTACTATTCCAAACTATGTGATCAGATGGTCCAGCATATGATCAAAACCCGCCTTCAACAAATGGTATGATTGGCCTCAAAGTCTAAATTACTCTTTCATTCGAGTGGAACTAACTGTAGTGGTAAAAATTGTTCTACTAGCCCATACGGTCCAATCCAAAAAATAAGGCTCACAGATGGTCTACTTGATAAACGTTCCATCTTTTGGCCCAATTCGTTATGTCGATAGGGCAAAATAAAAGTCACGTGTCAATTCGCAATCCCTGATAATTTATCTTCAAGATAAATCATGCTATTATTTGACCAGATCAAATAGAAGATATCTGAAAACATATTGGGTATCTCAACCGAATAGATCTTATCAGATTCAGTTCCAACCAACAAATCTCGCAGAGTCCTCGTCAATCTCGCCTAAACGGTTATCCCACTACTATAAATTTCGTGGTCAGTCTTACGTTCAGGTACAGAAAACAAATACTACTCTACTCTAAGTTACTTCTTCTTTCTTTTGGTCTAATATTCCTAAAATTCTTGAAATACTTTTCTTATTTGATCGTTGGAAGGTTTTCGGCCGGCACCACACCAGTATCCTCTTGAGATCTTTTGCGGTCTTTCTTCCTCGTTCTACTTTTTCACAGGATTGCTGGTGGCCTGACCGACTCGATTTTCTCAACTGTAGAATCCACCGTCTACAAATAAGCCACACATTATTTCCCGATCACATATTATCAAATTAATTGGTCAAAGTTATTTTCGTCACAAATTATCAAATTAATTGGTTAGTACTTAACAAATTATGGGTCACATTTACAAAATTCACAATCTCACATTTTAGGTCGCGTATTATTTGTTAGTCACAAATTTACCATTTTATTGGTGATAAACACTTTTTATCCCATCCCAACTCAACCCCACTCTACCACCGACACCAACCAAACGTAGGGATGGCAAAAAAACTCGCGGACTCCGGCAGCTCAGGCCCGACTCGGAAAAAGCTCGAGCTGGACCCGACTCGGGCTCGGTGTAACGGAGCCTCATTTTTTGGCCGGGCTTTACTCGGCTCGGACCCAAAAAACTCGATCCAAAAAAGCTCGAGTCGAACTCGAGGTTTTTTATTTAATTTATAGTACGTATAAATCGTACAAATTTTAAATTTTTAAGTAAAAATTAGATTTGACATTAAAAAAAAACTCAAACGGCTTGGTCTGAGCTCGGCTAGGCCCGCTCAGGCTCGGGTAAAAAGCTCAAGCTCGGGTAAAAAGCTCGGGTAAAAACTTTACTCGGCTAGGCTCGAGCCCAAAAAAACTCGGCCTAAAAAAACTCGATCCGAGCTTGAACTTTTTTTTCGGCTCAGGCTCGACTCGTTGACATAGCTAACCACACGTCGCGCCACATCACCACCACCGTCGCCATCATCACCACCCCCTTCGCGACCACCATTTGTAACCCACCAACAAAAATTATCCCAAAACTTTGACTAAGCAGATCGAATCAAATCAGATGAGGAATAAACCACCATGGCCGACTGATGGTGCTTCGCTCATTCGACATCATCGCCATAGCCAACTGATGGTGCAACCACCACTATTGATTTCATTTACCTTTGTCATGGCAGCGAGTAGATCCAATTCAATCAGCACATGTTATTTGCATCAGCACCGAAAGACTCTATGTCGCTACTGTAAGGGAAAATTAGTTTCGCCTTGGGTCCACGAAACTCCCTTGTGGCAACATCATATGTTCGCACCGCCGCTTCCGTAATATCAAAAGTACACAACCAAAATTGGCTCTACTTACCAGGATTATGGATTTCGGTGCTTGCGCTATTGTATCCTGTTGTAGATGAAGGCGGAAGAGCAGTGCGCAGTTGGATGCTTAGGCGCCGGTGAGGAATTAACAGTGCAAGGAGTGGTTCTGGGAAACGAAGGTAGTTGCCGACAAGAAGGAGTGGTTGTTAGAGTGGAGAGATGAGGGGAGAAGATAGATTATTATATAGAGAGAGTAATTTAATAATATTTTTTATTAATATTAAAAATTTGAATTATGGCCTGATTTTTGAATAAATAACTATTAAATCTAATTTAAGGTAGGAAGTTTTTGTACTAAGTGTCAAGTTTTGATATCCAATAAATTCGTGCGATAATTTAAAATAGTTGTCGGATAATGTATCGACACTATAGACCTGGCTTAATTGAGAAACAATCAATTTGGCTTTAGGTTGGCCTCATTTTTACAGCCCAAATGAGATGAAATGGTGGTTGTTTTGCAGCCACTAAGGTAGAGAAGATGAAGAAAGAAGAACAATGGTGGAATTACTCAACCTAAAAACGGCAGCTTTACAAATGTTTTCTTCTCTCTACAAATTATAAACTCAAAAGAGAAATGGCTAAGGGATTCTAAGTATATATGGACTTTAGGTCGTCACAAGATTGGGCCAAAACACTCTTCCAAATAGGCCAAGGCAAAGAATCAAATGGTCCAACAAATCAAAGGTCACACACACTAACCAATGGGCTAAAATAACTCTAGCCATCCTAAGTGTTAATTTTGCCATAGTAGGTTTGTGATGCATTAGCTGAAAGTAGTCTTTTAATAATGTAGAATATAGATGGGAGCAATAAAATGAATTATCAAAAACTTTAATAAAAATAAAATAAAATTAAACGGGGCAAAGGCCCGGCTACCTTAAACAGGTAACTGGGCGGGAAATTACACCTCCCCCGCCACGACATGTCCCGTTGCCATTCGTAATATATACACGCAAACAGAGAGCTGGATGGGGAAAAGGGGAATGTCGACTACTGTGGGATACAAAAAAAATGATCGACGACTAGAAATTCAATTGGAATTGGAGAAGAAAAAGGACAGAAGACTAGAAATTGAGAAGGTAGACACTGGAAGAAAACAAAAAATACACCCACGGAAAGAGGTAGAAAATGAAGAAGCAACAGAAAGATGGAGAGACGAACACGAGACGGTGGAAGACGGCATAAGAATTGTGTAGTAATTAATTACGTTCTGTCAAATTTTGGTGATGTCTTTTAACTTTTGTTTGTTAAATTCCGATAGTATGCTAGACTAGATTACTTTAGTGCTAGGATTTTCAATGAACCCTGTATCATGAATTTTTAACTCTTGATTTTATTTATTTTTGACATTTAAAGCGCGTTTTTAATTATTGAATGATTGACATAGATTTAATTTTCTCTATAATTATATGCGTAATAGTTGTATGAGGTTTGTAGCTTATCTTACCTCCGAAAGATTGAAAATAAGTTAAACATAGTGTCAATTATCGTAGAATTCGATAGGGGATATAAATATAATGCTATACTTTACATGATCTTTAAGTATTCATAAATCTTTAATACATTTTTATCTGTTCGCACCCGTCATAGAAATATAGTCGGGTTACATGTAAATATAGGTTTAACTCGACTCGAGAGAGATTGTTAAACAAATTAGGAATACTGGTCTTCATAATTGAATCGTGTTGTCAAATTCATAAGTTTCAGAGTTAAAGGGGATTTATTATCCTAGTATGCTTTTCATCATCATATTTTTATAAAAGTTGCATATATTAATAATTTTGCATTTATTTTAATTAAATTAGGTTTTACATCCATAAGTAGATTATTAGATTAGAATTTAGTTATAAAAAAAACACAAAGTTCAATTGTTTTGGTTATGGCTAAGTTAATTCGAATTTAAACTATTACAATCTATGCGGAAATGATATTTGGACTTAAAATTCATTTTACTACTTTTTAACGAACCATACACTTGCGGTATATTACACGAACATTATTTTCGTGACAAGTTTTTGACGCCGCTGTTGGGGATTGTATTTGAGTTTAGTTTCATTTATTTTGGCACTAATTCAAACTTTTCGCTTTTATTTCATTTTTATTTATCAATTTATTTTGGTGCTTCTATTTTCTCTCGTTATGTGAAATTCAAGAGACGATGAACTGATACCAGCTAATCTGAAAATCGAACGTGATTTTCACCGTAGGCAAAAAGAAGCGAGGGAAGCACAACAACAAAAGATGGCTAATGCACAGAATAATCCAGCTACCCAAGTGAATGAAGAGAAGGTGGTCGATGAAGGAATATACTAGTTGGGATTTCATGACTCCACAAATTATTCAGAGCAAATCTAGCATTGTTTATCCTCTATTTTGGGCCAGTCGAACTTTCAACCAATTTCATTCATTTATTCTAGAATCGACATAAATTCTATGGCAGGGCTGATGAAAATTCAGACACACATGTCGCTCGATTTGCAGAAACGTGTCAACACTTTAAATATTAAGGGGTTTCAGATGATGCTATCAGATTGAGATTATTCCCACATGCTCTACGTGATAGAGCCCTTGAATTGTTGGACTCATAACCCATTGTCAATATCACTACTTCGAATGACTTAGCTTGTGATGAGGCTTAGAAACAAATTCAAGAACATACTTTGGAAGTGTCCTTACCACGGCATTAGTAAAGGGCTCCAAGTTCAATATTTTTATGTAGGCCTACTTCTATCATATGAAAGTTTGGTGGACTCATCCTCCAGTGGCTCCTTATTTAGAAAGACAATTGATGAAGTCTTGGAGTTGTTTGAGAGTTTGGCTACTACCACAGCCATGTGGGTTTCGAGCGCGTTGTTCATATGAAGGCACTGGAGTGTATGAGGTGGACATTTATACACCATTTTCTACAAAAATTGACTCTTTAGTTAATAAGGTTGAGAGCATATCATAATCAGCCAATATAATACAGGTCAAAGGGGAAAGTTGTGAAGAATGTAGGGCAGATCACAACACAATAAACTGTCCAATTCTTGCACGCGACACATAACAAGTTGACTGTATACAAGGGGGTCAGTGCCAATAAAACAATTCATATTCAGACACCTACAATCCTGGTTGGGAGAAGATCCAAATTTTTATTGGAGTAATTACAATCTTGATAAGCCACACGGTTCTCAGTTTTAGCAAGCGGAGAAGAGAACTTTGGAAGAAATGTTTGGTAAATTTATGAAAAAGATAGATCAGTACATGAAGGCGAATAATCAATTCATGAGAAAGACTAAGACAACTCTTCAGAATTAAAGTTGTTCAATTAAAAACTTGGAGACTCAGATGGGACAGATGGTACACGCTATATCAGGCTGAGCACCAGGTACATTATCAAGCAATACAAAGGATTACCCCATGGAACATGCCAAAGTAATTACTACCATAAATGGGGTCCGGTTACCTAAGATTTATGTTAAGAAGCTAGTTGCAAATAAACTGATGAGGATCATGTGGAATAGACTGAACAGACAACATATGCATACGAGCCTTCGATTCCATTTCCTCAAAGACTACAAAAACACAATTTAGACAAGCGGTATACAAAATTCCTTAAGGTCTTCAAGAATCTTCACATCAACATCCATTTTGCTGATGCTCTCATTCAAATGCCTAGTTACACCAAATTCTTGAAGGATATTTTATCTAATAAATGCAAGTTGGATGAACATGAGACAATGATGTTGACCGAGGAGTGTAGTGCCAGAATACAAAATAAGCTACCTCCCAAATTAAAAGATCCAAAGAGTTTCATTGTACCCTGCACCATAGGCGATTATTATTTTAAAAAAGTTTTATGTGATCTAGGTGCAAGTATTAACTTGATGCCGCTGTCTGTTTTCAGAAAACTAGGCTTGTGGAAAGCTAAAGTAACTACAGTGACATTACGGCTAGCTAACCGGTCTATCACGCACCCAAGAAGAATCACTGAAGATATCTTAGTAAAAGTGGACAAATTCATCTTCCCAGCTAACTTTCTTATTCTTGACATGGAGGAGGATATGGACATTCCACTTATTTTAGGTAGACCATTTTTAGCTACCGATAAAGCTCTTATTGATGTGCAAAAAAGTCAACTGATTTTGAGACTTGGTGAAGAGCGTGTTGTATTCAATGTTCAAGGCCATAAAATATTCGAGTCTGATAGGTACTTCAAATCGATGTGAATGACAAGGTAGTTCACGACATTCTAGTCGCATAATCTGATCCATATGAGACATGCATTATACACTCTCAATCCACTCATTCTGATTATAATGAAATTGAAATATGTGCAAGATATTTCCATATAGGTGCAGACCACACTTTAAGGAGTTAGGCACGGGTCCTACAAAGCTTTGGCCATAAATTCAGTAGCCTCCTAAGTTAGAGCTCAAGCAGTTGCCATTTCATCTTCGTTATGCCTACTTGGGAGAATCGTCCACATTATCTGTCATTATTTCAATTTTCATCAGTAAGCTCGAAGAAGGTAGATTGTTGGGGGTACTCAAAAAAAATAAAACAGCAATTGGGTGGTCCTTTGTTTACACATTTTATGATGACCAGGAATATTACTCGGCTCTTGAGCCTTGATGGGCGAATAGGAGGCTCGATAACATTGCATCGATGGATGATAATGGTGGGTGTTGGGTTTTGATACCCAATAAATCCGGTCTATGATGTTAAATCAATTTTTTAGTTTGGATTATACTTCATACTTCAAATATCTCCTATTAATAGGAAAAGAAGGGGATTGTATCATATTGTAAGCCCTTGGTTATTTCAATAAGAAATCCACGTTTCTTTTCTTAAATTGGCTTGAATAACGTTTATACAAATTTCAACATCAACAGTTAGAGCTTCGGATAATAAGATGCTATCTTAGAGCTTCAGATAATAAGATGCTCTCTTAGAGCTTCGGATAATAAGATGCTCTCTTAGAGATTCAGGCTCTTCCTTTACAAATGAGGTCTTCAAGATAGTGCTTCTTTCTTTTTCAAGGGAAGAGGTCTTCAAGTGATCGCCTCTTCCTTTTTCAAGGAAAGACGTCTTCAAAATAGTGTTTCTTCTTTTAGGAATGAGGTCTTCATGTGTCTCATCCTTTTTCAAGGAAAGAGGTTTTCACGATAATAGCTCTTCCTTTAGGAATGAGGTTTTCACGATAGTTCCTCTTCCTTTTCAAGGAATGAGGTCTTTGCATGCTAAAATGCTAAAGCATAGGAAAGGATGAGGTCCTTGCTTGCTGAAGTGTTGAAGGATGAGGTACTTGTTGATGAAGTGTTGAAGGATGAGACAAACTGTCCCGAAGTGCTGAAGGATGAGGCACTTTGTCCCGAAGTGTTGGAGGATGAGGCACTTGTAGATGAAGTGCTGAAGGATGATGCACTTTGTCCTGAAGTACTGAAGGATGAGGCACTTTGTCTCGAAGTGCTGAAGGATGAGGCACTTGTAGATGAAGTGCTAAAGGATGAGGCACTTTGTCCTCAAATGTTGAAGGATGAGGCACTTGTAGATGAAGTGCTGAAGGATGAGGCAATGATGAGACCCTTGCATGCTGAAGCATAAGCAAGATGAGGCCCTTGCTTACTGAAGCACGGGCAAGGATGAGGCACTTGATGCTCATTCGCTGAAGCTTTTAGGGGTCATCCGCTTCTTCAGCGGCTTCCCATTTTCAAGAGGTCTTCCGATTTAAAGCCATTTCTTCAATGGCCTCCCCTTTTCAGGGGGTCTTACAAATGAATTTCTATCTTAGCATATTCACTCTTTCATGGAATATTAGTTCCAAGTACTGACCTCTTCTCCAAGTGTTTTTTCTTGGGGCTTCTATTTGTTCTTTTTTCAAGGGTTAGAAAATTCCTTCCACTTCACTTCCAATGTCTTCTTTCCACGGGACTCTCGTGGTTAAATGTATGGATTCCCACAGATAGCGTCAATCTGTTGACCACAAAAAATGAACTCAACAGATGTCGGGCCCACTCTTGCCACGTCAAGTACGGATCGGACACGTTTCTACCGGAACGGGAACGGTAGTCTGGCTAGAATGGACGCGGGAGGCACTTTCCGACAAGAGACAAAAATGTTCGGACTCCGACGGTGTGATTTGAAGGCAACCATGCTATCAATGATCGCCAAACCCAAATAATCAAGAATAAATCTCTCCTTTATAGTGAAATATGAGGAATGATAGATATAATAAAATGGAGTTTTGTATTGGAATCTTGATATATTTGTTATTGTGTTTGAAAAATATGTAAATAACAATATGTCTAAATCCTCTTCAATTTCTCTATGTTTCACGAGAGTGAAGGTTTATTTTTGCCTTTTTTTGTATCATTCCCAAGATCCCCATTTTCTTTACAAAGGGAGCCTATTTATGCTGTTTTGGTCGAGGTGGTGACAATTGGATCAGAACCACGTGACCTTATCTCCTTTGTGAGAACTAACATGAACTCGATAAAATTAATTTCAAAATATTTATTAATATGTCAACATGAGATTAGTGCTCCCCTTTTTTACAACTTGATTTGGTTTGATTGTGATTTGATGCTAATTAATTATTGTCAAAAGTTACGTACAAGGAAAAAAATATTTCAAGATTCACCAACTTCAAATTTTATATTTTATTTAATACTATATTAATATTAAACTATTAAAACTTATTGAATAATCAGATTTTTTGAATAAAATATTATTAAAAAATTCTAAAAAATTTCAAAGTAAACGCGTTTTTCATTTTTATATTTTCAGAAACAGTTTTTCAGAATGACATAAAGAACGCATTTTCAGAAATTTCAAAATTGACACTCAAAAGTCAAAACACAAAATGAATTCAAAACACAACTGAAACACAAAGAGAACAACACCTTAGTTATTTGGCCTTAATTTTTCTGAAATTTACTTTTTCTCAAACTCATTTTTAACTGTATATTTTTTTTTTATCACATTTTTTAATCAAACATTTCATAAATTTTTATCAAAATATAAAATCTAATTTTTTTTTAGTTAAATCAAACTTGGACACAGTGAACATATGGTAACTTTGGCCCGAAACAGCACGACGTAGTATCGATGAAAAGGGAATTTAGGAAAAGGAGTTGCAATTGGGAAGCTATCTCTGTTTCTATCAGAGCCAGGTTTCGATCCTGGGACCTGTGGGTTATGGGCCCACCACGCTTCCGCTGCGCCACTCTGATTTTGTTGTCAAAAGATGGTAATAAAAACTATATTAATATACTAAAAGCAAAAAGGTGTAAAGACACAATTTGTGTTTGGACTTCTTTTTTTAACTTCACGTGGAAGGAAATAGGATGCTCTTTTTCCAAGCAAGAGTGTAAATTGGCTTTGGTTACGGCTCTGTCCTGTAGTCTATTTAAGAAATTCGTCATTCGATTCTTTTTTTTTTCTCACAACTGTAGAGGTAAGCGTGCAAGTTTCCCATGCCACACGTGACCCGTCCAACTTGTTTATCGTTGGACCAAAAATTATCAGATGAAAATTTTCATAATTCGACAAAATATATGTAACGCTAAAATTAATTTATCAATATTATTTGTTAAACAATGAAAGCTTAAATGGTTCATAACTAACTATTTCCTAGTTAAACTTGCTTTCTTACTAGGACAGGACCAAAGCAGTTTTGCTGTGTGTGTAGAACACACCTATAGAAATGCAACATAACACACAAATATAGGTGGGGCCCATTTTTTAAAAAAATATTTAACTCAAATGGAGCCCACCTCCCATGTGAGTATCTGTTGCATACCAAGGAGCTATTTAGCCAATGAAATTATAACTCCGGTATAGGTAATGTTAGACGATACGCATTAATTCCACTCATACATTAACGTCATATAGATTGTGATTATAACACCAATGAGGCTAAATATCGTAATTTAACATGTTTACTTAAGAGCTTGTTTGGTAGGAATTTTTGGGGGAAAAATTGATTTTTGAATAGTGATATGATGAGAAATGAATGGTTGAAAAAGAAGAAAAAATTATTGATGTGATGACAAATATTATTTTATTGAAAAATGTGTGATTGAAAATGAGAATCAATTCTCAAATCACTATCAAACACCCCCTTAATTCAAAAATGAGCTCTTCATTATTTATATTGTTAGTTGGTCAAGGTTATTGTTTACATGCAAGAGCAAATATCTATAACTTATTATAATCAAATGCCAGAGAGATTTGCTGTGCTCTCTCTCTCTCTCTCTCTCTCTCTCTCTCTCTCTGTACACGCTAATACACTATCGTAATGGTCGGCTGAGTTTTTTTTTCCTTCGCAAACCATGTGACATCACTTCTTCACGAGTCAATTATTATTATTTTTTTTTACCTAATTCTTTAATGTGGCATGAAGATGACCACATAATATGTCAAAAGATTGTGAAGACTTATGGTTAAATTTTTATTGGCCGATGCCATGCAGGTTAGACTTTAACATGACTTTCATTTTCGATCCAACATCTTTCCATAAAATAATTTTACACGTAGATTTTTTTAAAAATAATTAATTTTTAATCATACATTTTCCAAAAAAAAAAAAATCAATATTCCAAAATATATTTCCCTTAAAAAATGGGAGTCAAACATGGGCTTAACCTTTGTTTGAGTCATATTTTTTAAAAACTCATTTTTTTTTTGTCAAACTCATTTTTAATCATATATTTTTTAAATAAAATTATTTTGCATGTAAACCTAAATTTTTTTCTTACTTTTAACTGCACATTCTTTAAAAAATTATTTTCTTTCTTGGAACTCAAAATTTGGAAATTCAAGCACGTACTTAGGATTTGTTTGTGCCCTTTTTTGGGAAAATAAATTTTGGAATAGTTATTTTTTAAAGAATTTGTAATTAAAAAGTAAGGAAAATTTTTGCGTTTACGTATAAAGTTGTTTTATTGAAAGAATATGTGGTTGAAAATAAATTAAAAAAAAAACTTGTAAAGAAAGAAGATCGATCAGAGCTAAAGAGTTGAAGAGTATAAGTTCAGTGGCGCGGAGATAGGGGTGGGCTGTGGCTCACCCTTGCCCACGCCCAGCTTCTATTAAAAAAAAAAAAAAATTGGTTAAAGCTAATTTTTTATTGACCAACCCAATAGTCCCTCGTACCCTTCATTCCTAGCTCTGCCAGTATAACTAAAACAAGTCATTTGATTCGTAGTAGCAATATTTAGCCCATGCTTGATACATATTAAAATTAGATTTTTAGTAGATAATAATAAAAATTGAGGAAATATGTGACTGAAAAATTATGAATCTATAAAATGTTTGGCTAAAATTAATTGTTGACTTTAATTTGAGATAAAAATCAATTTTTAATCCCAATCAAATACGGGCTTAATGTTGTGATAAATGTCATTATCGTGCAAATAAGAGTCAACGCAGTAGCTTTTGAATTTGTCTAATATCAATAAACAAGAAATCTCTAATGCGTAATTGCGTATGATGGCCTCACCCGTTCACTTTTTAATCAACACTAGAATACGGTACATGCTTTTCAATTTCTTTTTAATCCACAATTATAACCAAAAAAAAAAAAAAACCCCACATAAATTAAAACTTGACCCAATTCTATTTTCTCATTGCGAAGCTCAAAGAGAAAAATTGCATAGTATAGCATTGAACAACAAAACCGTTAAGCCACAAAGCAAATCGAAACCGATTTCTAGAAACCGTTGATTTGGGTTCGTGTGATCCATCAACGTTTTGATTTTGAACTGAATCAAACTAAATCGGTTTGAAGTGATTTTGTTTAAATTTTAATATTTGCAAATAGTTTCAAACTATCAAATCGGTTTACAAGAAAAAAAATCTCAAAAAAAAAAAAAAAAAAAAGTTTATATTTTATCAACCCAATTAAAACTAAACACATCCCAATTAGAAAGATATAGGGAAAAATACATAAATCCTGCTTTTACTTATACACATTTCAAAATTAAGGTTAGATGTTTTAAATTTCAAAAATCAGGTTTTTATTTAAATTTATTTATGAATTACTTAATTAATTATATGTTTTATTAATAAATATATAACGGTTACAGATCTATACAATTTGGTCACAATTCAAAAATTTTAAGGTCACAATTCATTCATCGGTCACAAATTAAAAATTTAAAAGTCACAATTGTTTCATCGGTCACAAATCATAAAATTTTTAAGTCACACGTCCTACTTTATAGTCACAAAACAACGAATTATAGGTCATAAATAACTTTTATTGGTCACAAATTAATAAATTTGTGGGTCACAAAGTATTTATTGGTCACAATTCATTCTTTATTGGTCACACACCACCCAATTTAATGGTCACAATCAACAAATCCTCTGTGACCACCACCAACACAACACCGCCGCCGCCGCAAACACCCTTGCAACCACCACCGCCACAAACACTGCCGCCTGCACCAATCACCGTCGACCACCAACAACTGTCCACCTGCAAACACTACCAAACCACCAAGAACTGCCACCTGCACCACATGATCTCAGCAACCACCACTACCACAAACACCGCCGCCTACACCAACCACCGCCGACCACCAACAACTGCCACATGCACAACACTACCAAACCACCAAGAACCGTCACCTGCACCACACGATCTCCAACAACAACAAAAAAGGACCACCACCAACAACTGGCACCTGCACAACACTACCAAACCACCAAGAACCGTCACCTGCACGACACGATCTCCAACAACAACAAAAAAGGACCACCACCACACAACAGTCGCCTGCACCACATGACAACCAAAAAACCCCCCAACACCACCACCGTCCCATATCGGACCACAGCCCAAAAAAAAAACCAAATCACCACCACAGCCGCACGCACACCCCACTGTGTGCGAATGATTATTTTCGACGAAGCCTTGTATCGGTGGGGCCACCGCTGTCGAGCTTCTTCATCAGCAACTGGCTCTCCAACAAACTGACAAGCACCTTCCTCTTCATCTTCCTCGATCCGACCTTTCTGCTTCACATCCGAATCAAGCAGTTTCGATGTATTCTCACCGTTCCCATTCTCCAACACTTCCCCGACTCCCACTTCTCCCGTGATAACTCCACTATACCGGACCACAGCCAAAAAAAAAAAAAAAAAACCAAATCACCACCACGACATCCCGACCAAGGCAAATCTGGTTTTCAGATCCAGTGGTGGTGGGTTCTTGAGACACCACCACCACACCCAACCGCCGACGAGAGAGAGCCTGGTGGTGATGGTGGCAAGACTGCCCCAACTGCCGGCGAGAGAACAGGGAAAGGGAGATGAGGGAGGAGATGAGATGAGACGGCACCTCAATGTCGATTCAAGGTTTGACAATGGCGAGGGAGTTGAGATATGGGTGAAGAACAGCAAGGGAGGAATGGGCGAGAGAAGACAGCGGCGTGGTGGTGTCGCAGAGAAAGATGGGAGGAAGAAGGTTATGAGTTAATGATTTTATGGTTTGAGATAGATATAAATTAATTTATTGTAAAAAAAAATTAAATTTTTTTAATTATTAATTAAAACCTGATTTTTGAAAAGTGGAACTTGAATCAGGATTTATGAAAATGGAAATCTAAAAGCAGTTGTAGGTGTAATTTCCTCAAAGATATATACATATTAGACTCAGCCCAACTAGATTCAATATGCAATCCAATTAAACTCAATATTATCTAATTAGTCAATTATCCATTTAATTTAATTAATTAATTAATTAAACCATATGCAGTTACCAACTAGTCATCATAGCGAATTCTTTATTTAATTAATCTAATGATTAGAAGTGTATAACTTTGGTTTGTAATGTATGTAATGATATGATACTAATATATATGTTTGAACGTGAGATTTTATACCAACTTTTATAATTAAACTTGTTCGATACAAGTTATTTTTATTTACTGAACAATGATTTTAAATCGAGTCAAACTGAAAATGGTGATTTGGTTTAATTTGATTTGAAAAAAAATCTAAGACCACTTTAACTGATTTGATTTAAATTTGCGACAAACCATTTAAATTAAACCGTGTTCACCTCTACATTAGAATCTAATAGTTTGTTCTTCAATTGTATTAAAGAAATATATATTAATATGCATTAGCTTGTAAAGTTGTGATCATAAGAGATCTCAATGAGCTCCCAAGAAGTTTTTCCCTACTTATCTTAGGGTCCGTTTGATTGTAAAGGTGGAAAATGGGTAGAAAGAAAATGAATTTCAGGGAAAGAAATTGCCTAGAAATTGTTTTTCAGGGAATTGTTAATTAAGTGTGTTTGATTGATATAATTTTCTACCCGGAAAATTTTTAAAATTTTGGATTTTTTGTTCATGTTTGACTTTATTTTACATGGAAATTGTCCATTAAATTGAATTTTTTTTTTTTTACAATTGGTTATGAAATTTGTTACCATTACCAAAAAGTAAAAAAAAAAAAAATTTTTTTTTTGTTCGAAAACTATTTTTTAATCAAAGTTTAGTATTCGTTTGGCTTCGTTTTACATGAAAATTGTCCATTAAAATGATTTTTTTTTTTTTACAATTGGTTATAAAATTTTTTTTCATTACTAATAAAAAAAAAAAAAAAAATTTCCAGCAGAACCTAGAATTCCTTTTCCCACCAAAATGGTGGGAAAAGGATTTCCCACAAATTGAGGAAAATGGGCGCGTAGGGGGGTGGGGGGGGGGGGGGTTGGGAAAACATTTTCTAGGGAAAAGTTAAGCCATCAAACGTGGATTTTTAGGTGGAAATGGAATTACTTTTCCATTTTCCATGGAATTCAACCCCTATCAAACATGGTCTTAGTGCACGTTAAGGGATTAATATTCATTTCAGGATTGTTGAGTTGGCGAATTTACAAAAGTTTAATTTATAAATAGATAGCAATTAGTAATTGATAAGTATAGTCTTTGTTTGAAAGAGATTAAAATTAAATTTTTAATAGATTTTTATAAAAATTAATGAAAATGTGCGATTGAAAAATTATGAATATTCTGAAATGTTTAATTAAAATTAATCGATGCCTTTAAATTAAATTTTTTATTAGTACCAAATAGGGCTATATTTGTCGTGTTATTGAAAATAAAAGTTGACCTAATTGTTGGGACCCACTCCTTTCTATTTATTGTTGATTGGACCTTAAATATTTATAATCTTAACCACTCCAATTTTGTCATCATCACGGACAAACAACTCTGCTAAAAAATTTCTTTTAGGTCACACCTTCGTTCTTGTAATGTTACGCGAATGCAAGTCTCAAATTTGAATTTTTATAACTTAACCCTCGTTTGTCGAAGATTAAAATTAAAATTTTAATGAATTTTGATAAAAATTAATAAAAAAATATAATAAAAAAATTAAGAGTTCCATGAAATATCTAATTAAATTATTGTTGACTTTGATTTTTATTAACATTTAAATTTTAATTCTTACCAAATCAGAGCTTATTTTCAAAAAATATGCTTATTCGAAACTTTAGCCAATGTTTGGCTCCTGTTATAATGGAATTTTTGGGAATGATGTATTTTGAAATAATAATTTTTGGGATAATGGGTGATTAAAAAAGAATGATTTTTTTGATTTGTGCGTAATATTATTTTATTAAAAAACGTGTGGTTGAAAAGAAAAGAGAAAAATGAATTAAAATTTTAATGGGGTCAAACATGACTTAGCTCCTGTTTGGTAGAGATTAAAATCAGATTTTTAGTAGCCCCCCGGGGCACATCCAAGTTGGCAAAGGATGGGCACTGCTGGGCTTGCAACCTCAGGGTGGGGAGTTCGATTCCTGGATGGAGCAACTTGGTGATGTAATATCCATGGAAGAAGGCTCCCTTGGGGCCAGGAGTATAAAGGGTGCACAGACCCTGGTCAATTTGGGCATATCCCGCGATTAACCTCCACCCATCACTGAGGGGCCGGGGATGGGTGGTCAAGGATATAGTCTAGTGTAAGTTAGGATACCTGGATATCAAAAAAAAAAAAAAAAATCAGATTTTTAGTAGCTTTTAATAAATGATAATTCTTCTTATACATTAGAGGTGCCATAATGGTGTCCATAATGGACACATGCCACCCCTAATGTACTTGTAGTACTTCCCTTTAATAAAATTTAATAAATGTGTAATTAAAAAGTTGTGGATATCATAAATTATGTAATTGAAATTAATTGTTGACTTTGACTTTAATAAAAATTTTAATTTTAATTTCTATGAAACATGACTCATTATTTCTCAATACAAAGGTTTATATATTTAAAGGTTTCTTGCATTGCACTGGATTACAGTGCATATTACGCAGGCAACCTCACGTGCAGTTTCCTTTGTTCGCGCGCCTCATAAATCCAGAGAGAGATGGAGACATAGAGTAAAATATAAATCTCTTCTATGCTTTCTCATAACAGTTTCAATCATTATTACTCTGTCTCCAAACCCCAATCAATTCAATCCATCACCAAATAGCACGTTTCTCACTCTTTTTCTTTATGTATGTATCTCTTTTGCTCTAAATTTTAAGTTCGTAATTGTCTTTGATTTGGAGTTTATGTGATTGACGGTTTTCTTGATTTTCAGAATTTTGGTTGGTGGTGTGCTGTAGCAGCGGTTTTGGTTGTGACTGGTGAGTGTTGGACTGTTTATTTTCTACTGAATTTGAGATTAGTTGCTTGTAAAATTTAGTTTATTCTGTTTGATTCTTGAAAATTGTAAAAACCCACCGAAGAAATTGTCTTTTCTATTTAGTTCTTTTTTTTACTATTAAAAACTAATTATTAATGGGGTTGGTTGACCTACCGTTTTAGGAATATTAAAACAAACGGCTATGAATTTGATGGTAACATGTGTATTAAATTTTGTTTCACTTTTTAATTCTGCTTCTTTTGGTTTTGAAATCTGTAGAGAGATGGCTGAACTGTATAATTTTATTTGAGGGCTAGGGCTTTCAGTTTGGATCTGGGGAGAGTGAAAGGAAAATGGGAATCAAGTTAATTTTTGAAGCAATTTTTCTGTTTGGAAGTCTTTACATGCTAGCAAGAGCTGAACCCATTGAAGACAAACACGCCTTACTTGATTTCATCAATAATATTTCCCACTCGAGGAATCTGAACTGGGATGAGAGAACTTCAGTTTGCAACAATTGGACTGGTGTCACGTGTAATCATGATAATTCAAGGGTGATAGCTGTTCGATTGCCTGGAATTGGATTCAGTGGTCATATTCCTTTGAACACTCTTGGCCGCTTATCGGCCCTTCAGATCTTGAGTCTGAGATCTAATGGTTTTAGTGGGTCTTTCCCTACTGATCTTCTGGAGCTTGGGAATTTGACTGGTCTTTATCTTCAGTTCAATAGTTTTCAGGGTCCATTGCCATGGGATTTTTCAGTTTGGAAAAATCTGTATGTATTAAATTTGTCGAATAATGCTTTCAATGGGAGTATTCCTCCATCAGTTACAAATTTGACTCATTTGACTGCTTTGAGTCTTGCTAATAATTCTCTTTCGGGTGATATTCCTGATCTGAATATCCCTAGTTTGCAACTATTAGATCTGTCCAACAATAGTCTTACCGGAGTTGTGCCTCAGTCTCTTCTTAAATTTCCTAGTTCAGCATTTGCTGGCAATAAGATTTCACCTGAAACATCACAGCCTCTAGTTCTCCCCCCCACAGCCCAACCAAAGAAGCATTCTTCAAAATTTAGTGAATCTGCCATACTGGGAATTGTAATTGGCAGCAGTGCACTAGCATTTGTGTCGATTGCCTTGTTGTTAATTATTACCAACAGAAAGAAAGAAGACAAGAAAGCGACTGCAGTGAAGTCAGAGAAGAAAGAAAAATCCCTCAAGAGGGCAGCTTCCGAGCGTCACGATAAAAATGGAAAGCTTGTTTTCTTTGAGGGCTGTAATCTTGCATTTGACCTCGAAGATTTGTTGATGGCTTCTGCAGAGGTGCTTGGGAAGGGAACATTTGGTACTACATATAAGGCAGCACTGGAGGATGCAACCACTGTTGCGGTAAAGAGACTGAGGGAAGTTAGTATTGGGAGAAAGGATTTTGAGCAGCAGATGGAAGTTGTTGGAAAAATCAGGCACGAGAATGTGGCTCCGCTGAGATCTTACTACTATTCTAAGGATGAAAAACTCATGGTATATGATTTCTACAATCGGGGGAGTGTTTCTGTATTGCTACATGGTATGCTAAACACGATAATCTCTATTTTGTTTCTTATTTTGACTCAAATCAATCAAATTTACAAGAGAATCAAACGTTTTGCTCTTTTATACGCTGTGGCTACAATCTACTTCAGGTTAGGTCATCTGGCTTTAAAACGCTAGGCTAAACTATCATAAAGAGATGTAATACAGGATTTCAAGGTTCGATCAAATAAAAAATATGTTTAATCTTATGCTCTCCGGATCCTATTCAATTTTGCTCAGATTTTACTGTATGTAAGCAAAGGTTGTGCTCTATGAAGCCATAATTAACTTTAAGTGAAGTCCTGTTCTTTTAGCATGCCATGCTAAATGATCGAAAAATGCTGATTTTGCTCACATTTCTTATTGAATTAATTTGTAAGGGCATAACTGAAACAATATGTCACTTGCTGAACATTTTCACCACTCCACAATAAATTGCGACCTGAAATCTGATTCATATGTTTCCTTTTTTTGTTTTTTTTCCCCCAGCAAAAAGAGGTGAAGATCGGATTCCATTAGACTGGGAAACAAGAATGAAAATTGCAATCGGTGTAGCAAGGGGAATTGCTTGCATCCACTTACAGAATAGTGGGAAGCTTGTTCATGGAAACATAAAAGCCTCAAATGTATTCCTTAACTCACGAAAATACGGTTGTGTGTCTGATCTTGGCTTGGCAACATTGATGAATCCAATCAAACCACCAATAATGCGAACTGCAGGTTATCGTGCCCCGGAAGTAACAGACACAAGAAAGGTATCCCAGGCATCTGATGTCTACAGCTACGGAGTCCTACTACTTGAACTTCTCACAGGAAAGTCCCCTGTCCATGCCGTGGGCGGTGAAGAGGTTATCCACTTGGTCCGGTGGGTCCACTCTGTTGTTCGTGAGGAATGGACGGGTGAAGTATTTGATGTTGAGCTCTTGAGGTATCCTAATATAGAGGAAGAGATGGTAGCAATGTTGCAAATAGGCATGAGTTGTGTTGCAAGAATGCCGGAACAGAGACCCAAAATGGCCGATGTAGTAAAAATGGTTGAGGATATTAGAAGTGTCAATACGGGCAATCGACCATCTTCTGAAACGAAGTCACCAGGTTCGACACCAAGTTTAACGCCACCTATGGCGCAGATTGGATCCTCTTCAGTTTCATAAATGGTTTCTTGTTTCTTGAAAGTAGTTTATGTGATATAGTTTTCTTTTCCCTGTTTTCTTTTTGTTTTTTTAAAGTGTTGTCTTCTCCAATTATTCATTAGGAAATTGTTGGTCACATTGTTTGGTTGTTTTAGTAGTTTATGTTGATCTTCTTTACCTAAATTGGTTTATAACTTGTTGCATAAGTTGGCGAAAAAGAAGTTAGAATTGTTTATTGTAATGTTTTAATCTTGTCTAGTATGACTTATCAAACATGTCTTGTCAAGAGGCAGTTTATATCATTGTTTACTTGTGCACAATATTAATTATGACTAAGCCTGCAAGCGGTTTAGTCTAGGTTGGTTTCGATCCCAACCCAAAATCGAAATCAAAATCAAATTAGTCGGTTTGGACAAATTTTAACCAAAATCAACATACTCTAGCTCCTAAAGAGAACCGACCAAAACTAAATTGATTTGGTTTGATTTGGCTCAATTCGGTTCGTTTGGACTTTTAGTCCAAATTGAATTTTTTTTTTTTAAATTGTCCGAATTTTGGGCCCACTTGAATTACAAGAACTAAAATAACAAAATAACTTTATATTACAAAAACTATTGACTAAAGTATAAAATTAGGATAATAAAGACAAATCAATAGAATATTTAAGAATTTTGTTGCTTTTTATGCATTATGTAGCCTGACTGCCTACGTAGGGAAAAAAAAGCTATATAACTTAATGAGTTTGTGAAAGGAAATTTCTAATGCTATTACTTATTGGCAACATCAAAGATATTTATGAGATTATGGTTTATCTTTTAATTTTTATTTTTCTTAAAAAATAATAAAAAAAGGTAAACATGTAAGTGGATTAGGTTGGTTCGGTTAACGAGCGATTTGATGCTTCAAACCATGGTTGAATTGACCCATCATGGTTTTGTTAAAAAAAAAAAAAATCAAACTAATTACCTGTGTCAAACTGACTCGAACAGGACCGAGCCGGTTCGATTTGATTTGATTGGTTTGGTTGATTTTTCGATTTTGTTTTTGCCTTGGCCAAATTATGACCGGCTCATAATCTACATTGTCATACGTAACAAATTTGGATCATGCTTTCAATATTCTGTAATTTTGGTGTTGATTGACTTAGATCATTTTCAAGAATACCAATTTTCTTTTATGGGGTTTTCAGGGAAGCTGGAAGAGAGATGAAGATATGACAACTCCGACAACTTGGAGCTGTGATTCAGAGAGAGATGATTGATAGTGTAAATATTACACTTATCTTGACCATTAAAAATAATTTTTGGAAGTAATTTTATGGATTAGATATTTAACTTTTGTGTGTTTTTTTATTATTTTATGAGAAACCCGAAATTGGAGGAGAACATATTAGAATGTGCAATAATTGATAAAAAAAATGAGTAAAGTTGGACATATCTTGAAAGTTGAGGATCAAGGAGTCACATTCAAATGTTGAAGGACCTCAATTGAAATATTCAAGGACTCAATCTGAATTAAAAGAGGAGGCAGAGACTAAATTGCACTAGCAATTTGAGATATCCTATTTGACTAAGATTATGGTATTCCATTTGAGACCTAATTTACGTTTACAAATATAATCTTTTAATCAAAATTAGGGGAGGTGGGTGATATAATCTTGAGGCAAAACTACACTTCCAAATACATCAATCCTAAAGAGTTGCATCTCAATTTAGGATTTTAAGAATACAATTGATCTAGAGATATACAAGATTGATGATCCATTATTCAGAATTGAGTGCCAAAGAACAACAATCACTAGGATTCTTTTCTTTATTCCTTGTATTGAACTCAATTATATTTTCTAATCCTTTTGTGATATAACTTCAATTATATGATTGACTCAATAATTGATAGTTGGATGACTGATATAGTTTAGGTTTAATATTTCTTTAATTTAAAAAATTACATGCAATTTTGATTAAATTTTAATTGCTTATTGTGTATTTCATTGACATTTAATTGTTTGATTTATGGATATCCGGATTGAGAGGAGACATATTTGTCTAGTTCGCACAATAAGCAATTTAAATTTTATTAAAGACTGGGAGATGATTATAGCATATGCAAATTTGATTGAATTTCTACAATTAATGATTTTATATGTATATAAATTTGCATAGAGATGTGATAAATTTGGGCATCTGAATATTGTTAGTTTTGCTCGAGAGAGATTGCTAACAAATATTAGTTAATTTGATTGTTAATACATATGTTGAACGAGTTTTGAATTGAATGAATATTAAATGAATTTGGTGTATTCTGAATTCCTAACCACTTAATCTAATAGTCCTCCAAAACTTAGATTATTTAGGTTAAATTAAATTAGTTAGTATAATTTACATAGAACATACTCTTAATTTAATAATTTTTCACCACATTAATTTAGATTAAAGCTAGATAAGGATAAAAGTTAAGAGTAAACAGGGATGTATCACTACAGCAAAAATAGCATTTTGCAACGTTCAAAAAACGTTGCCAAATATTTTTTGCAACGTTCAGACGTATGTTACATACTTCGATGTTGCCATAGATCAGAAGGATACGACAACATTTTTTGAATGTTGCTAATACTTTTTTGCAACATTTTTTGAATGTTGCTAATAACCTTTTTGCAACGTTCTTTAAATGTTGTTAATAACCTTTTTGACAACATTTTTTTTAGCATTGCTAATAATCTTTTGCAACGTTTTTTGAGTGTTGCTATTAACCTTTTTACAAAGTTTTTTAAACGTTGCCGTTTCCTACATTTTTAAAAAAAAAGAAAAATTACTACATATATTGTTATATTTTATTATATTATTTTAAATATATCAAACTCATTTCACAATAATCTTTAAGTTTATTTATGCAATAAAATAAATTTGTCATCACAAATTCTTTTCTTACAATCATCTTAGAAAAAATAAAATTAATTATATAAAAAAAGACAACTTAAAACTACACTTTTTGTACAAATTAAATTAACAAAAAGAAGATAAAGTACATTAATGGGAACTTTCCAACTACAAATTCAAGCTAGACGATATCACCGACAAGGATTCCATAGGCATAAAGTTATGTTGCGCATCAATTGCAACAAGTTCTTTGGCATGACGGATGAGCTTCGACACAAACTTCGCGCTTTCAATCCCACCTTGGGTTTTGGTGTACAAAGTTCATCAAGTTATTAATCTATCCAACATATGAACATATAGATGCAATTACACAAGTCTTGATTCAAATGAACCTTATATTAATGTAGACAAGCTACATTCCCATTTTTATTTCTTCAAGTGCTTCCAGAAAACCAGATGAATGTTGTCCAATGTCTTCAATATCAAGGGCACGAATTCTTGTGCAAATAAATTTTCCTAATGGTCTTCCCATCTTGCTGGAAGAAATCTAGCATTTAGATGGATGAACCTGTGGAATTACCAGTAAGTCTTAGGAGTAGAATTTCTTACTGCGAGTTACCTGCCAAGGCCATTGCCTCCAATTGAAAGCAAATTTAGTGGTGTCTCCATAGTCGAAAGGACTTCTAAGAGCTGGCTCATTCCATCACAAGCAACTTCACAATTCTCAAGCTTCAAATTAGAAAAGGGCAAAGATATCCCAGACATCTCAACAAAGTAGGGGATACATGGACCTAACATCAATGAAAAAAACAATTAGATCCTGACAAATGTAAGGATTTATCCGGCATTAGAGTTCTCATTAGGTTAAATTTTTAATTACAGGACCAAATCATTTGAACTTTTTTTTTTCCAGAAAAGCAATGTACATCAACTGCATCAGGAACCTAAAATTTCATTTGATGTAATGCACGCTATTAAAAATTGGTAATAACACCGAATTTCATATAACAAAGTCACCACCCAGGGAAATATAAAGAAATGAAAGCAAGTTTAATTATCTTTAGCTAACAATCTGTAATTTTCTGAATAAATGATTAGGCGGCTAGACAAGGCAAGGCAAACGATGATAAACCCATTGAACCAAATATTTGCAGCAGAAATAAAGAAAAAATTATGACTAGACCCTTGTTTGATAATTCCTCAAATACATGATCATGTTTATACGTATGTTACCCTAATCAAAAAGTACAACATCGGCATGAAAATTGACAAATGGAATCATATTATATGGCAAAGTAAACTCCTATCAATTTGATCCAACATATCTGACAAGGCATTGCCCCTCACCGCACCAAAAGAAAAAGGAAACAGACTAGATAAATGAATCAAAATAAAACTACCACCACGACTCTGTATAGGCAGAATGAGCCTGGGGTAATTAGCATCGAGGCTTGGGCCCTCTCCATTTTGGGCTTTCCGTCTCATGCAAATTAACTCATGAACTCCACCAATCAGCTAAAAGTATGTAACAGTTCACTTGATAATAGATGAGATAATCATTGGGAAAGAAGTAAATGTATACCTCATTGACTGAAAGATGTGAGATATCCCCATACTCCTTTCTGAAAACCAATCTAGCTATTTAACATTGATGCTACCAAAAATTGTATCTAGTCAAACCCGAGCCAAATGGAAGAGCTCCGCACGATCCGATCTTCAATACCTGAAACAAAGGTGTCGAGGTATGTCCTCGTCGCCTCTCTGATGCTTAAGTCAGATAGGTGCTTAAGAGAAAACTTATGTTAAATGCTATAAAAAACGTACCTGAATAATGAGGATATGTTATGTATTTATAGATGTTGGAGATGGAGTCCTAAAATGATTCAAATTCATGCAATCCTTATCCTTGTTATTTAAGGTGTTTGTGTTGTGTTAGAAGTGCACAATATGATCTAAGTTTAAATTTATAATAAGCTAGGAGTTTATATTTAAATAGAACTAGCATTCCTAGAAAATGTGCGATAAGATCAGAGGTGATATGTGAGCTAGGGCTAATGACCCGACCTAGTTACGGGGGCTCGACCTCAAGTAAGCCCAGACTTAGAAACAACCCAATAACAGTGGACTAAGGTTGAGCCAATGACTTCAAGTTCTGGTCCAACAATGAGAGTGGGCTGAGGTCGGGTCCAACAAGTTCGATCAAGATGAGGTCGGGTCCAACAATGTCTACATTTTACGCATCACAGGCCCTTGTGGATCTAGGTCACAGCTGAAAACCCCATGTTCGAGCTGCGGGATAAGATGTACTGAGGTGAACGTATCGAGCTCGGGTGTTGTGTGAAGGTATTGCTCATGCCTATTAAATACGTGGTCCGAGCTTGTTGGCCAATGCTTGGCCTATAAGCTCGAGTTTTGTATTAAATAGGTAGCTCGATCTTTTTGCTTGGCCAATTTTTGCCCGATAAGCTCGAGTTTTGTATGGAATACGTAGCTTGAGCTTGTTACTTGGCCAATTTTTTGCCAATAAATTCGAGTTTTGCATGAAATTGGTAGCTCGAGCTTGTTTCTTGGCCAATTTTTGACCATTACGCTCGAGTATTGTTTGAAATACGTAGCTCGAGCTAGTTACTTGGCCAATTTTTGGCCATTAAGCTCGAGTTGCGTTTTGTATGAAATAGGTAGCTTGAGCTTGTTACTTGGCCAATTTTTTGCCATTAAGCTCGAGTTTTGTTTGAAATACGTAGCTCAAGCTCATTACTCGGCCAAGTTTTGGCCATTAAGCTCGAGTTTTGTATGAAATAGGTAGCTCGAGCTCGTTACTTGGCCAATTTTTGGCCATTAAGCTTGAGTTTCCTTTTTTTTTTTTCTGGGATCGAGAGGTCTTGTGTGGATAGTGAGTACTATACCCGACCTTGACCTCTACTTGCTTTTGATATGAAGGATTTCGAGTAGCCTAAGTCGGAGTCATGTGGTTGAGTGTGATTTTGGAGTACATGTAGCATGCGCGGAGCACGACCTCACTCCAATTTAATATGTTAGCTGCATGCGCGGAGCACGACCTTAAGCTAATTTAATGTGTTAGCTGCATGCGCGGAGCACGACCTTACGCTAATATAATGTGTTAGCTGCATGCGCGGAGCACGACCTTATGCTAATTTATTACACTAGCTGAATGTACGGAGCATGACCTTATGCTAGTTTAAAGTGTTAGCTGCATGCGCGGAGCACGATCTTACACCAATTTAATATGTTAGCTGTATGCGCGGAGCAAGAATTTATGCTAATTTAATGCACTAGTTGCATGCGCGGAGCACGATCTTATGCTAGTTTAAAGTGTTAGCTGCATGCACAGAGAATGACCTTATGCTAATTTAATGTAAACTCTTAGTAGATGCATTCGAGCTGAGTTTTTAAATGTCTTATAAAATAACATAAATGTATATGGGCGCGTAGGCCTTGAAAGAAAAACAACTTAATGACATGCAAGCCCGAGCTAAAAACTACCAAAAAAATTTAATCCTATCATAATGCAGATTGAGAAAAAAAAAAAAAGACAAAAAACTAAGTAACCTAGATACCTGGGGATGTAGCCGACTATTTTTCGGCTGTGGTTGTAGCATTAAGATCTTGACCAATGGTAACTTTCCCACCATGCTCGAGCTTGATCTCATCCATCTCCTCTACTGGAGCAAACCTTCCACGGTGCTCGAGGTTAGGCTCGACCTCTGAAAGTCGTATGACGTCAGCCTTGACCTCCCGGACGCTGGTAACGTAACATTGCCTGGCCACTGCTTGGATTCCTCGAACTACACCGACCCCATTGCTAGTAGGAAACTTCACTGCCAGGTGAAAAGTTGAGACAATCTCCTTGATTCTGTTCAGCAATGGCCTTCCAAGTATGGCATTGTAGGCCATGGGAGCACGAACTGCTTGAAATTTTGTGATATGTGTGACCTGATTCCCTTCTGATCCCAAGGTAAGAGGTAACCCAACAATGCCTTCCGGAATGACGACACCGCCTCCGAAACTCTGAAGGGGTTTTGACCGGCCTGAGCTGCTCAACTAATGTAGCCATCTGGACGAAAGCCTCGTGTCATGGGACTAGATTTCTTACACTAGAAAAACTAGACACCGTGCGGCCTTAACGCAACACAATTCCCGTCCCTACGAGAAAGCGCTAAGTCAGCCTTTCGACGCCCCAAAAATGATTCAACCTTGTAGGCTAAATCAAGACAAACTTTGAGTATGAGATTTGAAGTAATAAAGAAGACAAGTATTCTTGGAAGAAAATCTCTCTTTGTATAAAAACTCCACACCAATGTAATCTACAATGTGATCTAAGGATTATATGAATAGCATGAATCCCATAAATTGCATGCCTTTCAACAATTCTCTCAACTCACATATACTACTTGAAATTCTAATAGATTCTAATGTGTAAATTACAATGGAACTCCATCCCTATTTATAGGCAAACCTCCTTGGATTAAGTGGTTAGGATCAATTCCCATCCAAAGGCCCCCATGGGCTACAATTTGCCTTAATCCTCCTTATACCAAGTGGAAGCAAACTTAGACTTTGCTTCTTTGCAAGTGGATTTTCCCTACAAAAATCCCATGTGATTAATGTCCCTTTAATAGACATCAATTTGCCTTTCTCTTCCTTCCTTGGTCTTTCTTAGACAAGTGGGTTAAGTAATCAACTTGTATAAGTTTGCCCAAAATATCCCAGCAATCTGCCCATGGTATTTTCCTCCTGAAAACCACCTGGTATGCTGGAATTTACTGCCCATGTCACGCCCATGTCGCTACTTCCGTCATGCTGCCTGCAGTCAGCATTGCTGTGTGCTGCCTGCGTCCTGCGATGACTGCAGTCTGTGTCTGGCTACGTCCTGGCTGCGTCCTGGAAGCTGCCTGCAATATGCCTGCGATGTCCTGGGAGCCGCCTGCAATATGCCTGCTACGTCCTGGACGCTGCCTGCAATCTGCCTGCGACGTCCTGGACGCCGCCGCGACGTCACCTGCGTCGCAGTGCCTGACTGCACCCGAATTTTCGAGCCATCACCTAGACATGACCTTGACATGGACCTTCCCTCATGGACACCGGTCATCTCCCTATGAAATTAGGTGACACCGGCATCACCGTGTACGGTTGAAGTTTAGACCTAATCAACCATATGTCTACTTCATTTTCCCATTTGGTGCCATGACATTCCCGTGTCATGCCCAATCTCGTGTCACTCCCATGCGGTCCATGACAATCTCCCCCACTTAATCCGTTAATGCCCTCGTAGCGGAACGTTTTCGGCATTTCTTCAAGTACATCATGCCTTGCGTTGTCCTCTTTTTGACACCAACCTTCACCCTCCACATCATTGCTTTGGTTCCTCGGATGGACGACTCCTCCGGTCGTAACGTCCCCACGTTTGTCAAATGTTTGGACATCAATGCTCCCATTTTTGGACTCTTTGGACAATGATTCATCAATGTTCCCCTTCGGTAGTTCTCCCGGTAACTCCGTAGGCATCGCGTCCTCATCATCCTCAAGGACTTCAACTAATCTCATCCCCGAAAGACGTTGTGTCCCTAGGGAAATATCTTCGGTAGCATCAAACAATTGGAGTGAATTCATCAGAGCTTCAACCCCATCTTGGCTATGTGCTACTTCCGGTTGGCTCATCGAGATGGATGCCAATGATCCTCGCTTAGGACAATCCCTCATGAGATGCGGTCCTTTACAAAGAAAGCAACCACGAGCTGCAAAATTGTTCCCTTTCTTTTCAGCATACTCCTTCCTCCATGAAGGTTGCGTGCTGTCGCTAGGTCTAGAATCAACATTGGAATTTTGCCTTCCTTGCGGCTTGTCCCATTGCACGGGCTTCCCGGAGTTTCCATCATAACCCCCAAAATTCCCTTTAGCGGGCTTGATGGTTCTAGCTTCCGACTCGACACTTTCTTCAAACTCCGTTAAAGACTTGGCTACCGTGATAGCTTCATCTACGGTCTTGACATCGCGCCGTTGCAACTCACGTTGCATCCAACTAGCACATCCATCTAGAAAATAGAATAGGGAGTCCTCCTCCGGCATGCTTGGGATTTGAAGCACAAGGGTCGTGAATTCTTTGAGATAGTCACAAATTGTTCCCGTACGTTTCAACATCCTCAACTTCTTGCGAGCTTCATAGATGACATTCTTCGGGTAAAATTGCCTTTTGAGCTTCCTTTTGAACACATCCCATGTGTCAATGTTGCAAGCTCCCCGCGCAATTTCACCATGCTTACGACGCCACCACAACGCCGCAACATCCGAGAGGTACATTGAAGCGGTCCGCACCTTCATGGATTCCTCCATAAGATTAACGCCTTCAAAGTAGACCTCCATTTGCCATAGGAAATTTTCCACTTCCGAGGCATCACGTCGTCCGTCATAATTCTTCGATTTTGGATACTCGATCCTTGGAGCAACAACACTAGTAGTGGCATCTCCGCTTGAACTAGCGGTAGAATTTTTGTATTGCTCAAGCTCCTTGCTCATTCTCTCCATCATCAAGGATGAGTGATTTCCTTGACCATGTACGGCGGACACGGCATCTAAGAGTTTGGCTTGGAGTCTACCAAAATCTTCTGTCATCGAGGCTTATCGAGCTACCACAGCTTGGACATCGCCTTTCACCGTTTGGACATCATTCTCCAATGATGCTTGTGCGTCCAACACCTCTTGGACATTAGATTGGAGAGTTTCTAGCTTTCCAATGGAGTTCTCCTCCAATGCCTCCAAGGAGTTTTCAAGAGATTCGAGCCTATCACCCATATTTACGATGATTGGATCAAGTTTGCCCTCCATGGCAATCGCCTCCCGAGTCTTACTCTTGCTCCGTGTCTTCTTTGCTTCACTTGGGGCAACACCACGTCCCCTTTCCTCAACCTCAACACTTTGTTGTGAATCCGTCATCATAACAACTTATCACTTGACGAACCCGCTCTGATACCACTTGTCACGTGACTAGATTTCTTACACTAGAAAAACTAGACACCGTGCGGTCTTAACGCAACACAATTCCCGTCCCTACGAGAAAGCGCTAAGTCAGTCTTTCGACGCCCCCAAAATGATTCAACCTTGTAGGCTAAATCAAGACAAACTTTGAGTATGAGATTTAAAGTAATAAAGAGGACAAGTATTCTTGGGAGAAAATCTCTCTTTGTATAAAAACTCCACACCAATGTAATCTACAATGTGATCTAAAGATTAGATGAATAGCATAAATCCCATAAATTGCATGCCTTTCAACAATTCTCTCAACTCACATATACTACTTGAAATTCTAATAGATTCTAATGTGTAAATTACAATGGGACTCCATCCCTATTTATAGGCAAACCTCCTTGAATTAAGTGGCTAGGATCAATTCCCATCCAAAGGCCCCCATCGGCTACAATTTGCCTTAAACCTTCTTAGATCAAGTGGAAGCAAACTTAGACTTTGCTTCTTTGCAAGTGGATTTTCCCTACAAAAATTCCATGTGATTAATGTCCCTTTCATAGACATCAATTTGCCTCTCTCTTCCTTCCTTGGTCTTTCTTAGGCAAGTGGGTTAAGTAATCAACTTGTATAAGTTTGCCCAAAATATCCCAAAATATCTCAGCAATCTGCCCATGGTATTTTCCTCCTGAAAACCACCTGGTATGCTGGAGTTTACTGCCCATGTCATGCCCATGTCGCTGCTTCCGTCATGCTGCCTGCAGTCAGCATTGCTGTGTGCTGCTTGCATCTTGCGATGACTGTAGTCTGTGTCTGGCTACGTCCTGGCTGCGTCCTGGAAGCTGCCTACAATATGCCTGCGACGTCCTGGACGCTGTCGCGACGTCATCTGCGTCGCAGCGCCTGACTGTACCCGAATTTTCCAGCCATCACCTAGACATGACTTTGACATGGACCTTCCCCCATGGACACCGGTCATCTCCCTATGAAATTAGGTGACACCGGCATCACCGTGTACGGTTGAAGTTTAGACCTAATCAACTATAGGTCTATTTCATTTTTCCATTTGGTGCCATGACATTCCCGTGTCATGCCCAATCTCGTGTCACTCCCATGCGGTCCGTGACAATCTCGTGTGACAGTACGTTAGATGCGATTCCATTATCCACCAGAATTCTCTTTACCTTAAAATTTACAATGATCGTCGATATGACCAGGGCATCATCATGAGGAAAAGACACGCCCTTTAAGTCCTTTGACCCGAAGGTGATATCTCCCACATCACTGAGATCCAAGCTTGGGATCGAGTGGTATTACCTGGCATACTGCTTATGTCCACTGTTTGAGTCCTCCCGATGCCGTTCCTCCGACAATGATATTGATAGTCCCTGCTGTTGGTTATTTATCCCTCCCATCTGCGGGAGCCTTACCCCTATTCTGGTTGTTCCACTGACGCTTGTCTTGACCGATGTATGTGCCTAAGAAGCCCCTCTTGATGAGAGCCTCGATTTCACTCTTCAGAGCGAAGCATCCTTCGGTCGTATGTCCATGATCTCGATGAAATTCATAGTACTTGCTTTTGTCACGGGCCTCAGGTAGAGCTCGTATTCTTGGTGGCCACTTCATCTCCTTAAGGTCTTTCATTTTGATCAAAATATTAGACCTTGTGGTGTTCAAGTGAGTGAAAGGTGTTGGATGAGGGTCTTGCCTTGGTTTGTTTCGGAAATGGTCCGGGCGCTGGTTGGACTCATGTGGCCTCTTTAGGTCAGGCTTCTTTAATGGCAAGGTATCTCTTGTTGGGAACATGGTCTCCTCCATGTTGATGTATTTCTCAGCTCGGGTAAGTAGGTCGGTTATCGACTTGGGAGGGGTCTTTGATTGGGACATCTTAAATGCCTCACATCTTACGGTATATATTAGGGCAGAGACTGCAGCTGTGACGTGTAGATCGGGGATCACGAGTCTTTCCTGATTAAACCTTGTCATGAAATTTCGAAGTGTCTCGTTGGGTCCCTAATGCATCTGCATGAGTGACGCGATTGTCTTTCTGATGCGCTTATTACTTTAAAAAAAAATGCTAGAACTTGTCACCAGGTCCGAAAAGGAAGATATAGAGTTAGGCTCCAATGTGGAAAACCAGTCTCTGGCTGCGTTGGTAAGTGTTTGAGGAAAGGCCTTGCACATTACAGCATCATGTGCGACCTGCAAGTTCATTATATCTGTGTATATGTTGAGATGGTTGATGGGGTTAGTCGTCCCATCATACTCCTTCACCCGAGGGTACTTAAATCGATCTGGTAGGCGGTATGATAATACTTCAGGGGTAAAAGGCGTGTTAGGGGTGAATCATGTTACTGCTTGGGACTTTTGAAGCATTCCGACTATGATTCCCTCCTGGATAGTCCTTGCAAGATAAGCAGAGTCCATTGTAACCGCTTACGAACCTAGGGGTGCGTGAGGTACACCAGAGGTTTTGACATCATCGTGGCTGGGGCCGGAGCCCGAGCATCTACCATAAGGTCACTCTGTAGAGATGGGACTGGGGGTGTACTTCTCTAATGTAGTAGCTATGTTAACGCGGATACTTGTTGGCCGAGTTCCTGGAATGTGGCTGGTGCGATCACCGTTGAGGGATGTGGTGGTTCCCCGGATGATACCTCTTGGGGAGCCGGGGATCTCTAGTAGAGGATTGGTTCGGAGCGGATGAGCTTCCTGGAAGATGTCCTGAACGTGTGTTAACAACGTCTTCTGGAAGTGTTTACCACAGACGGCGCCAATGATGCTACCAAAAATTGTACCTAGACAAACTCGAGCCGAATGGAAGAGGTCTGCGTGATCCGATCTTCAATACCTGAAACAAAGGCATCGAGGTATGTCTTGTCGCCCCTCCGATGCTTAAGTCAAATATGTACTCAAGAGAAAACTTATGCTAAATGCTTTAAAAAACGTACTTGAATAATGAGGTTATGTTATGTATTTATAAATTTTGGAGATGGAGTCCTAAAAGGATTCAACTTCATGCAATCCTTATCCTTGTTATTTAAGGTGTTTGTGTTATGTTAGAAGTGCACGATATGAGTTAAGGTTAAATTTATAATAAGCTAGGAGTTTGTATTTAAATAGAACTAGCATTCCTAGAAAATGTGCGATTAGATTAAAGGGGATATGTGAGCTAGGGCTAATGACCCGACCTAGTTACGGGGGCCCGACCTCAAGTAAGCATAGACTTAGAAATAACCCAATAGCAGTGGACTAAGGTCGAGCCAATGACTTCGAGTTCGGGTCCAACAATGAGAGTGGGCTGAGGTCGGGTCCACCAAGGTCGAGTGAGATGAGGTCGGGTCCAACAAGGTCGAGCGAGATGAGGTCGGGTCCAACAAGGTCTACATTTATACGCATCAAACATAAATAAAAACATTAAAACACATAAATCACCAAGTCTAAACTGAAAATAAAACTCCAATCAAGCTTGTAGTGGGAAAGGGGGTGCACGAACTACACAGAGAAAATAATGTGCAGGTGATAACATAATATTTTATCTCCAAGATATTGTTTAAAAAATCATCTAATGAAAATCGACTATATATGCTCGGGTGCTATGAAATTATACCCCATGGTCTTCAAGTACTCAACAGCGGCCTCGAAAATGCACTTCGTGCTCACAGAACATGGCACATCGGTGACTGATGTCTCCGATTGAACAACCACTCCCACTATTTTCCTGTTCTCTTCGTCAATCTACCAAATCTAATGCCTCCGATTGAACAACCATTCCCACTTTTGCCTCCGTACCGCTTGGGTCCCAAGATCTCCGTTGCGTACTTCCTCCAAAAAATAGGACTGAGAGCTTGAAAAATCGGAGAAATTAGTGCAGTAATCAGAGCTAGAAATCAAAGATTCATTGCTTGTAGATTGTCGGCAAAATGAATTTGCGTCAGAGAGCAAAATGATTGTGAGAGATTTCGTTGGAGGAAGGAGTGAATGATAATTGGGTTTTGATTATTTTGGGCTTCTACAATTTGAGTCCATGTATAAGGGGGGATTTTCCAAAATAGCCGGGTCAAATGACCCATTTGGGTTTTTCGTGTAAAAGTCAATTTTGCCCTTAATGAAATGTTTTTTTATTGTAAATTAAGTCCTCATACTTTATATTTTTTAGAAACTAGTTTTATTCCTATTTTTATTCGTCATCACTAGATGTTTCTTCTAAATCTGATTTTTCTTCAAATATTTCTTCATTCACTTCTATTTCTTCAATATTAACTTCTTCACATTCATCTCTAATTTGTTCAAAGTCCGTAATTAATATCCCAACTTTCTTTTTTGGACATTCGGTGCTTATATGTCATTCTTCATTACAATTCCAACATTTACATCGTTTTTTATCTAATGATTTTTTATTATAAGGTTTATATTTTCTTCTAAAATATTTTCTTTTTGGTTTAAAATATTTCTTTTTAAACTTATTATATTTTTTATATTTTTTGGGTCTTATTTTTCTTTTTCTTTTATAATCATAACATCCCCAACTTCCTGGTACTTCGGTATCTCTACAACAAATCTTATCTTGTATAAATCCTGATTGTTTATAAATCATTTGATTACTACACATAGTACTTATTTCATCTTTTATAGTTCTTATAATAAATCCTAATGTATAACATTCTTCATTTCTTCCTAATTGTTTTTCTTTAATCTTATTTTGAAAATAATTATTTCATGGTGGTGGTAATTTCCTAATAAAAACTTCTTTATAATAATTATTATCAGCTCCACTTCCAAACATCATATAATAATATTTACTATATTCACAACAATATTCGTTAAGGTAACACATATTACAAATTTGTAAATGTTCCATTCTGTTTTTAGCATCTTCTATTTCTTCTAATCTAGCTTTAGTACTTTCATTTACCCAATCTTCTCCAGCAAATTCTCTATAAATTCTTGTAGGGACTCTATTTATTCCTTCTATTATACTAATTCCAAATCCTGCTTCAATACTATCTTTCCAAATACCTTTTGTTGTTTCTTCTAATCCTCTATACCAATTAAATACATTTCCTTTAAATGTTGCTAATAAATATTCAGTTCTATTTTTATTATCGGTATTACTGCGATTATAATTAAAGTGTGCTATCATATTAGTACTCCATTCATTTATAGCTCTTCTAACATCTAATTCACAATCTAAATTTAAATATGATCCTGCAATTTTCATTGGGTTTGATTCTCTTAAAACTGGTTTAAATTGGTCTCTATACATTCTTTTTTTGGTAGTTTTAAAATCTACTTTTGTATTAACATATCTTCTAGGGTCTATTTCTGCTTCATATCTAGCTGTGCTAGTTTCTCCATATTCTTCTTGTTTAACTGCTCATGGTCCTCCTGTTTTTCCGACCATATGATTTTTAGTTATTTCTTCACACATTTTTAAGTCTTCTAAGTCAAATATTAAATTTTCCATTTCTTCGTTCATTGTTCTTCTATGATTAATTTTCCTTCTTCTTTTTCTATAAGATTTTCTTCTTGCTTTCTAAGATCAATCAATAATCTTTCTATATCTTCTTTTAATCCTCCATTAAGTTTTATTAATTCTTCGTATTTTTCAATTTTCTTTCTAACTTCTTTAAGTTCTTTGGCATAATCTGGTTTAAATGGTTTTTCTTTATTTAGATTTTCTATTATTCTATTTAAAAGATTTTCTATTCTTAAAAAGTTATTTTGTAGTTTTTCTTTTTCTTCTTCGTAGTCTATTTCAATTCTAGTTATCTTTTCATCAATTGCTTTTATATTTTTCTCAATTAAATTAATTTTATCATTCATACTCATACTTTAGGTTTTTTATAAGATGGTTTTTCAATTTCAAATCCTAATTTATTTAATAGAATATCAAGTTTATAATTAATAATATCTATCTTTTCTTCTAAAGTTGCTATTTTATTAATACTATTTTTCTGTGCAATTTTTGATATTTAATTTTGAATTTCTTCAAGTTTAGCTTAATCAAGTATTTCTAAATTATTAATTTGTTCTTTTATTTTATTAAATTGTTTAGACATATTTTTGCTTAAAACTTCTAATCTTTCTTTCGCTATTTTATCTTTTGGATCTATATTATTTATCTCGTCTATAGCTTCTATATTTTTAGATTTTAATTGTCCTAATTGTTGCCATAAAAATGCATTAGTCCAGTTTGTAGTCATATTTAACAATTCATCAGTATTTCCCCATGAGCTTAAAGGTTGAAATAGAGTTGTATTCCATTTTTTAGTTTGATAGCTTCCTATTGGTAATCTAATATTTTCTATTTCTTGTTTATCAAATCTTATTTTTGTTGGTAAACTCATATTAATCTGGTAAGTTTAAGGAATTAATTATTATATTATTTATTATTTGTCTTATTTCTCTTCTAAATTGTTCTTCACTTCTCAATTCTCTTGTAATTTCATTCCTTAATAATTCTCTTTTAATTTTATTCCAATTAGAAATTTCTTTTTCTATTTCTCTACGATTATTATCAGTTATTATTTGTTCTTCTAAAACTTTTATTTTATTATCACAAAACTTTCTAGTTATTCCAGGCATATTCTTATTCTATATCGTCAAAACTAAGATCAAAATCATATAATTCAGAAACTTCATTATAACTTACATGATGTTCTATAGTTTCAAAAGTTCTTTCACTATTTTCACTGTCTAACCAGAAAAATATAATCATTTTTATTATTTCTTTAGGCAATCTTTCTTTTAATCCAAATGATACAATTGTAAGACATTTTTCATAATATCTACTATCTCTTTTTATGAAATTTATTCCTCTAGTATAATTGTCATAAGTTTCTGGAATTTCTATCATGTGACTATAATCAATACTATTAGTATATCTAAAAGGTACAGTTCTATAATAAAACTCGTAACTTTCCATGATAAAAGTTCTTCAAAGTAAACAATCTTATAAAAATTCTTATATAATAATTTTCATGCAAAATTTTCAGACAATAAATTTTCTTGTAGCTTAAAATAAGGGCCTTACCACGCTTCGCCAAATAGCAAGAATGTTATATGTTCCTGGTCACCTTCGTCACAAGAGTTGGCCAAAGTCCGACAAAGATCACAAAGAAAATGGACATAAAGGCACTCAAAACTCTCAAACAGACTCACTGTGTAGAACAACACTCAAAGCGTAATAAAAGATTTATTTCGAACTCAAAGATTTTATTGATCTGAAAATAGCCTGAAAGCTATTATACAAAGATTTTTACAGAGATTGATACTCCGAAGAGTGGTTTCTACTCTCTAAAGAGAATGATTACAAAGATCATTGTTGAAGGTTTTAGATGGTAGTTCAGGATGAGATTTCAGATGGCTAATTTTCGATGATCCTTTCTAATGAGAAGAGTCTCAATTTATAGAAAGGCTCGCACTTCACCGAGAAACTTCTGGCCAATCAGATTTTTACAACACAAAAGTAAAAAGTACAATAATTTTAAAAGTGGTTGAAAATATTTAAAGTGCTTGTTGGTTGTCTTTATTCCAGTGTCGGCAATTTCTTTTGATTCCAGCTTGACAGCTGTCTTCTTATCTTCAAAGTTCACATGGTGCTGTCAGTCACGTTTTTCTTGATCGTCCTTCACTTGTGGACGTGTCCCATGAGTCGGCAGGCTTCTTTAATGCATTCTTCACTTCCAGAGAATTGATCGTTCATAATTCCACAGATTTTTTCTTCAAGAATTTTTGATTCTTTATCTCCTCTACAGATTATTGCTCATACCATAGACCATGTATCTTTCTCCAAAAAAGAACTGCATTGTTGAGCAGTCTGATTTTATTCCGAGAGCTCGTCTGTAAATCATCCATTTTCTATTAATAGTGGGTAATTCTTTAAAAATCTGAATCTTCTTAAGTGGATTTCCATTATTTTTCCGAATTGTGATGAGATGATGTTCTCCATACCACTCTGGTTCTTTATATTCAGGACTAATTGTGTAAAATCTCAGTTCAATCGGTTGTTTATCGCTGAATTTTTTAACACAATTAACAAATTCTTTGTCAAACTGTTCAATTTCTTTTAGATCTATCCCTGGGAAGAGTCGATCTAAAAATCCAAATGCTGCCAATTTTCGAACAATATTAGGATCTGCTCCTTGAACTGCACTGATCCTTGGATAAATCGCCGTTGGAAGGGCTGTCAAATATAGAGAACTTCCTTCTTTGAAATTATATACCCATTCAGAGAATTCATAATACTCTTTCTCCATAGGATGTAGATTAGTTCGAACATGATGAGTTGTGATTATTCCCTTTGGTGATTTGAGGTCACCAATCGGTACTTTTTTATTTTCTTGGAATTCACTGATACCGTAGGGTCGTTCCAATGGGCCTTTTGATAAGGATGTTTGAGTACTGGACTCAGTGGCTCCTTTTCCACTTGTAAATTTTTCCAACAATTTGTCAATACTGACGGGTAATTGTTGTGGACCTTTTGTTATAACATTTTCCTCTTGCAAGGTAAGAGGGTCATTTCTCTTAAATTTCGAATCTCCACTTGAAGTGGATGTATTAATCTCTCCCGAAATGGGATATAACTCGCCTTTTGGCTGTATTCACCTTTTTCCAAAGGAGGGTACTCCTGGCTGCAACTTACAAAAAAGTCTAAACATTCTGTCAATTTTTCAGCTATTTTTTCTTTATTATCATTTAGTTTATCAATCTTTTTTCCACTTTCAACAACTTTGTTTGATAAATCGCACAAAGTTTGTCTGATGTCAAGATGATCCTCTTGAATAGCAAGATAATCTGCATTAAAATCTGTTAGAAGATCTTGCAATTCTTTTGTAAATGCTTCAACCTTGTCCAAAATCATGATTCCTGCTCAAGAAATCAGCAAATAAGTTATCTTTTCCTTTAATATATTCAAATTTAAAATTATAAAAAGATAATAGCACTTGCCATCTATGTAATCTTCTATGTTGAGGTGAATTTGGTAATTTATTATTTACTAGTCCGTTAAGTTGAGTATTATCAGTTTGAACAATAAATTCCTTAGGTAGTAAGAACATTTTGAATTTATTTATTCCTTTAACAACTGCCAGTAATTCTTTTTCATTGGTTGAATAATTTACTTCAGCATTATTAAATGTTCCACTAGTATATCTGCAAACTTCATTTAAATCAATTTTTAATGAAGCACTCCAATATAAATCAGAAGCATCGGTTTGAACTATTAATTTATCTTTTTCATCAGGAAGTCTAAGTTTAAGTAAATTTTTACAATTTTCTTTTAAATTTTTAACACAAAGAGTATGTTCTTCATTCCAACCTAATTTATTTGATTTTCTTAATAGTTTCTGGAGTTTATTTCTTTTTTCTGCAAGTTTTTCTATGAATCCTTCAGCATAATTAAGACAATCTAAAAACTTTTGAATTTGTTGCTTATTTTCTAATTTATCAGGAAATAAAATTATCTTCTCAGAAATATGAGGTTGTAATTTTATTCCTTCACTATTTATTATCATTCCTAAAAATTCAATTTCATGTTTTGCTACTTCTGCTTTTTTCTAACTAAGTATTATACCTTCTTTTGAGCAAAGTGTAGCAAAAATTCTAAGATGTTTAAGATGATCTTTATATGTTTCTGAACAAACAAGTATATCATCAACATAAACAATAAGAAAATTATAGGTTTTAAAAACTTCATCCATTCTTCTTTGATAAATTTGTGGTGCATTTTTTAATCCAAATGGCATAACTATCCATTCATAATGTCCTTGAGGGGTACTAAATGCTGTTAATGGTATACTATTTTCTTCTAGTTTTATTTGCCAAAATCCAGATTTACAATCAAATTTTGAATAATATTTTTTGTTTTTGGCAATATTTATTAATACTTCTTTATTTGGTAGATAATATCCATCAAATTTAGTGTTTTTATTAAGTTCTTTATAGTTTACTACCATCCTAGGTTTTCCTCTTTTTATCTCTGAATGGTTTCTAACCATAAAAGCTGGGCTACTATGAGGGCTATTACTTCTCCTTATAAGTTTTTGATTAAGAAGTTCTTGAATTTGTATTTGAAATTCTTCTTTATCTTCTTGATTATAGAGCATAGGTTTGACTCTAATAATGATTGTTGGTTCTAATAGTTCTATTTTAGCTGTTGTTTTTTATTTTTCCCATTTTTCAAGTGGGTTTTCATAATAATTTTTAGCTAAAAGATCTTTTATTTGATCAAGAGTAATTGTTTTGATTGAATAATTGAGTAATTTTGGTATAAATTCTATTTTTTCACCACGCTGAGCTGGCTGAACTCTAAATGGTCTAAATTCTCTAGCAATTTTTAGTAAATGTCCACATGGTGTTTTTAATTGAATAGTATAAATATTTTGACTATATTGACTAAACTGTTGTAGAAAGTCATTTCCAAGAATAATATCACAATCATTAATAGTATATTGGTAAACATTTCTTATGGTTACTATTTTAGATCCTATTATAACTTCTATATTTTCATTTTTATATTTTAAAGATTCTCTTACTCCAGTTATTCCTTGTAGAGTTAATTGTTGTTTATTTTCTATCCACTTTGGTAATAAAAATTCTTTAAAGACAGTTATCTCAGCTCCTGTATCAATTAGAGCACAAGTAGTTATTTTTGATTCAAATACAGTTATTTGTATATATACACTTATTGAGAATTTTATTTCTCTACTCATTTTTCTTTAGGGCAATATGTAGTTATTCCTTGATGTATAATAAGAATTCCTTCTCTGTCTATTTTATAATTATCAAGACTATTTAAAAATGAATTTCCTAATAATATTGGATGTTCATCAAAATTCATGTTATTATCAATATAACATTCTATACTTAATAATAAATTTCCTAATTTAATTTGTACTTGTCCTATGATATCACAAGAGTTTATTTTTCCTTCAAAATCTCTGTAACTATAAGGTTCAACTTTTTTCTTTTTAATTCCTTCATCAATAAGAGAGCAAATATGATTCTGACTTGCTCCAGTATCAATAAGTATTTTAATTTCATTTATCCATTTACTTCCATTAAAGAACTTTCCTTTGATTCCATAGACACTATTATTTTTATTTTGTATTATTTTTGAAATACTATGTCTTACTGTATTATTTCCAATAATTATTTTATTTTCTTTATATGTTATTTGTTTTGGTATTATAGGTTGATCAATACTTATAGCATCATCATGTCCTATCTCAAAATTTTCTATCTCTTCTATGTCTTGTTCTCTGGGTAAGATTGCTTCTCCTATATCCCTAAATTCTTCGTCAATTTCTATAAAATGCTTTTCTTTATATATATTTCCATAATTACTATTTGTATAACAATACAATCCTTGATATAATATAGTAAAAACTTTATTATCGTCTTTTAATATTTTATTGGTCATCTTAAAATGTAGACTAAGACAATCATCTAAATTTTTATCATTTATATGTACGCAATATCTTGGATAACAGGTAAATTTTAATTTTTTATAGGCTAAATTTCCTTTGACTATTCCTAAATTTCCATTTTCTGCAGTTATACATCTTTCATCTTGTAGATTAAGTATTATAGGACTATTAATTCCTTCTTTAAAATATGATTTTATTATTATTTGTATTTCAGCAAGGTAAACATAAGATATTTTATCTCGTTTTTCTTGTTTTATTTTCCTAGGAATTCATTAATATTTCTTTTTGTTATAAGATTTAGTTTTATTTTTCCTTGTGTATGTTTAATATTTATGGATTTTTCTATTTCATGATATTCATTAATGACTAACTTCTTTCTTTTAAAAGCTGATCCTAAAATATTAAATAATTTATTTTCTCCTGGTGGTTTTAGACTTAATTCTGCTCCATTAATTTTTCTAAATTTTTCCCAATCAAATTTTCCTTTTAAGGCATATCCTTCTACTCCTTCGTATACTTCAGTTTCTAAATTTTCTAAATTTTCAATTTCCATAATTCTTAGGTATCTATTTCTTCAATTCTCCTAATTTCATTATTAAGAACTCTTTGTATTCTTTTTAAAGTTTTCATTTCTATAAGAATAGGCATTTTAATAAGATATCCTATGTCTTCGTCTAAAACTTCATCAAAATCTATTAAAAGAAAAGTAATTTTCTTTTCAAATTTTTTCTTTATTTTAAGACTATTAGAGTCTTTTATTTTATTAATCAAATTTCTTGATTTATTAACAAGATGTTGAATATAACTATCAGTATCTAAATATTCAGTAGAATTGTTAACGTACCATCCTATGCAAATTTCGTTATTATCTTCCATTCTCTAATATCTTTAATTTCTCAAGATATAGGGTTCTGATACCACTTTTATGTGACCTAAAATGCAAAAATACAATTAATTCAAATTAATTCAAAAATAAAATTATTAATTAAATTTTTTGGCTCAAGATAGGTGGAAAGAGTTGATGGTGAAGAAAAGTTAATTTTTTATTGCAAGGGGCAAACAATTTTGTCGAATCCAAAATTAGATTTAAAGTTTAAGGACTAAAATGACTTGTTTTAAAACTTTTTATTTTAAGGGTATTTTAGGTAGTTTTAAGGTTGAATAGTAAAAAGGGGTATTTTGGAAAGGGTATTGTTGAATTTAGGGTATTTTCAATAATTTCCCATGTATAAGTTTATTTAAGGAAAAAAAAACATTTCGTAACATTGAATGAACATTCAATAAACGTTGCAAGAAGTGAAACTTTTTGCAACAATCAATGAACGTTGTAAAATACTATATATTTAGAGTTTTAGCAGCATGCAATGAGCATTGTTACGGAACCATATTTTAACAACGTTCAATAAACACTGCAAAAAATAAAACTTTTTGCAACATTTAAGAAACGTTGCAAAAGGTAACATTGGCAACATGCCATTAAAAAATGTTGTCAAAACTCAATTACATTAACCAATGGCAACGTTCACTTATTAAGATGTTGCGATAGACCCCTTTAGAAACACTTAATTCACAAATGTTACCCTTTCAGTGTTGCAAAATGTCATTTTTATTGTAGTGTATTCAATTGAAATTTTTAAAAACTTTTTGGGATTAAAAAGTTTAGGGGAATTCAATGAAGACCTTTTGAGTCTCTCTGAAAATATTGGTGTATTCAATGAAGATTTTTATGAACTTTTTAAAAATTTGTAAAAGTCACGGTGTATTCAATTAAAACTTTTTAGAAGTTTTTATAAGTTTTGGGGTATTCAAATTGCTAATAACTTTTAAAGATTTTTATAAAAGTCTCTTGAGTTACAACTTTGAAGCAGAAAGTACTAAAATAAAATCTCAAAATTTGTTTCTCATTCATTCAAAGATTTTGAGAGATTTTCACAAAGAAATAGTTAATATAATTTTTTCATTTCTTTCTTTATTTCTCTTTCCTTTTCCCTTATACGAATATTAGAGTCATGATAATTTTTTTTTTTTTTGTACTGATTATATTTTCTTCCCTCTATTTTTTTTTTATGAAAAATTAAATTGTAACTAAAGATTCTTATTGTTTATTTTTCATTTTTCCCTCTACTTTTTATTTTTTATCTCTATTTTCTATGAAAAATTAAATTGTAAACTAAAGATTCTTATTTTTTTTTCTTTTTTTTTTTCATAAAAGATTTTATTTTAATTAAAACTATAGGATTTTATATAAAAAAGACTAATTTATAATTAAATTTAAATAAATTAGTTATGTGTTTATCCCTTAAAAGATATGTCAAATTGAAATACTGAATATTATTTATTATTTTTATGAAAGAATAATGTAATACACACACACTCTCTCTCTCTCTATCTCTCTCTCTCTCTCTCTCTCTCTCTCTCTCTCTCTCTCTCTCTCTCTCTCTCTCTCTGAGATTATTACTTAAGTAATTAAAGTGACTTAATTTTATTTTTTTTAAAATGATTTTTTACTATATGGAGGGAATAGAACTGAGAACCATCACACTGTTATTCTAAATTCACGTGATTTCTTTAAATAAATTTTTCAAAATTCTTTTGAATTCTATAAAAGTTTATAAAAGTTTTAAAATAAAAGTCTATAGAAATATACAAAAGACTTTCATTACCTTCATACGAAATCAATAAAAAGTTCACTAGATCTACATAAGTCATCACTTAAAAATGTCCATAAAATTCTACAAAAGTCTCAATTGCATACACCCCTTAATCTCTGTAGGACGATATTCTGACTAAAAATGTCACTTTACTACTGTAACAACTCGTACACTTGGGGGAATTTTATGTACTTAATTTATGTCTTCAATACGTAGTTGACATGAGACAAAGTTACGAGTTTATTGTTGACCTATGGTTGATCTCGTATTTTGATTATCACAAACAAACTATTTTATTTCCAACAATTGAATTCAAGTCTTTATAGCTATTGTGGCAAAATTGATTAATTGAAGACAAAAAGATTGCCACCAAAAGACTCACAACTTATGATCATGAAAAAACGAGATGGAAGCCGAGCAATCATGTTAAATCAATTGATGCATTCACGATGAATCAAACATTCTTTGAAGACATTAGACTTAGATGCTTTGAATCCATATGTAAATGTAAAATACTTTAATTCTTAACAATAAATCACTAAGAGCTCGTAAGTTAAATTTTTATGCACGATATAAACTTTTATGCACGAGACATCCAGTAGGGTCGTCCGGTTGGTAAAAAATTTTTGCGTTTTGACTGTTATAAAATCACTTTACTTTACATTCAATACAACACTTTTTTAAGAGCATTTATTTGAGATATTTTTAAAGTAAAGCTACAATGTTTCATCTTTATCAAATCATTCATTTTGAATTTTTTTTGATTAAATTAACTTTTGAAAATCATTCTACTTATCAAAACTTTTCTTACCTAACACTCGTGCTTCATTCATTGTTATATATTAAAGTGTTATCTTATTTATCTCTTGGTACTTAATTTAATTATATCATTTATTAAGATAGAAGTTTCAATTGTAAAATCATTCTTCTGTTAAATTTGTGGACCGTGTTGAGGTCTCGTAAAACTCAACGTTGTATAAGGATCGATGCTCCTTGTTTATAAGTCATCAGAAGTGTTGTAAAGGGTTGGATTACACCATAAGTCAATCAATATAGTGAAAAGACATTGCTCGTGTTGGAGAGCTCGAAAACGGAGGACGTAGATCATTGCTTTGGATCGAATCGCCATAATTATATATTTTGCATCCCTTCCATCTCTCTCTTACTTATTGTACTTACTATTTGGACTTATCTATTTGCTTCATACTTGCTTGTATTTGTATTAATTTTACGAGAAAATTTTAAATAACCAATTCACCCTCTCTTAGTTAGCCATTCTTGGACCTTCATTTATAAAATGCCCGAAATATATGGAATATTTATAACAGAGTTAAGAATTTATACACTTGCGTCTTACCTGTGAATTTACCCTTTTTATAGTCCTATCGTCCAGGTTTCACAATTTTGCACATTCGGCCATTTTCTGGATATTTTTTGCAGTCTGTTTTTCTTGCGTATTAGCTTGAATATTGCTATTTGTTGAGCTTTCGTTACTTGGTGCTATAGATGATGTCCGATCTCTTCTTGTTCGTTACATTTTCTTTCACTTCTTAGTGCGTAGAACATTTGGTTTAATTTGCTCAGTTTTCCACATATGGTACCAATTTGTTAATGATGAAAATCGGATTAAGCGATTTTATTAATAAAATAATGACAATTGAAGATCAAATATAAATACAATCAATAAATCCTCTAACCTAACTATGAGTTTCACCTCCTAAATTCACTAATCTAGATACTTCAACTAGAACAAGAGGAGAAATAATTATTTGAGAGAGAGACATTTGAGTTGTATGCATTCTTCTTTGAATGAAGGATATTTATAGATTTTCTTCCAAATGTTGGGGTAATCTATTCATTTTGGAAAGGGTGGCGACTCCCTAAGTGGCTATACTATAACTAATTCAGTTAAGTAATCACTCCTTACCCACTTTGCCCACGTTCCCCTGTTGATAACTAGTAGCCAGTCTAAATACGGGGGACGATCTGTCATTTTTATGCGAGGCTTTGCTTCATTCGCTTTGCTTGTATTTAACTTGGTTCGCAGATTGTCCATTCGAGGGCTAATACCAACAACATCATCATTTTACTATTCTTCGATTCTTATTGTTGTCTTAAAAAAGTGAAAGACGTTGTACTAGTCGTGAAATATAGGAAAAAATTACCTATATTGTAGTGTGAAGCTAATCTTGAATAATTTGATCCTATTCATTACCAATTTTTATTATTATATTGACATATATATCATTGTAGTGTGAAGCTAATCTTGAGTAATTTGATCCTATTCAACGTTTAGGATTATATTGACATGACTCGTATTATAATCTTTCATAACTCGTATTACACTCTTGGTTCACCTTCGAAAAAAGAAATTGACAAAACCAAGAGAGTAATACGAGTTATGAAAGATTATATTGACATATTTGGAAATTGGCTTTGTTTGGGAAAAGAAATTTTGGAAGTTTAAATACATGACTGATTCAAGTAGCATCAATGGAATTGAGAATGTTTACCACAAACGCACACGCACAAAAGTTGAATATATGATATGTGGAGTTTGTCAAATAACTATTATGTAATTGTTTAAAATTTGTGATTGAGATATTATTGAGTATATTTGTTTAGAGTCTTGTTAAGTTTCTATTTTGCTTTATTTGAGGACGAACAAAGATTTAAGTGTTGGATTATTTGATAAGTGTAAAATTTACACTTATCTTGACCATCAAAATAGCCTTTGGGTGTGATTTTATGAACTACATGACTTTTGTTTGTGTTTTGATTATTTAGGAGAAAACTCGAGGTTGGACGAAAACAAATGAAAAGAGGCAATAATTGATTAAAAAAGAGTAAAGTTGGACATATTCTACAAGTTGGGGACCAATGAGTCATGTTTGGAGGTTGAATGACATCAGCTGCAAAATTCAAGGACTCAATTTGAATTGAAAGAGAAAACAAGACCCAATCACACAAGGAAACATTAAATTCCAGCAATTTGAAATATCCTACTTGGACTAAAATTATGGTTCCCTATCCTCTTTAAACTTTATTTTAGACATAAATTAGGTCTATAAATAGTAAACTTTATTTCAAAATTAGGGAAGGCTAGAGATCCAATCTTGAAGCAAGATTATACATCCAAATACATTGAATCCTCAAGATTTGTATCTCAAATTTGAGTTTTGAAAGTTGTAGAACACAATTGGCCGAGAAATATCCAAGCTTTGAAGAAGAGATTGATGATCCATTGTTGGGAATTAGGTTGTCAAGGAACAACACGTTATGATGCTTTTCTTTATTCTTTCTGCTGAGCCTAATGATGCTTTTCATCTTTTTATTTTTGATTTTCTCAATTATGATTGGCTAAAAAATTGGTTGTTTGGATAAACGATGCAACTTGACTATATCTTAATTTAATTGAGTATTTAATCCGTCAATTGCTTGATCACCAATTGATTGATTGGGAATAGTACGAAAATCGAGAGGTAATGTAATAAATGACATGAGTGTTATAAGAGATAGATAAATACTTTTATAAGTTATGCAATCATGATCGAATTCCTAAGATTGAATGCTTTTACATATGTACAAATTTTCATAGAGATATAGTAAATATAGGTATGTGAAAATGGATAGTTTTAGTCGAGAGAGACTACTACTTCAAATTGGCTAATTTGATTATTAATACATATGAAAAAGGGGTTGAATGAATTTGAATTGGTTGAATATTAATTAACATAAGTGAAATCAAAATTCCTAGCTACTTAATTCCAATAGTTCTACAAAAATTAGGTTAGTTAGATTAAGTTAACTTAGTTTAGGATAAATTAATTATAAATCTAAATCTTGATTTGTAAATTGGCTACCATATTAACTTAAATTGAAGCTAGAATTGGAACAAAAGTTTACAGTAAATATTAGTCTTTCTGGGGACGATACTTGGACTCAAACATCCACTTTATTACTTGCATGATCCGTATATTTGCGGAAAGAATTGAATAGAAACCTTATGCCAATGCTGCCAATAACACCGAGGAAACTATGCACCACAATAGGCTTATGTATATATTACTAGAGATGGATACTTATCTCGACCCTTCCAAATTTTCACAGTCCTACTCATTTATACATGTATCTCTATAATATTCTTCATAAAAAGATACAGAATAAATTAGTATGTAACGACCATGCAGTTCAAAATTATTGTGATTAGCCAAGAAGGACATAAAGTTCATTAGTCAAGAAAAATATATATTTGGTGATTGTATACTTTCTGTAAAAGTTCCATATACATATCTATATCTAAATTGTAGAAACTTTAAAACAGAGACTACATTCTAGCAACGTGCATTCATGGAACAGTGGCATCCAATATTATACTATGGCGCTTGTATTAGCTCTTTCAAAATCAAGGAGACATTCTTATTTGTTTACCACAAAACTTCCTTAGCAGTATATCAAACCATTGTATATAGTATTGATTCAATAGCATAAAAGTTAATCAATATCGTGACACCCATAGAACCAGTCCCCAATATGATTGAAAGAAAGTATCCTTTCAATCTAGAATGACCAAGCATAGTGATAAGCATTTTATACACTTATTTGAAATTTTATACTTTCTTATTTACTGTTAATCGAATGGATATCTACTTAATTTTGTGAAAATATGTTGATTACAAGTAAAATCCCAAACTTGGATGCAATTCACATGAGGAGGACATTTTTAAGGTTGATTGGGATTGATTAGCAGCAAATTAAATATTAAGCAGAATGCATATGATCGATTACAAGAATTAATAGAGCATCTAAAAGAAATTCATAAATTTCAGGAGTTAAATTCGACATTTTGAAAAGTTTGAGTACTAAATTGCAAAATTTCAACACTTACATCGAATTGATTTGGGACGATTATTTAATGTGGAAGAACGAATTGTGAAGATTCAAAGATGAAGGACTAAGATGCAATTAGATAGATAAACTAGATGAACCAAGAGGACGAGTCAATGACCAAATTGCAAACAAGGGAAAACATCGCCAACTAGCAAATTGTTATTGTTGACCCCGAAAAGTAACCTAAACACCTGGCCAACATGATACAACTTCCACGCTCTTTCCTTAGCGTAGTAACACACCGTTGTTCGTGGCCTTTTCTGGTGGGGTAGAACCGGCCATGAGCACTCCGATGGTCAAGTTAGTGAGTTGGTAAATTATATTTAAGATGTCCGGCGATGATCACCGGAACATGGTTATCAAGGTAAATGTGTGTATGTATAAATATAAGGTAAAGATCATATGCTCTGTCATTCTTCTCGGATTCGCCCCCTTTTCATAGTGTAGGTGTGAGTAATGAGAGGAGATAAGAGAAGAACCGTTAGATGTGGATCGCGTGACTTTAAATCTAGGATGGACCGTCTTTCCTTAGGTGTCAATCCGTCAATATACTCCGTGGACTTCCGGAATAATCCTGAATAATTGTCTTCATGTGTCAAGTGCATCAAAATATGATGAGCATCTATCATCCTATGATATAATCACTATGAAATTCAAAGCGCATAAAACTATCGCGTACCTTAATCATAATAGGTTTTCGATGAGAAAATTTGCCAACAAGTGTAAACTTGTATGACATAGAAAGATACACCTCCTTTGTAAATTAGATTGCGGGCCTACCATTATGTATCTATGGTTCTTTGAAGACTGAATTGCGATCAGTAAGAGTCCCATGGGGCTTCAAAAATCGGTGTAAAAAACTTTTTCTAGCTCCGCTAGGCTGCCTAAGAGATAACAATTTTACTAGAATGTGCCGCATCATATGATTTCTTACCCTGAGCATGTGGTGGCTGAGAAACTGGTGCAGCAGTAGTAGCAGCTGCAGTTTCTCGTGGGGAAACAAATGAATGACCTAGGGGTTTTAGTATGTTCTGAGACAAATGGTAATGTTCCCGTAGCACAAAAAAAGTGCCTAGAAAGTGCAGAATTTGTTGCCTCGATATGCATGCCTTGACTTGATGACCAATTTCCAGCGTTGGCAGCACCTCCTAGGGTAGGCGAAGGTGCTCCAATGATGGGTAATATGATGCATAAGGTCCGATGGTACGGGGCCCATCCAAAGTGGTCGAATTTGAAATTTCCACAACTGTGGCCTGACTTGATGACTAAATATTGGATGATTTGTAGCAATAATTGGATCAATTAGAAGGTTACCCATTGATGTTTGAGCCTCAATTGCATTTCTTCCAAGTGGATTTCATGATTGGACTACATGAATTCCTTCAATTGAATTAGCCGAATTTGAATCTCGTGTTGCATAGGTCCGAAAAAATTGTTTGAGCAATTGGGTGGTTAATTTATTCAATTGGTTGTGGGCCCAGAAACGTTTGACCCCCATTTGGAGTATGGATAAGTGAATTGGACGATTGCAATATGTTAGAACCTCTAATTGAAATTGTCTAAACTCCTCAATATGCGTATGAATTGGCGGAGAAGTCCCAGGGTCGGTGGAGAAGTCCCATGATTAGCGTTAATTTTTGAAGTGTTTTTGTTGTGATTTCCTTCAATCAAATTGATCATGGTGCGAACCCACGTAACATTAGTAGCTACAGAATTCACGACAAATTAGAATAAATCCAAGAAAGCTAAGAATCAACGTTAAAAAACTCGACCCAATATATTATTGAACCAAAGAATCAAGACAATCACTAACAATATCTTGACCACATGATCACAAAACTTACCTTACTTCAATTTTACAACGCAACAAGAATTTAATTTTTGATAAGTTCAAAATTAATTCAATGAAAAAAGAGAAGAAAGCAATATGCATCGCAATAATATCTCTTAAATTGTATTCTTTTTTTACAATGAATGGAATGAGTTCTATTTATATGGAATCCGTAAAACGTACTTAAAAGTAGAATTAAATTTTAAAAGATATAAAAAATATATCATACAAGAGTTTTAACTGAAACAGAAGATAGCGCGAAATTTGAAAAATTCGCTACCAGGAATGTACTATGCGGTCGCATAGTGTAAATTCATGTGGTCACATAGTCCAACTAAACTCCTCTTCTGGGGTTTCAGTAAAGAGGCATGCGACCGCTTGCCCTGAACAACTATGCGGTTATACAGTTATTCTTTCCACCTTTTCCGTCTCTTGCTCGAATCAAGTTTCTTCGCTTCATTTCCTCTCCTATGCCTAACATGAAACTCGTCTCTTTGTTTGCTGTGATCAATGTTTCGTCCACCGTGTCTTGAACAAGTAGTCTTATTACTTATTTGACCCGCTTTGCTTGCGAATTTATGCACTTCCTCAAAGATCATTAGATCCTTGCCCGGACTTGCCCTCGTGTCATAGATCACATCATCCCCTCTCTCTTTGAAAGGATTCGACCTCGAATTTGTACTTTCATTAAGGAGAGAAAGATAAAAAACAACAAAAATGCAAATTATCATAAACTTATCTTGAAGATCCAAATTGTAGCAATTGGTTTCAATCCTTGCAATGACGTGGAATGGTCCATCTTTTGTAGGATGTAATCTTGACATTCTTTGCATTCGAACAAACCATTTTTGCCTAATCACCCAAACCCACACTTGGTTCGAATACTTTATGCCTTTTCCTTTTGCTACCTCGAGATGCATATAATTCAATCCCACGTTTTCCATTTAAATCTAGTTTAATATCGTACCTGTCGATATCTTAAATCTAGTTTAATATTCGTCTCATGTGTGTATACTCGTTTATCACTCATTTTGGATTTTTCCCTCTATTACTCTCGCAACTCCACCTTTTTTCACTTAATGTTTTCTTGTATGTGTTTCAAAGAATTAATTCAATGTCAATCAAAATTTAACCCTTGGGAAGTCTAAACAAAGAATTGAGTAAGGAAGATGATCTAGAATGATTCAAGAAGGTAAGAATTTGAATTTTGAATGAAATGCTAAGGATAAATTCAAAAAATTATTTATTGAATTCGAATTGGACACTTTTGAATTTGGAATTTTTTTTATTTAAAAACAAATGAAATTGTATGCTGATGGCAGGTTTTTTCAAATTTTCATTTTTTGTTCGAAAATTCAACTAGATACTAGCAAAAGAAATAAAAAATAATTTTGATACTAAATTAGAACACAAACAAGTTTTGGAATTTTATGGATTGGAGATGAAACAATTGAAGAACGCGAAGAACGTGGAGAATGAAAAACAAAGACTCAAACAAAAGAAAAAAGGATATAATCTTGATTTTTGGAGCATTGCTCTGATACCAATTGAAGCGAACCCACATAAAATAGTAGTTACGGAACTCACGACAAATTAGAACAAGCCCAACAAAGCCAAGAATTAACGTTTAAAAAACTCGACCCAATAAATTATTGAACCAAAGAGCCAAGACAATAGCTTGTAATATCTTGACTCCGTGCTCACAAAACTTATAAGCCTTACTTAAATTGTAGAACTCCGCAAAAATTTAAATCTTGATAAATTCAAAATTAATTCAATGAAGAACAAGAAGAAAGCAATATATCTCGCAATAATTTCTCTCAAATTGTGTCCTTTTTTTTTTAACAATAAATGGAATGAGTCATATTTTTTTGGAACCCATAAACCCTACTTAAAAGCGGAATTAAGTTAAAATATACAAAAAATATACCATATAAGAATTTTAGCTTAAATAAAAGATTGCGCGAAATTTGGAAAATTCGCGACTAGGAATGTACTATGCTGCCGCATAGTATAAATCTATGCAGTCGCATAGACCCACTAAACTCCTCATCTGGGGTTTCGGTAAAGGGACATGTAATTGCATGCTCTGAACAACTATGCGGTCACATAGTTGTTATTTCCATCTTCTTAGTCCATTGTTTGAATCAAATTTCTCCACTTCATATCATCTCTCATGCCCAACATGAAACATGTCCTTTTATTTGCTGTAATCAATGTTTCGTCCACCGTGACTTGAGAAAGTAGTCACATTACTTCTTTGACCTGCTTCACTCGCAACCTAGTCATAGACCATTCCTCAACGATCAATGAATCTTTACTGGGATTTGTACTCGTATCATGGATCACATTACATCACTACATGAGTGGAGTAGGTTAGTGGTGGAATGTGATCAAGAAAATCATTGGTTTGGCCGTATTGTGGTGTTGAACCGTGCAGCTGTTGCTAGTTTAGGGCCATATTTTGGTCTTCAATTGATGATTACAGGCCATGTGTTGTATAGATTGTGTTTGGGATGATTAGATACGGGTGAAGAGAGTAAATTCTCTTGGTTTAGCCTATGGGAGAGGAGAGTGGTGTTTTTGGGATAGAAGGTGGAGGCTCTATTCTTTGACCTAAAGCTAGACATTAAGTAACAACAAACATCTATCTAAAAGTTGAAAAATCAAATAGATTAGTTGACTAAAGTAATATCCAAATGGCAACCTGAGCTAACAACTAAAGGAAAGAGTATGTAGAGATCGAGGAATTAATTATTGTGGAGCCAAACGAATCGGTAACATTAAATGACGATGAAATTAGCATGCAACCCTCCGACTTTTGACTTTGTGATTAACGTTGAGGAAAAAGTTGAAATCTTCATAGTCGAGTTTGAATCAGGTTGCGTAGGCAAGTCATATAATGTGAAAGGGAAAAATAAATTCTTTAAAGGAAATTCAAAGTTTGGTGCAAGGTTAAAGTATGCAAACCAAGCAAGACCTTCAAAGTCACGTTCAAAGTGTCGTGAAACACTCGTACTAATTCAGGCTAGGACTATAAACAAGCGTTTATTGGAAGACAATCCAATTTCAATCATTTTATATACTTATATAAGTTGCATTGCATGTAGTGAATTATAATTGCATTTAATACTTAGGTACATTTAATTATTTGCTTTGTTTAGTATTTTTTTAATTTAGGATAGCATTCCTAGCATTTATCCTTACTCCACACATGGATACACTCAAATTAGTTTTAACTCCTGTATGATTGTATTGGAAATTATTTCTCTTCTATGTTTTCAGGTAAAATAGATATATTCTACACGATGAGCGATGGATAGGAAAGGAAGATAAAATTCGAAGTGCTAATGTTGAGACATCAACGTAATACACAGAGTATTGCCAATTCGTCTTTAAACCTATTTTGTACACACATTGAAGATAATGTGTATTTTAAAATGTAGATTAATTAATTGTTTATTTGTGTGATATGGATAAAAATTCAAAAACTGAAAAATTAAAAAAACATCAAAAAAAATTTTATTGTTTAATGTGTGATTGTGGGAGTTGGATAGCTTTGTCAGTTAAATTATATGATTATTTGAATTTCTTACGGTTTATAAATTGTGAATAGGTAATGTCACATAGAAAAAAGCTATATATATTGTTATGTGAAGCTGGCCTAGTGTAATCAGAACCTACTCACCACAAATGTTTAGGACACGATCTATCAAAAATGAATTCTACTTGTAGTGTACAGTGAAAGGAAGGGGTATAATAAAAAAGAAAAGAAAAAATACAACAAAGTGTATTGAGGTAGTGTCAAAACAATTATAAGCATGATTCCACTTGGGGTAAGTTTTGGATACTTCATTTGCGATTTATATTTCCAGTGATGTTTATTATCTTAATTAAAAATTGGAGGTCGAGACATTCAAAATCTAAGTATAATCATCACATATCGAAGTAGTAACTTTCATTGGTGAAACCTCTTCAAACTTGAACAAAAAGGAATAAGTGCTATAAAATCAATCTTATAATAAGCACTTCGAGTATATGAGATAGTAAAACAAGTTGGAGGTGCACATTACACAAGAGTGAAACGAACATTTGAATATCGAGGATCGAAGAAATAGCCAACCTAAATGTTCATGATGATTTGATTAACTAGGCACGTTCATACAATGATTGTGCATTGGATAAATGAAAATTAGCTTTGTAGCATTACATGAATCTTTTGTGAATCATAAACAATTTGAATACGTGATGCAAGGTTGGAAAATTTATTTAATGCATATCTATTTTTATTTGTTTGCTTGTGTGTTTAGTAGATGGACTTACTTGGGAGGAACAAAATTTTAAGTTTGGGGGTATATTATACATTTATTTGGACTTCTGTACTTTCTTATTTATTGCTTATTGAACGGATATCTACCTAATTTTGTGTAAAATATGTTAATCATAGGTAAATTCTTAACTTGGATGCAAAAAAGGACATATTATAGATTAATTGGGATTATTTTGAGCAAATTGAAGATTAACCAGAGTGCACATGATTAATTAAAAGAATAATAGAGCGTCTAGAAGATATTTATAGTTTTCAGGAGTTAAATTCGACATTTGAAAAGTTTGATGACTAAAATGTAAACTTTCGAAACTTGACGATTGTAGAATATGTAGGATTCAATTGTAAATATTCAAATATGTAAGACTAAATATTAGGTAGGGAATCAAGCTGAACCAAGAGGAAGAGTCAATGACCAAATTGCAAACATGGTAGTGCTTATACCTTGCAATCTCAAGACAGGATATTGCAGTGGCAGGAAGCAATTCATTGTACTATGTGATCTCAACACGTTACACAGTACAGTTGCATGTGACATATTTGATTTTCTTTATTTGATCAACCTCAACTCGAAAAGCAATTTGGACACTTTTTTTTTTGCCTAATTTTTGGGGTGTAAATATACACCTTCATCCAACAATTAAGGTAGCTTTGGGAATTCAGTAAACATATATTATTCAAGTCAAAGAAGTCTCGTGAGGTACAAAATACATAATTCTTGCAAAGAGGAGAGCCAAGAAGGAAACTTTTGATCCTCAAATCCATATTTTCAAGCTTGAAGAAGCTTTTATACAAAATCACATTCATACACACTTTCATGCATCTCTTTCTTGGGTTGAAGAAGAAGAAGAAGAAAAATTGAGGATATTGATCAAGGAGCCATTGAAGTGATTAAAGTCCATCAAGTTTTCTTTCGATCTCCTTTCAAACTTTAATTTCGAGTGATATTGTATCAATTTATCGTAAAGTCTGATAGGAGATAAATATATGACGCTATTTGCATGATGTTATGAATGTTCTTGTGATTTAATGCATTATCGCATGTTTATGTCCTTCATAGAGATACATGAGGGTCACATGAGAGGATATGTTAATTCTACTTTAAAGATATTATTAAACGTATTAGGAACACTAGATTAAATACTTAGTCCTCGTGAAAAGTTTACTTGAGTTTCATAATGCTTCCCAATTAATTAGTTAGATTGGCTATATATTTTAGTTTTTAATTATAGTTCTCTTTCAAAATCTTGCCATATGATTAAAGTGAAACTAGATTAAATACTTAGTCCTAATGAAAAGTTACTCATTCTCTATTAATTGGATACGATATGTTGCACTTGCAAGATTTTAATAAACAAGTAGCAAAACTAGAAAAATGTATTTGTAAAGACGGTCGACATTCAATGGACAAAGTTTTCCTCTAGTCAATCTCTATTCTTTCATCGAATTCTTCTTTCTCTTTTCTTTTCCTATGGTTCTACGATATCTATCTCATAAGAACAACAAATTTTCAATTTTATCTTCCTTTACATCCACGAGTGCGGTAACAAAATATCTTCTTTTGTGTGAATATGCACGAGGCTCCGGTCATATCATAATTGCCTCTTGGACACCAATTTTTACTTTGATTGTAGCAAAAATGATATCAGTCCTCATCGAACCACTCCAAATCAACACTATCTATGTCAAAGATGAGGCAAGCATTGTGTCATTGCAAAACTTGAAATATTGCCTTAAGGCTAGGAAAACAAAGTGAAGAAGTTGGAAGAACAGCAACAAGCATATGTATAAGATCAAGCCAGCCCCGTCGATGAAGATGATTTGTAATGACTCAAAATGACAACTGCACTATAGATTCCAGTGCACGTATTTGCGCTTTCTTTACTATTATGTTTTTCCACACTACTAGTGATGCAAATGGGAAAGCAAAGCGCCTCCAGGATACAATTAAATCATTATTTTGGTGTTTGCACTAAATAATACAATCTCAAGCACAAAGGAGAGAATAAACCATAATTAGAGATGCTCGTAGTTTGTATTTTCAAATTAAAAAAAATGCAAACAGACTTTAAGAAAAGTGAATTCTCAGAAGTTGAAAATCTAGATGCTAGAAAGTGTAGAAAATTGTAGAGACAAGAGATTCCATTAGAGTCACAACCTTCGGTGTACAAAATCAAATTGAGGGGAAAAGTTGAAAGAAATGGGATAAAACATGAATAGGTGCTAAAGCAACTGTTCTAGGAATTACATTTTCCACCCACCCAATAGCTTGTGGAGGCCACCCGAGGGCTTGGGTGGCCATCCAGCAGACATGCAGACTATTTGCATGTCCACTGCCATACTGAACTAACTTTGAACGTTTTCTTGATTCTTGCAACGTCCTTTGATTCATCCAATATGACATGATTGACATTTATTTTGAAAATTTCTCCAACACCTTGCACGTGCCATTTTAAAGTTTTATTTTTTTAACGCTAGTATGAAAGGGATCTATCCATGGAGACTTACGTGCACCAAATGAAAATAATTGAGAATGATGATAATAAGATTAAAAATTTGAGCGCTTTTAACCTATTTGCGCAATGAAGATCAATGATCTCCCACCAAATTCCCCTAAATTATACCTTAGGGAAATTGGTGCAAATGGTCCCAAATTTTAATTCTTATTGCAGTTTGGATCAAACCTTTTTAAAGTGACGCAAATAGCAAATGATCACTATGAATTAATTCCATCCAAAAATACGTTTAGCCCTTGTTTAATAGGTACTAAAATTTAAATTTTAACATAAGTCAAAGTGAATAATTAATTTTAATTATATATTTTATGAGATTTACAACCTTTTGAATACATATTTTATCAAAATAAAATATGATTTTAATCTCCACCGGAAAGGGGTTTAGTTTTGTAGGTGAAATACAATTTATTTATTATATTTTTATCCGAAGGGCTAACTTTGTCGAAGAATGTAAAATAAAATTATCTGGTTTTCTTCCATCCACCCACCAACTCGCCGTTTACCACCCCACCAACAAACCAAGAGTGGGGTTGGTGTGGGTTGGGTTTTTACTCAACCCAAACCCAACCTAACATGTTCGGTTTGATATAAATCAAAACCCAACCCAACCCAATTACGTATTTAAACCCAATCCAACCCAATCAAGTTCGGTCGGGTTGGGTCGAGTTGGTCAGTTTGGAGTTCACATTTTGTTCACGATCCACAATGAAGACACACTGTATTAACTACGATGGCATATTTGAATTTTTTTTATCAGATTTGAAACCCCAATTCTTTGCATGTAGATAGTTTTCATGACATGCATTCACTAACAATTTGTCTAACTGACAATGCAATTGAGGATAAGTTACAAGTGGGTGTACCAAAAGCCATTGAGTCCCTGTGGCAAGCAGGAATAAAGGTGTGGGTTCTTACTGGAGATAAACAAGAGACAACCATATCTATTGGTCTTTCCTGTAAACTCTTGACTGCAGATATGGAGCAGATTATTAATGAATGGAACTTCTGAGAGTGAATGCCAAGGCCAAATATTGTGTGAACCAAAACCAATTATCAATGATGCTACCCTAGTTAATACAGTAATAAACAAAACCAAGCATTACATTAACATAAAGATGTCGAAAGAGTTCCAAAACCAAGCTTTAGTTGTTTATATTGATCATAATAATAACCAAAACCAAGCATTGCATTGCGTTGTCCCAAACATATGAACCCAGTCTATTGGATTTTCACTTACGTGATGTTAACGGTGCACGTGGAGGAAGATCTGATAGACAATCATCTGATGGTAGTGTTGTGTCATTTTCTTCACAAATGCCTATATGTATTGTGTCCATTTCACACCTGCATTAGTACAGCCACAAAAAACAAAAAAAAAAAAAGATTAATATTAGTATAGAAATGGGATAGAAACCAGGATAATTTTGTTGAGAAGTAAACTTAATTTTGGAGTAAGTAATATGGGCTTAAGAATTTTGATCATAGGCTCAATTTAATTAAAAAGCTAAATAAAGTTTAGTATTTCTAGAAACATGTTCTAGAAAGATCCATGTAAATATCTAAGCAAAAGTTGTGGTCATAAATATGGTAATGTGTCAAATGAATTATGTGGTTCTAGAAATTCTATTTAGAATATTTTATGAAAATATCTAGTCCAAATATGTGGTTTAGAAGCCTCATGAAAATATAAATTCTAGAACGCACTAGGAAATTACTGGTCTAGAATCTTCTTGTAGACCCTATATAAAGGGGTAGAGTCCATCCATTTTGTAACAACTCAAGTCAAGTGTATAAGTCTTGAAGTTGAGAAATATAAGTTACCTTTTACTTACTTCTTCCTATTATTATTGTCCTTCCTATCAAGCCTTAGCCAAACCAAGTTAGAAAACCTCTAATTCCTCCAACAAATTTTAGGATATATACATTCTCAATGTTCTTAACACTTTCAGTCCAGCGGCTAAAATATAAACTGAGCTACAGTTTTATAATGAATTAAAACTTTCGGTTAAAACTTAATTGATAGAATAAAATCTACCTTCATGCTTCAACACAGAGAGATAGGAGTGCTCAGGCAAACCTAGAGCATACCTACAGATAATATAATAAAATATCAGTGCACATATATGTCAAGAAATAATAGTGACATTAGTAACAACACAAGCGGGAGACTGAAAGTATCCAACAAAATTTTGAAAAACTGGAAGAAAACAAAATGTGTGACAAACCTTTTGAGGTTCAGCCATTCAGGGAGACAGGGACTTAAAAATCGCCTCATGCGCCTTCTGATCCTAAATGGACGGAAAAACATAATGATGTACTAGTCAAAATGGAAATGTCCAATGTTATTAAATTAGAGTACCACAAGAAACTACTTACTTGCAAGGACCAGAAATCGACGATCAACGAGTAAATAAAAGAGGTGGCGAAGGCGACGAGTGGAGTGGGAGTCTGGAGTTGGGACCGTGGCTGTGTGGCCGTGCCTGGGGAAGATTAAGGAATGAGGTTAGGGTTTGCTTGTGAATTATAAGTGTTGTACACTTCTACCTTTGGTTTTGTAATTGTTTTTTCCTTTAAAAAATGTATTAGGGTCGGGTTGGGCAGGTTGACTCGATTTTAGTGGGTCAACCCGCAACCCGACCCAACTCGACCTGCCATCCTCACCCTAAACCCGAACCCAACCAAAAAAAATGAAAAAAATGACACAAACCGGTCGGTTCTGGTTGGGTTGGGTGGGTTGTGTGGGTTTTTGCCTAGCCCTAACCAAGACCCAAACTCCACTGGAAACAACAAAACAAAGAAACCGACAACAAGGGGGAAATCTCACAAAAAGTTCCTTTTTCACCATCATTAAGGGCACCAGGAAAAGGCAGCTTCTCTGTTCATTTTGTCGTTGTTATTTCTGTTTGTTTATAGCTTTGTGGATTCTTGGAGCTCCACATCAAATTGATGTTTCTATTTGGGGTGTAAAATGAGTCGAGCGGCTCTTCGGCTCGTGGGCTGCTTAGCATGAGCCGCTCGTGGTCGTGGCTCGCAACTACAGTGACCAAAACGACTACTTGACCATTTTGGTCACTGTAGAAGTTCAGTGACCATTGCAAATGAGCATTTTTACATTCAATTTCAATATCAATTATCACACTACAAATTTACAATTATAATCTTATATATAAACTTTCTTTGAATTCTTGATTTCTTTCTATACTCTTTATTTACTTACTAAGTTACTTACTATATAGTCTATATACTATACAAATTACAATACGTATTCTATACATTTCATCACAATTCACAAATGGATCCACACTCATTTGTTGAGGGTTTGTTCGATATCGAAGGAGAATCACATACAATGCTGCAAAGTTAATTTCAGAAGGAATTTGCCGGTCTCAATGAAGTACACATTCTAGAAAATATTTCAGATTTGGATGCTCATGGAAGTAGTAATCAAATTGATTTGGATAATGTTGATGTTCTCGAAGCGGAATAAGAGGAGGAATATGAATTAGATATTCCGAACACAAGAGGGAAGCGAAATGAGAAAAAATAGGCAAAATATTGGAATCCTTTAAATTGATTCCAACACATCGTGGAGTCGATCGAGCCGCAGAGCTTAAAGTAGTATGTAAATACTATCAACAATGATTGATATGGAAAAAGGGCATTTGTATCACCCACCTCAACTGTTACTACAAAGCATGTGTGGCTAAACATGAGATTTTTGGTTTCGGTCAAACACAACTATAATTTGGTAGTCCATTCGCCGATTCTACTTCTATGATACTTTGCACATGGATGTATTTGGAGGAGAAAGTTCCAATAGGGATGGTGAAGTTAGTTGTCCAGTACTGAGTTGCCTCTAGCAATAGCAGACAACCAACATTTTGTCTCTCGTGTGAAAGAATATCTTCAACCAAAGTATGTTGGGGTAGGTAGAAACACTCTTCATTCCGATGCAATAGAATATTTCCTTAATACAAAAAACAATTGATTACCTATTTGCAAAAATATGGGGGTGTTATATCTTTAACTTCGGATTTATGGGAAGTGATTAATAAAATATGTTATATATCTACAACTGTACATTACATAGACTCACTTTAGTGTGTGCATAAAAAATTATTACTTTTAAAATTATTCAATTCTCTCACAACGCTAACAATATATATAACACTATTATGAGCGTTATTAGAGAATATTATTGCGAGAGTAAAATTCATTCTTTTACATTTGACAACACCATTATTAATAAGCTAGTTATCGATAAATTGTGTAGGGTACTGCATCTCGATTTGAGTTATTATTGATTTCATATTCGTTTTGTATGTCATATTTTTAATTTAATTATGCAGGATAATTTGAAACATATTAAGAAAGAAATTCAAAGAACTAATATATATCACGATTTCACATAGTAAAAAATAAGCATTTGAGAAATTTTGTATCGAATTTGGGGTGATGAATATGATAACATTCGTTAGCGATGTAGGGTATAGATTGAACTCCACTTATTATTAAAATCATGTAAAAGATTTGAACATTTAATAACTGGATTTTATAATAATATGCATATTAGAAACGATGACGATACTATTTTGAATGAATATGATTGGTTTTGATTTTAAAATTAAAAAAATTATGACAAATTTTTATGACTCTACAAATATTTTATCTGGAATGTATTATTCCACTAGTTGTATGGTGCTTGAATATCTTTATACAATTGTAAGAGTTTTTCATAAATACAAAAATGACCCTGATTTTAATGAAATTATATATTCTATGGAATTAAAGTTTAGAAAATATTGGAAGACTTGCCTATGTTATTTCTTTTAGCATGGACCATGATCCCTGATACAATTTACAGGTAGTAAATATGTAATTGATTATATTTCAAAAGTTTTAACTTTTAATACACCAGTACTTGTAGAAATTTATAATAAATTTTATGTGAAATGTGTGAATTATATACAGAGTGAATGTGTGCAAGTATTAGTTGGATGCACTCTGCACCTACACCTTCGGTGATATTGAAGAAGACGATGTCGAAATATTAAACTTGTTTGAATGTATTAATACGCATAGATATGATGCAATCCACATGTAATTAGATATCAGATGCAAGTCTAAATGCATTGCATGCTGAATTACTTGATTACTTTAATCATAATATGTCTAATGATAAAATGATTAAAAAAAGTTCACAAGAAGTAAATGAATTATGGTGAAAGTACGAACAACAATGACCAGTGGTTTTTGTAATTGCAAAAGACATACTAACACCTTCGATCAGTACTGTAATTTTGGAATCTGCTTTTAGTGCAGGTAAGAGGGTTCTGCCTGAGGTCAAAATCCGGCTGAAAGAAAATATTTTGGAAACATTAATGTATGTGAAGAATTGACAAGACGCTCACTTCTAACTGCAAGATAAATATGACGAAATTATATGCCGTCAAGTAAGTAATATTTAATTTAACCTTATGAATAAAATTTGTTGTTTCACAATACTCTTTTTTTTTTCAAAATTGTACATGTAACAAATTGTTCGTGTATGATTTTTAACTCCGTCTACTCATAATTTAAGTAGCTGGTCCCGAATCAAGATAAAAGAGGAGGGTTTTCTTTAAAAAAAAAAAATAGACGAGCTTGCGAGCTGATCTTGGCCCTTGAGTAAAGTTGAGCTTATGGGCAATAGGGCCAAGTCGAGTTGGCTCAACCTTTTGCCACCACTAGTTTCTAGTCTATTTGATTTGTTTTAAAGATGGTACAAATACATGGGAAATTTTTGAGTTAATTACTTGAAAGGTTACTGAATTTTGTCAAGTGTTACCAATCAATAACTGAACTTAAAAATGTATCTCAATAGTTACTAAATTACTAAAATTTTGTAAAGTGTTACTACTTCATAACTGAACTTAAAATTGTATCTCAGTTGTCACTGAACTGTGCGTTGTGTTATGCATCTATCACTCAAATGGAAAAATCCATGAGATTCAACAAACGGTGTCGACTTGAGTGATGGACGAATAACATGTTGCATAGTTCAGTAACAACTGAGATACCTTTTCTAGTTCAGTTATGAAATAATAACGTTTGACAAAGTTCAGTAACTATTAAGATACACTTTTAAGTTCAGTTATAAGTACTAATAATTTCTTTTTCCCGCAAATCTACTTGTGTAAAAGAAGAAACTAAAGAAAATGAAGGGAAAAAATTCAGTTACCTTGGCACTAATTCGAACGTTTTTGTAATTTTATTTAATTTTCCTTTATCAATTTCTTTAATTGTTTCTACCGTCTCTCTTTCAATCATTTTATATGAAGTTCGAGATACTAATACAATATGATCCAAAAATCAAACGTACTTTTGGGTAGTTGTCGATGAATGAGATATGCTAATTGAGGGTTTAACGGCTCCGGAAATTATTCAGTGCCAATTCAACATCGTATATCTTCCATTTGGGAGTAAAACTTTCAATTGAATACTAATGTCATCCGTTTATTTCAATGGTCATTGAACTTTGTTAAATGTTATTACTTGATAATTAAACTTAAAAATGTATCTCAATGGTCACTGAACTATGCACCGTATTACCCATCCATAACTCAAGTCAAGGCCATTTGTTGATTCTAGCAGATTTTCCCACTCGAGTGATAAATGAGTAATATGGTACATACTTCAGTAACCATTGTGATACATTTTTGAATTCATTTATGAAGTAGTAACACTTGGCGAAGTTCAGTGACCATTAAGATATATTTTTAAGTTTAGTTATTAAGTGGTAACACTTGGTAAAGTTCACTTACCATGTTAAGTCCATTATAGTCTTGCCAAGCCCATTTTAGATTAGCCCATTTAGATGAAGGTTATTTATGTCATTGTGATTTTCCCTCTTCATCCTTTAGGCGTGAGCTTCACCTCCAGCTCGTGTATAAATAGGCCATTGCTGGTATCATTTTGTAATTGAATTTGTTTAATCAATTGAATCTTCTTCCCGCCTTTCATTTCATCTCTTTTAGTTCTCTGCAAATTATCATGGTATCAGAGCATAATGGCTTTCATTCCAGCTGCTCTCTTCTTCTTTGATAAAGCTTCCTTGCATCTCCATGGCAGAAGCTTCCTTCATCATTTTTTCTTTTATTCATCAATGAGTTATTCCGCATTGATGATGTTTCCTCCAAATCAAAGCTCTTTTGTGGTTCTATCAAATCCAATCTAAAAAAAAAAAAGAGCTGTTTCAGAATCCAGTTCTTCCCGATTTGTTGAAGTTCTGGTTGCGTAGCAAAGCCCAATATCTGTGGCTTGCTTTGAAGAACATGATGTTCTTGAATATCTCATCCTTGCCGGGGATCATTTGTACCACATGGATTATGAGAAATTTTGTCCGTTTCTTTCTTTCTTTCTTTTTTATTTATTCTTGAGCTTAGCGTTGCTCATTTCTCAAGAAGAGGTCACAAATTATTGAAATAGTTGCTGCCCATGATATTATCTTTGCTCTTACTCAATCTGGTGTTTATGCAGCATTTAGTCGAGAGACAAATCATAATATATTATTATTATTATTATTATTATTATTATTATTATTATTATTATTATTTGAATACATCAGAAGTCGGACAACAATGATGCGTTTTGGCTCCTGTTCTCAAGCAGTTATTATGTAAATCAGAGGTATACCTCTTACCGTATACCTCAGAGGCGAGATCAACCTATGTGCAGTTATTGTGGTTTGGTAGGACACAGTAGGGGAAAATGCTACAAGCTTGTAGGATATCCTCCAGGTCATAAGCATGTAAGAGGTAGATTGCCTATTGCAAGTGCAGTGGCTCATGTTCCTATCGACAGAAAGTCTGAGACATTTTCTTCACAGTCAAAGGATCCTTTCACCCCTGACCAATGTCAACAACTCATAGCTATGCTTGTTCCTCAATTGCAAGTACGTTTGTCTACTGGAAATTCACAATCACCAGACATTTCACTGAGTTCATCATCTATTCCTGGAACCTCTGCTTTTTCAGGTAATCGATTTTGTCATAATGTGAAAGCTGCTGGAATCAAATGGATAATTGACACAGGAGCATCTGAACATATGGTTTGCTCTAGCAATTATCTTACCTCCATTATAGCAGATTCCACAGCTTTTGTTAAGTTGCCAAACGGACATCGTGCTGCTGTGACTAAAGTTGGAAATGTGAAGTTATCAGATGATTTGATCTCAACTAATGTCCTAGTGGTGCCATCCTTTAATTTCAATCTGATATCCATTAGCAATTTGGTCCTTAAGCATAATTAGTTTCTGATTTTTGTGCATAATGCTTGTTTTGTGCAGGATCTTTTAACATGGAGGATGATTGGGGTAGGCATGCTTGAGGATGGATTATATCTTTTCCAAACTCCTGATCATCAGTTATATTTCAAGTCCAAAAATAACTCACTTACCAAACCTCATCAATTCAGTGCACATTCTGTTACACATTCTGATGATCTCGATACACCCGTTATATCTTGTTGCAGTCCAATTTCTGATTTCCATTGTAATAAAGTTGTTGCTACTTCTTGTAATGTTCAAGATATCAGTCATGTTACAAGTAATATCGATATATGGCACTGCCGTTTGGGTCATGTGCCCGTTTCAAAGCTATCCACCTTTCATAAATACGCTTCTAACATCACATTTAATAAACATTTACATTGTCTAATCTGCCCTATGGCCAAGCAACATAAGCTTCCTTTTCCTATCAGTGAAACGAGAGCCTCTAAGGCCTTTGACATAATTTATTGCGACATTTGGGGCCCTTACTCCAAACCTTCCCTAGATGGATCTCATTATTTTCTCACCATCGTTGACGACTATAGTAGAGTCACTTGGACTTATCTAATGAAAACCAAGTCCCAAACCAGACCTATTATTCGCAACTTTTATTCATTAATTCAGACTCACTTTGAAACCAACATAAAAACACTAAGGTCTGATAATGGTGCTGAGTTTCTGATGATAGATTTCTATCATTCCAAAGGAATCTTGCATCAAGTTAGCTATGTAGAAACTCCTTAGCAGAACGGGATTGTTGAACGGAAGCATCAACACATCCTAAACATCGCTAGAGCACTCAAATTTCAGGCAAATTTGCCACATAAATTCTGGGGAAACTGCATTCTGACTGCCACACACCTTATAAATAGAACCCTTTCCTCTGTTCTTGATGATAAGTCATCATATGAAATGCTCTATCACTCAGCACCTTCTCTTTCCTACCTCAGAGTGTTTGGTTAGCTCTGCTATGCTACTACTTTGAGAAGAAACAGATTCAAGTTCGATCCTAGAGCAACCCCTTGCATCTTTATTGGATATCCTTATGGTATGAAGGCTTATACATTATATAATCTTCATACCAACACAGTTTTCCATTCCAGGGATGTTATTTTCCATGAAAACATCTTTCCATTCCAGCATCTTTCTTTCTTAAACTCTTTAATCAATTCTTCCAGTTCCTCTTCCTCTTATCAATCCTTATTCTCACCTCAGTCTTTTATTCTTTGATATTCCCAATTCTCCTTCTATCCAGGATCCAGTTGCTGTATCCATGTCACCTTCTGATAATCTCACTCCTCAATCTCAGATTTCATCTTCATCTCAGATTCTGGTCTCAACTCAACGTCCATCCTTACATCAGAATTCTTCTTCTTTGATCCCTGTTCGAAAATAAAAAAGAACCATTAAACCACCTTCCTATCTCTTGGATTACCACTGTAATCTATCCTCCATGGCACTTACTTCTCTATCAAACTCTATGGACGAAGGTCCTACATCAGGTAAGCAATATCCAATATCAGATCGTCTTGCTTATACTAAGCTGTCTTCTACTCACAGAATTTTTGCATTGGCTTTATCCACTGTGTTTGAGCCTCACACCTTTGAGGAGGCATCCAAGTATCCTAATTGGTGTCTTGCTATGGATTTGGAATATAAAGCTCTTGTTTCGAATCAGATCTGGGATGTTGTTAAGCTCCCTGCATATAAGAAGTCAGTGGCCTGTAAATGGGTGTATAAGGTTAAGCTCCATTCAGATGGCACTGAGGAAAGAAAGAAAGCTCGTCTTGTTGCCAAAGGTTTTACCCAGCAATCAAGCTTAGACTATGAGGAGAATTTCTCCCTAGTAGCAAAGTTGGTGACAGTCAAAACTTTGTTGGCTGTTGCTGCTCAATTACAATGGGTGTTGCATTAGCTTGACATCAGTAATGCCTTTTTACATGGTGAATTACATGAAGAGGTCTACATGGCGATGCCTTCGGGGTATGAGCAGCAGGGGAAGTGTGGTGAACGCCTTGTTTGCAAGTTAAATAAGTCAATATATGGGCTTAAACAAGCCTCTAGACAGTGGAACACTAAGCTGACCTCCTATATCCTGTCACAAGGATTTCAGCAATCAAAGGCAGATTATTCTATGTTTAGCAAACGAAATGGCTGCTCCTTTACTGTGATATTATTATATGTAGATGATATCATAATAGGTGGAAATGATTTATCCTATATCGATCAATTCAAGAAGGATTTAAATGAAAGGTTTAAGCTGAGGGACTTGGGGATTCTTAAGTATTTTCTTAGCATTGAAATTGCTAGAACAACAGAAGGCATTTCGGTTTGCCAGAGAAAATATGCTCTGGATATTCTATCTGATACTGGTTATTTGGGTGCCAAACCAGCAACCATTCCTCTTCCACATAATCTGAAGCTGAGTAAGGATGAAGGAAATAATATCTCAGATGCCAGTGAATATGGAAGACTAGTAGGAAGGCTACTCTATCTAACCATAACACGGCCTGATCTTTCTTATACTGTGCAATTGCTGAGCCAGTTCTTGCAGTCACCAAAGCAGCCTCACATGGAGGCTGCACATCACGTTTTGAGATACTTGAAAGGATCACCAGGACAAGGTTTATTTTTTGAAAGTAAACCTGATCTTTAGCTCAAAGGTTACTGTGATGCAGACTGGTCTGCATGTTCCGACACTAGGCAATCCATTACGGGCTATTGTATCTTCTTGGGGAACTCATTAATATCATGGAAATCCAAAAAGCAACATATGGTATCAAGATCTTCTGCTGAAGCAGAGTACAGGTCAATGGCAGCTGCTGTTTGTGAGTTGAGTTGGTTGAAAAATCTGTTGATCGATTAGGAGTAAAGCAGTCGAAGGCAGCCTTGCTATTTTGTGATAACCAGTCAGCAATCCATATATCAAGCAATCTCGTCTTCCATGAAAGGACGAAGCATATAGAGATTGATTGCCATTTGGTTAGAGACAAAGTTCAAGCACGTGAAGTGAAAATGTTGTTTACCTCTTCTCAGAATCAAATTGCTGATCTCCTGACAAAGGCCATTGGTGGAACTAGATTTAAGTTGTTATTACACAAGATGGGAGTATTGAATATATACTCCTCATCTTGAGGGGAAGTGTTAAGCCCATTATTTATGTCATTGTGATTTCCCCTCTTCATCCTTTAGGCGTGAACTTCTCCTTCAGTTCGTGTATAAATAGGCCATTGCTGATATCATTTTGAAATTGAATTTGTTTAAGCAATTGAATCTTCTTCCCGCCTTTCATTTCATCTCTTTTAGTTCTCTGCAAATTATCAGACCACTCAAGAAATTAACCTAAAAATTATTGGATGAAACCTACTGACCACCAGTTTATGTTTTTCTTGTTGTCCTGTTTTGACCTTTTTTTTTTACAACGATTATTTCACAGCATTCTGTAATTTCCCAGAAGTTGTTTTTGGAGGTTGTTGCATTCTATATTTATAGGGTTTTCTTTTTTGTGGAATTGTACTTAGGGGCTGCTGTGTAGTAACTACCGGGGAGGATTTATCCACCCTTTTCTGAAGCCTATATGGATTCCAGAACTTTTGAGTGAGACTGTATAATTTTTTAAAGAAAAAGAAGAAAAGACCATCCAGGAAGGTCAATGTCAACAACTTATTTTCAATGCTAATTGGATATTGGGATTACGCGTTGATTATTGAATAATTCTAATGTTGACTTGGATCGTCTTAATAATGCTAACTTTCTCCAGAGGATTTCAGGGCTTAATCTGAAAGAGAGATGTCGAATATTTATGATAATTGGGAGAGATTGGTGGAGGCTGTGATCCGGAGAGAGCAACTATGGCAAATGTTTCATGATCAGAGCCCAAGTGACAGCTCCATAACTTCTGATATCAGTTTTAATTCTCAAGTCCTTGATGTGCCTTTTGGTTTTTCAAGCCCTGGAGGTTCATCTCAGTATCAGCAGCTACCTTCACCCGCAGTTGAAAATTTGCTAAAGAAAGAAAAATATGTTGAGGTGAAGGTTTCTGGGATGGTATTTTTTCAGGGTTTTAGTCCTGTTTTTGATCTTGAAGATATGTTGAGGTCTTCTGGAAAGTTTCTAGGGATGGGAACATTTGGAAGTGCATATATGTCAGCAATGGATGATGGAATAACAGTTATGTTGAAAAGATTGAATGAAGTGAATATTTCAAAAAAGAAGTTCAGAAAGCACATGGAGGTTATTGGAAATATAAGACACGATAACGTGTGTCCATTGAGGGCTTACTATTTTTCTAAACATGAAAAGTTCATGGTTTATGATCATTACTCTAATGGCAGTGTATCTGCAATATTACATGGTACGTTGAACTCCAGGGCTTCATTTCTTGTTCCCACGTTTTTTTATACATCTGAAGAAAAATTCCAAGTATATAAATGTTTTCAGCACTATTTGATGCATTCGTGTAATAAATGCATTTGTTCTGACTGGCAAAGTAAAACAAAACTCATTTTACCTGTGGACAGTTTGTTCATTTCAATGTCCATAAACTGACGAATCACTCAACTCATCTCGCATTTAGGTTCTTGCATTGGTCACCAATAGTTGATTTATCAATACACATAATGATCGTTTATATCCCATTTGGCCTCCGTTATTTACCATTATTTTATGCCCTCGTTTGGTTCAAATAAAAATCTGATTTTAATCTTGAGTCAAAGTCATCAATTAATTTTAATCATACATTTCATGGTTTTCACAACTTTTCAACCACATATTTTATTAACTTTTATCAAAATTTACTAAAAACCTAATTTTAATCTATACCAAACCGGGGCTCTAATTTTTGAAATACTGTATTTTTAAAGAATATGTACTTAAAAAAGAAGAAATTATTTTGGGATTACGTCTAATATTATTTTATTTAAAAATGCGTGATTAATAAGAAGAGAGAGAAATATATTATAATTTTAATGGGACCAAAATGAGAGTTAATGTTGTTTGTTGTCACATAGTTACATTTAAGTTGCCAGTCTCATGAGACAAGGTTGTCTTGATTTTAAACTTCTTACCTCATACATGGTTTTGATTTGAAGATCGCTTTTTCGTTGATGTATTCTGCAGAGACATTAAATTTAAGCAACTAACTGGCAGCTTAAGAATGTTGAATGACTCTCTCAATTCTACTGCGAAACCAATTTATAACTTATAGTTAATTTTAGCATGATCTAACACCCACTATTAAGCTTCAATCAATATATGGAAAATATGAAAATGTCACTATACGATCCAATGCATTTTTCATCTACCCAGGAAAAACTGGCAAGAATCGGGCTCCATTAGACTGGGAAACGCGACTAAGAATAGCAGTGGGTACAGCAAGGGGTCTTGCTCACATTCACAAGCAAAGTGGTGGGAAGCTTGTCCACGGAAACATAAAATCATCAAATATTTTCCTTAATTCACAACAGTATGGTTGCGTGTCTGATTTTGGCTTGGCAAGCATGATTCCATCACCAGTCATGCGATATGCTGGGTACCATGCTCCAGAAGTAAAAAACACCCAGAATGTGTCACAAGCGTCTGACGTCTATGGCTTTGGAATCCTGCTGCTTGAACTTCTTACTCGAAAGTCCCCGTTACATGCCATAGGTGGCAATGAGGCTGTCGACCTCGTTAAATTGGTTAATTCTGTCAATGCTAAGGAGCAAACTGCTAATGTGTTTGACGTGGAGCTCTTGAGAGATCGTAACATAGAGGAACAAATGGTAAAGATGTTGGAAACAGGGATTAGTTGTGTTGCAAAAACCCCAAGGAGAAGACCTGATATGGCTCAAGTATTGAAAATGATAGAGGATATTAGTATGATGAATACAAGAAACGGCCTTCAGCCGAAGCTTGTATTCATTGACGGGCTTAATCCTGATTTTAACCTTAAAGATATGTTTCGGGCTTCTGTGGAGGTTCTTGGAAGGGGAACATTCGGGACTTCATACAAGGCAACACTGGAAAATGGCAGTACAGTCGTGGTTAAGCGATTGAAGGAAGTTATAGTTACAAATATAGAATTTCAGCAGCAAATGGAGGTCATTGGGAGAATGAGGAACGAAAGTGTTGCTACATTAATGGCATACTGCTACTCGCGTGCACAAAAGCTTATGGTGTACGATTATTATGGTGCGGGGAGTGCATCTTCCATGCTACATGGTAATCGAAATATCTTACTTCCCCTCAGTGCATATGACCAGTAGATCTTGAAATTACAAAGGCTGTGTCTGCACATTATTTTTAAATCCATCTTCTTTTGTAGGCAATTGGCTCTGTAAAGAGTGTTTACAAGAACTAATGAAATATTGGCAAGATAAACTAAGATATATTACTCCTTCGGCTTCATTTATCATCATTAGATTTAGCATAACTTTTTTCTTTCGGTTACATTATTATCCCATTGACTTGCAATCTGAATTGAAGTCTTAGGTACGGTTGGTATACTAAGTCACTTTTAAAATGCTTGTTTGTATTCTTGAAGATGGCTAATGTTGGAAGTGATATGGGGAAATCGATAGTCTTGGAGATGCTAATTTTGAAATTTAGTGGCTGCAGGTCAATTCTCCAAGGAATCAATCTGGAGCTTTTTTGATATCTTCACGACATTCGTAGTTTAAAAATGTCGTGAAATTCGAGCACACAATGTTAACTACAAGATTATCCAGAGCAATATAATGGCAACCTTTTGAAGATAATATTTTTGCAAGTGATTGTAATCTTATGAATTTTATCATCTTTGCAGGAAAAATTGGCAAGAATAAAATATCTTTAGATTGGGAAACTCGACTAAGAATTGCAGTTGGGGCAGCAAGGGGTATTGCTCACATCCACTCACAAGTTGGCCGGAATCTTGTACATGGAAATGTAAAAGCCTCAAACATTTTCCTTACTACTCAAGGATATGGCTGTATTTCAGATGTCGGATTGGCAACATTAGTGAGTACGACCTCGTTACTAGTTAGTCGATCTTCGGGGTATCTTGCCCCAGAAATCACAGACTAAGAGAAATTGTCCCAAGCTTCTGATGTCTACAGCTTTGGAGTTGTGCTTCTAGAACTACTTACTGGAAAGCCATCTATACTTTCTGAAGATAAGGACAAGGCAATTCAGCTAGTCAGCTGGGTTGCTTCTGTTGTTCATGAAGATTGGACTGTTGTAGTGTTTGATATAGAGTTGTTAAGGTATCCCGATATGGAAGATGCAATGTTGAAGCTTTTGCAGATAGCGTTGAATTGTGTTAAAAGTGTTTCGGAGCATCGACCAAAGATGTCAGAGGTTGTGAGGATGTTAGAGGATCTTAGTGGGACGAACTCGGAAGCCTGAGATTAGCTGAAGAAAGCTCATTATTGCCTAAACCATTACCAGATTTATTGATGGCATAGCTGAGTTTATTTTCTTTTCTTTTCTTTATTGCATCTTAATAAAAGTTTTCTTTTCATTGTTTAACTTTCCACTGTCAGTGGTAAAGCATTTTACCTCTTTGATAAAACTAAGTTAATCTCCATCTTACTTAGTTTAAACTTTTTGTATTTTTAAGTTAATTTACACCCATCATTCATGTCGTTTCCTTGTTCTCTTGCTACCTATTAAAGCAACAGGTCCAAGGTTCTCTGGTATACTTGTATTGAGTTGTTTGTTCACAGCACTTCAATACTGAGTAGGAGTTGGAAAGTGTATAAACAGCTTAAAGTATAAATAAATTGAAATGAAAATGTTTCAGTGAATAATACTCATGTGGTCCCCGAAATGTGTGAATAAAAATAGTTTATAAAAAATTTATAAACATGAACCAAACATTGTGGGTTAAAATTTGTCACATACCAGACATGATAGAGAGGACTTGGATTATTAATACTGAGCTCGTGGACTGGATTGTGCACCTCAAAGTTTCATAATTAATCAATTAATTAAATTATATCAAGATAATAGAGAGTGTCCTTACTTTTATCCAATACAAATAGAACGTAGAATGACATTATGTTTACTTAGATTTTATTCTCTTTGTGTTAAGCTGATATACTTAGTAGAATTATGTTATGTGTACAGAAAATGGCTGTCAAAATACATTTCACAGTTTTCTATTGGAAAAAAAAAAAAAAACCAAACAAATGCTGTCGCAACAATTCCTCTACTTTGTAAGGAGAAATTTCATTGGACGTCACCCCAACTTGCGTTCTTAGTTTGTTATTCAATTTGAGTTTGATCACTCAATTTAGATTTTTGTCTTAATTTAATCATGCATGTGTAAACGTGATCAAACTTAAGACTTGTTCGTTAGAGATTAAAATCGGATTAGAATTGAAAAATTAGCTGTTATTGCAACTTTTATTAGACGAGTGAGATCCAATAACGACTATATTTTCAATTTTAATTGAATTTTAAACCTTACCAAACATGCTCTTAACAGCCCATTCCACATGTTTAACATTAATCAATAGTTTATGCCTTGTTTGGAAAGGTTAAGCTTACCATACTAATGAAGAAAAGTAAATTAAAAATTTACATACTTCAATTGGAACATGCTCTAACTAAAATTCTATCCATTTACTTACGAGTGTTATGTTTTTAGTCTTATGAATGTTATTGACTGGTAATTAAGAATGAATACTAACATTGACATACATTACACATTCCTTGATAATTATGAACCCAAATTCGAGAAAATAAAAATAAATACTTAAGAACACGTAAGATTTATAGATGTTCGCTTTCATATGAAATTATGACCTATTTCATAGCTGCAATTATTCACTATGATTAAAAAAGGATTTAAAAGAGAAAAATCACAATCCGTCTCTGAGTCTCTCTTTCTCTTATGTTTTATGATGATAATAAAGCCTATGGATGACTCTGTGTTTATAAAATAAATTAGGAAGAAATCGGATTTTAGAAGGATTCCAAGCCGAAGGACCAATAATTAGATAAACAATAATTAAGTTTCACAACTTAACAACATTTGGTTTGTTTGATAACATATATATAAGATGGAGTGACTTGTATCACATATTTCCTTTTTATTCTACCCAATCGAATACCAAACAAGCACTGAAGGAGTTTTTATTGCCAAGTAACGAAAAATAATAAATTAGAATTTTATTTATTTTTAGTGATCCGATCGTTTTTAGCACTGCTAAATGTTCACAACAATTTAAAATGTTACTTAATTTAAAATAATTAGTTTAGATATTAAACATAAGAATAATAATTGTTTAAGTATAAAATATTCTTATATAAAATACTTGACAATGATCACACAGAAGAACCGGAAACTAATGAAAAAAGATTAAACTAATGGAGAAAAATTCTATATTCCTTTATTCGTGTAACGTCCGTTGTCTCATCCCAAATTTTCAGAATGTTATTCATTTTGAAAATTTCTCCAACAAACCTCCATTATTTTCAAAATGAATGAAATAATATAAAAAATTCATAACGACTTTAAAAATCTTGTCCGCCAATGAAGGTATCTTTTGGACTTGAACCTTCACTAGTGAAAATGACTCAAATGTTAATCGAGGTGCATGGTAGAACCCAATTGGGCTAATTGGAAGCACTTCACGCACTCATTTTCCTATCCTTGTGTGTTTATATATTGACAAGTGAATAGACCATATGCCTTTTATCCTTGATTTCCATGAAAGTTTTAAGTAGCTAGTCAAGTCATTGTAGATATGGCACCGCCTATAATTTTCATATAGGTCAACTTTTCAAACATACTCACGTAACTAAAATATTTTATAGATATGTCTATATAAGTCAATTAAAATCTTAATGGCTTAACCTATCCTTTCGTGTCACATATACCAAGCACTTTACTTTCAAATATGTAGTTCTTGCGATATAATGTACTTTATTCATTAAATTCAATGTCTTGATGTTTCAAGTGTTAGGTCGAGGATCTATTATTGGTGATTAAAAGTTGGTCAATTCTCGAGACATTAGTGAACCAAGGCCCTATTCAAACTTAACATGTCATAGTCTATTGATCTTGTATAAGCAAATACTTTAACCAAGATCAAATAATATGGATATTTACAAGGTTATATTAACCAACCTTTTACCAATCAATCCATCCCATATCCTCTACATACTAGGATCCAAGCCGTACTTCAATTGAAAATCAACTAGATCCACAAACCAAGGATTTGTTTTAGTTACTCCTTTTCCAACATAGACTTCATGGAAAAGAAAACTTTAGCCCAATATCCAATCACATGAATATTCTAGGACAATTATGATATCAAATTGTATTGTCCTTCTCATGACATAGTGAATTCCCATTATTTTCAATAATTACGTTTTAACGAGAATCACATTCCTGAATATATCTCATAACCCTTACTTGGAACCAATGTCCAAATATATGATCACACAGAAGAACCGGAAACTAATGTTCGCTTACTGATATACATAATGGTTAAATTCTTACTTACACCCTAGTATTTCTTTATTGATGCTTAACTTGGGTCTCTATAAAGCTCTTGTATGATGTTAGTCTTCTCATACAAAATGAATAAATTGTTGGCACTATATGGATTTATGTAAAATCCTTTAGTGAAATAGACATATTATACTTTACACAGCCATATTTGAGTATTTATTATACTGACTTTGCACAAAGATCATTTCCTTACAATATTATACACATGAAATTTCTTCATAATATGAGTGATTGGAAGTATCCAATTCTTGAAACCTCACACCATGGTTGCCAATAATACCAAGAAACCCATATGCACCATTTTATATACATATGCATGAACAATGTGTTGATGATGAAAATTAGACCAACACATTCTACTCACCAAACTATAATTTTCACTTCCTAAACTTACTAATTTGGAAGCTCAAATAGGAGCAAGAAGTAAAATAACTATTTGAGATGGAGGTATTTGAAATGTATGCCTCCTCCTTCAAATGAGGGGTATCTATAGATTTCTTCCTAGGCCTTGGGATAGTTTGGTCATTATGAAAGAATGATAGATGACATCTCCTTGTTGGTTGCTCCATAATTGATTTAGTTACGAGTGTCATGTTTTACGGATGTGTTGACTGCTTGTAACTAGCCTGGATGGGAGAGTAATTTGCATTGTCTTATGCTAATCTCTTGGATTTTCGATCCCATTGCGCATTTTCTACACGTCTCACATATGTTTTATCTTGGTCTTTAAGACGACAAATAGTCCTTGAAGTCCGATTTTAATATTCATATTAGTTTAGGACTTGATATTTTCTTCGTTGCATAGTGAACTCTAGTTGTTCGCACAGTCTTTCTTTCTTAGTGATGGATGACATGGGCAGTTTTGAGGGGGCATGCTATGATTGTTACAATTTTTTAGTGCATGCTACATGACCCTCTTTTTGCGTATTCTCAAGAGAATGCCCTTTAGGCATTTAAAGCGATTGTTGCCCACGTTCAATCTTACTCATGCATTTTGAATCTCAGTCAGTCGCCTTTAATATTTAGCGGCCATGATTGCGAGACGATTTTGAATGGTTTAGACTCATTGTTTGATTAAATCGACAGTACAAACCTTTCATTTGAACCTATAAATATATCCTTCTCGTTACTACCTCTTCTATGTTTTCTAGATTTAGTTCTTCTTTATGGTGATATCTCTGCTTATCGACGATTATGCTCATCTTCCACTATCTCTCACTATTTCTGTTTAGGTATGTACATGTGTTTTATCTTGTACTTTGACTTTGTCTTTTCAATATGTTTTCATAGAAATATTTGTCATGTCTTCGGAGACTGGAAGTTTTTACCTTGGAAACAAACTGATCGATGATATTACTTCTTTTGAAGAAGTTTAGAGCTTTGTAGTTGTGTTTACTGCTAATATGTATCCCTTGTAACTGCTAATATGTATCCCTTGTAACTTTTAGGTTTACACCGGGATAATATGAGTTAAGTTAGTTGCCTACTTAGGGTTGAAATATGTATCGAAGTATGCAGATTTGAACAGCTAATCTCGTAAGCATGTTAAAAAGATCATAAGTTCTAATCAATGAGCAATTCTGAGGCCTCATTAATTTTATTGGGAGGGATGATATTGTAACCCTATTGTACCTATCCACTGTTTGGTTTGGATTAAAATTCAATTAAAATTTCAAGTCAAAATCAACAATTAATTTTAACCCACTTTTCATGGGATCCACAACTTTTCAACGACACATTTCATCAACTTTATTAAAATCTATTAAAAATCTAATTTTAATCTCTACTAAATGGAGGCTAAACAGTTTTAAACCCTTCATCTTATAGCTTTGTTTCCTTTAATGAACTTCTGCCGAATATGGGACTTTTAGTCCCATTTTCTTTGTCTGTCACTTATTTCTAAATACCGCATATATATAGATTAAGATTGTTTTCCGTGTTTTTTGATTATTGGGAGTTTGACCCCTAGTAAGACCAGTTAATCTGGACGCCCATGAAAATTGTTAATTCATTTTTATTGGAATATCTTTCTTTTTTGATGTTTATTTGTATGGTTTTACATCATTCGCTTTACCAAGAAGATCAACTTTGATGCTGCTCCCGAACATAAAAAATTAGCTTATCCTTCCCCTTTTAGGGATGTACCCGTGGAAGGTTCCAAGGGAGACGGGTATGGCTTTGCGTGAAGGAGAAGTGTGATGAAGCGATATCCACCACCATAAGGTATTAGAAGTTCGCAGGTATCTGGATCTTTACTATGAATTTGGATCTCTCTTTGTCGATTTTGGCAAAGGGCCCTGTCGAGGAAAAGAAAAATGCCAAAGGGGTCTAAACATCTTGCTGACACTAAAGTTTTATTTTTTGCTCGCCTCAATGAGAAGCTAGACCTTAAGGCCCTATCAATTATTCACATCTTTGTCTCTAGGGTAACAAAGTCTACTTTTATGTACTTTAACTCCGATTAGGAAAAGTTTGTGGAGAATATGACCCCAAACAAATGGAGAATTTCGATGCTAACCTTTCGCGAACTGATGTCCTTCATCATGATCATCAGGCTAAATATGAGGTTTGCATTTTACGGGTTGAAGAATGGAGAAAAGAGCCGACTCTTTGGAAAAATATGCGAAACTCTCCAAAAAAAAAGTTGAGAAAACTTAGAAGGAGAAAGGAAAATACAAGGATACGAGTATAGACTCTGAGACTCTAGTTGCTTTTAGCGGTCAATATTAGCAGAGTCACTAAAGACTTAGACAGTGTTTGATATGCCTCATTTTCCCAAGGAAAAGGAAATTTTCTCACTTTTTACACCGTTGGATTGCCTAACTTTTGCCCGAAAAATGTTTTACACCCTCCCTCACGAGCCTCATTTCTAGGTTGTAGAGGAATTTCTTTTCTTGCCTATTTGGTGGTTTTATGTTTTCCAAGTTTTTTTTATTTATTATTTTAAGCAATTGGAAAATATTCTAAACACAATGGTAAAAAAATTATCACTTTTATTGACAATTTTCATATAAAACAAAGCCAAACGAATGACATTCGGTATGGTAAAAAAAAAATCAAACAAAAAAAAATTTTTTGAATTTTTTTTAGCAATTGGAACAAATTCTAGACCCAATGGTGGAAGCAATTATCACTTTAGTGAACAATTTCCATTAAAAATAAAGTCAAACGAACACCTAACTTTCGAAATTTTTCAGGTGGAAAATTATACCAATCAAACACAATTAATTGCAATTCTCAGTAAAACAATTTTTAGGCAATTCAATTCCTAGTAAAACATTTTCTTTCCACTCATTTTCCACATTTGCAATCAAACGGACCCTTAGAACAGGATAGAGAAAGCCATGTTGCTTATCTTTCCAGAATTGATACTTAAATTCTACACCTAGAGAGGAGTTCCAGTTAGTTAAGACTGAACAGTTTGTTATCTCCAAAGACCTGGATAAGGTGAGTAGTAAAAAAGCTTTACTTCTCAATCAAATGGAGAATATTGAGATAATAAAATTGGATCTAGCGGAGTTTGACCTTTCTGATGGGAAGGCTAATGAGCGGGAACTTTTGGAGTATGCCATGCAAGATGGGGCAACAAGGTTCTTGACATTGTTAGGTCATTTTTAGAGTGGGATTTGAGTTATCTAGAAGCTCGCGAATAGGATGTGAGGGCATATCTTTCGATGATGAAACTTCGTCAACCTCTATGGCTTTTCCAATTTCGCCTACCTCTGTCTAACCTACCCAGCTTGCAGATTCTACAGCTATTCCTCCTAGCAAAGCCACTACTAAAGATAAGCTTGCGAACGCTTCTACCGAGTCTCTTCCTCTTCCGGAAGCAATCATGCCCTTAGAGGGTAACACCTTGCTTGGCCAAGATGACCCCGCTTTTGTGAATCTGTACCAATTTCTCAATATGAGGAGATAAATTACTTTTTTTCTCGTTTTATCATCATATTTATATTTATGACATTTCATTTTGTTTTGAATGAAAATGCCATTCCTGTAATTCATTATTGATATATCATTGCTTATTTTGTTCGAATTGATTCATTTGGCTATCTTTATGGTCTCGCATTATATTGCTCACTTTCTATCTAGTTACGTTTCACACAAATGCACTTATAATAAATTTATAAAACTACATAATCTACCATTCTTGTGTTGATTTTCATTCTGACAACGCTACTTTCCAAATAAAATTTCATTAAATCATCGTTACAAAATAAGGAGATACTGATTGTCATCCTCTATCCTATTATAAGTACTTTGCGAATTATTACATTATGCGAAGAAATTTGAGTTTGTCCGAACGTGGCCTCATCCTTTAACAGAAATTTCCTTTGGGGTGAAAATTAGTCTCCATATTTCTTTGATGGACTAAAACTCGCTATTTCTCATCTCTGTGAACCTCATTTCAAGTTCAAATTTGGTCTATGTTTCAAGACCTATACTTCCTTTAGTACTTGCGAATTTATCTTTACTAGCAGACAGATCTTTCAACCTATCCTTCTCAGCCTTAGATACTTGCTTTCCTAGGAAAAAAATTTCAAGCATATTTTTCGTTTGTCTCAACCATATATATGGTATTACCTTTTAAGGTTTTGTTCTTTTTTTTTTTTTTTTGTAGAGCTGGCAGTTTGATTTCCTTTGATACAGGCTACCCCTTGGGAGATTCAAATTTAAGGCACATGTGGTGAATAGATGTTATTGCTTTCAGTTACTTCAAAGAGGCTTTCGTAAGAACCCGTGGTAAGAACATTTACTATCCATGACTAAGAAGTCCACGTGTCCTTGAAATGTAACTGGCTCTTAGCCGAGCTTAATTGTCAATGTAATTTATCCCCTTGGGATCAAACTATCCCTAGTAAAACCACATATAGCTTCGACCATAGGTATCTAAGGGCGATCAAACCTACATTTGGTCAAAAGAGCTCCCAAAATGAATATTAATAGAATGCCATTATCCACCAATAAGCGGCTAAGTATATTACGAGCTACTACAACCCGTACTCCCAATACATTGTAATGGGGGATATATGACTCCATGTTCATCATTACTATCAAAAGTAATTGGAAGAGATGCAGGTTTAGGATCGCCTTGAATCCAAAATACTTCTTGTATAGGATTTCTGGCGACACGAGCGTAGTTCATTAATTCACTCGTTGCATCCCTTCCAATACAAGGACCTCCGATTATGGTATTGGTCTCCTTGATCGGGGTTAGAAAGCTGGAAGAATTTGTTGGTGCTTGTTTCAGCTGGGCTTCTTTAATTTTGCTTCTACGATATTGTCTCCTTATTGGATGGGATGGTCTTCCTTTATCGATCATCCCCTACGAAGCTATTGACTTCGCATCTCAATATCATCAATACCTCATAATATCCAATTGTATTATGATCATTGGTGCCATATCATCTTCCAGAATATCACCTTTCGACTTCTAAAAAAATGATGTTCTTCACCTACGACCAGTGTAGGGGCTAAGGATATTGCATAGATCCTATTCCCGGGCTCCAAAAATACAAATATTTTTGTTTAGGTAATTTAAAATAATGTTCAGAGGTTTTATCTTTGAACTTTTCCGTTCGAACTTGTTCTATCTTCTTTTAGTTGGCGATAGTGTCCTAGTTTGACTCACTTTGGATCAAGTTTACCAACCGATAATAGAAAGTAGGATTTTGGTTGCTAACATCCCGCTAGAAGTTCCCATTAGCAAACAATTCCATAAGGCATCTCTGACGTTTTCATCCAATATAGTCTCGCAATCTATCAATTCAGCATCGAACCATGCAAAATAGCTCTTTAGAGTCTCTAATTCTTTCAGCCGCATATCATTCAACCGTGTGGCTGGATCTTGTCCCATTCTGCTTCCAGCGAATGCTCCCAGGAAAGCTTGCTTCAATTTTGGCCAGCTTCTGATTGATCTTTGCGGCAATTTGATGTACTATCTTTCAGTCGATCCATCCAAAGTTAAGTGGAATCTTTGGCACATTAGCAGTGGGCTTGCCTTTTTTAGTTTTATCTCAAATAGATAGTACATATGACCTCATTTTCCATTGTATTTATCCATTTCTGGAAGAATAAATTCTCAAAGATTGACATCGCTTTGTTTTCCTTGGAAAACAATATGCATTCATCATCATCATCCATTTCGTATTATCTAGCTAGATGATCTTTGTACTATTTTGTTGGGAGAGTACTATTTGACGTATAGTCTAATTCTTAGCTCTCTGTTCACGGAAATATATTGAATTAAAATCACCATAAGTTTAAGGTTCGTTAACAAATAGTAAAATTAATTTTGAGTACAAGTATAGTTCCCACGAAAATTGATTAGTTCTAATTCTAATTACCATGGCCTTAACAGAAACTATAAAAATGAGAATGTTTGTTTTGATGAAATTATAACTAAATTAATGATCAATATGCAAGTATGAGTGAATCAACTAAATAAATGCAAATTGACGATGAATGTAAATTGAAGTGTTTTCTAATGTAAATGTTGTACGTGGATCACGAATCCCTATGTAATATTCTTTTTAAACCTAGTTCTACACCTTGATACATGGTTGAAATATTGAAGAATCAACGCTCCTAAATTATTAACAATCTCTATGAAGTAGAGTTAAACCTATTCAATTATGCGACCCGACTATATTTCTATGATGGATGCAAACATACAAGAATGCACGAGTTTTTATGAATATTAAAGATTCACATAATGCATAGCGGTATATTTCTATTCCATATCGAACCTTATGATGATTTATATATGTCGAACATATTTCCCTTTTTTCGAATGCATGAAATAAGCCACCAAACTCACATAATCATTCGCGCATATAATTGTGTAGAAATATAAATTCATATAAATAATTCAAATATCCTAAAACGTGTTTTTGGTTATCAAGAATGTAAAACTAAGAAATAAAAATCATAGTACATAGTTCATCTAACCCCAGTACAAAATTAATCTAACCTAGCATGGTGGAAAGAAGAAAATCAGAAAAATAAATAAAGAACGATATCGCCAATTTGATTCTTGAATTTGATTTTCAAGTTCTTGGAGTTGATCATCGCGTTATTGTCTTTTTTCTTCTCTCAAAAGTCATCTCTGTTCGCTTGATTCTATGCCGCAAGTGCACGGGTCTAGAATAAGTAGTAAAAGTGGACCTAAAGAGTCCAAATCGATCCCTCAGAGAGTGTGGAATTTAATTTGAAATTTTTCAATCTCAATTTTAACGAAACAAACACACAGATTTAAAAATAATTTAAAAGTTCTAAAATTATCGATTTAATCTAAAAACTGATAAAATAACAGATAAAAAGTAAAAAGGTTTTGGTTTTGAAAAGATGTTGGAATTTATGTTTTCGCTTAACCTATACTTCATTAATGTCAATTCAATCACGTGCAGATGCTAATTATCAAAATAAAATAGTTAGACCCGATTTTCTTGTTTTACATTAATACCCTCTTTTGAGTGATATTAACCCTAATTAATTAATTCGTACCGCATATTTCTATGTCGATACAAAGTTAACCAATTGCATTAATTTTTGTAAAAATAACTCAATGGATCACATGAGGTAGGTGTATATTTCTATATCATCTAGACACGCCTGGAACACCAAGCAAACACATGGCATCAATCATTGTAATCATTTTTCAACAATCACATAAATACTAATTACCACATTTATTGACATCACATAAACGCAGTAATTTTCAACATGATAATTGATACACTATTATTTTGATAATCAATGCATAATAAAATTCTAGCAAACATATAATCGATATTAATGAAGCATTAGGTTAAACTACTCCATAAATTCCAACAAAATAACTTAGCTCATCATCATAAAATTATAACAAAGGAGATTAATAATATTATACATGCCAAACTTTGGAAAAATAATGGAAGAACACAAAAGTTTGAAGATACAACCCTTTTGCCTAGCTTTGAATCCCTCCAAGGTGTTTTTCCAAGTTTTTTCAAGTAATAATCCCCCTTACTTTCCACTTTTGATCACCAAAATGAGCTAAGATTACAACAACCTAACAAACTAAAAGAAAACTAGAGAAGAAAAGGAAGAAAAACTAGAGAGAAAAATATGATAGAGAAAACTAGAAACTATAACTAAAAACTAAAAAGTAATCTCCATTTTTTTTTTGCCAAAAAATCGTGCCACCTTTTAAAAATCAAGGATGGATATTTTGCTGGATTACTTAATCACTAAGTTATAAAAATATCCTAGGAAAAATTGCACTCAAGTCCCTAAATTATGGAGAGTAATTAAATCGGTCCCCAAGCATAAAAATGGCAATTTTTGGTCCTCGTATTTTGAATTTCATTTCACTTTTGCCCTCCATAACTTGCAATCAAAGTCCTTCAACTTTCTGACTTTTGCATTTTAGTCCGCAGCTTCACAAATTTGTACATTTAAGTCCATTTTCATCCTTTTTCGCTCCGTTCTTCGTCTAATCAGGGTTTTGCCTACAAACATGAAAATTACATAATTATGCGTAGAAATATGCTCGATATCATTTCTAATTAAATCTAGAAAAGTACCAAATAAGTGTGTTTTTACATACTTATCACATCCCCAAACTTGAGCTCTTGCTCGTCTCGAGCAAGATTAACTTCTAAAATAATCATGCAAATGTGATAATGATCAACACATTAGATAACATGCTAAGAATATCAAAGTTCTAAAATTGTCTATCAATTCACAACCATGCTCCAAATAATGCTATCGAAAATCATTTTAGCTTATCCATTGTTTGATTAGTGTAGTGTGTGCATAGCCATTTTCAATCATTATCTAAATTAGGAAACAATTATCAAAATGGAAAATTTTTTAAATTGGTTCCAACCCTACCCTTTTTAGTCAAATATATCCTTTCACGGTCGTGAGATTCACACTCAAATAAATATTTCTGTTATTTTCCCAAGGTGTGAATCTAAAGGGTTCTCTTCAATCACTCTTTTCTTTTTCTGCACTAGTTTGGTTGTATCTAATCGGCAATTTCAACATCTAGAAATGTGATAATTCTCCACTAATGAGTGCATTACAGTCAAGTTTATACTAAGTAAGTCAAACCCACTAGTTATCTACGCCCAATATCAATCAATTGCACTAAATCAAAATTTTCAATATAAGTTCAAAATTCACCTCTCTCTCAAGCTTTCTTCTTGACCCTTGTAACAAGTTTTAGGTCGGTAGCTCCCCGGTTGTTTAGACCAAAGGGTACCAGGTTTTAAAACACCCCAACGGACTTAATAACTCGAGTAAAAAAGGGTACAAAGTGAGACATGGTTTTAACACAGTGCAATGTTCATTTTTAAGCAACAGTAAGGCGTAGATTCCTAGCATATGGTCAATACCTAGCTTATACTTGGCAACAGACACTCCACACAAATATTTTTTTATCATGCATGGAATCAACACATTTTTCAACAAAATCATTTACCGGCTCGACCACCTCCAAATTTGTTTCACAACATGGTAAAGTAGAGGAGAAATGGGTATATGTTGATATAGTTTTGTAACAATACTCACAACCTAAGTTCTACCAATTCAAACAGTTTCCATAAAATAATCATTTCTTCGTCGAAATAACAATCAATCCTGACTATGTGCTCAATGAAATTCATAATCTCACATGGATAAGCAATTTCTCAGGAAAAATTTTGGGCAGCATAACAGCATAATTTGGCAAAACAACATAGTTTGTGAATCAATAACAAGTCCAGCTTCATGCAAATAACAATCGACAAGACCATCTAACATGTCAATACAACATCATTGCCAATCAAAGCACACAGAAAAGCCGGCAAGGCTCAATATATCAAACAACTCAACATTAGTAGCTGGCAAGGCTCAATATCCCCAAACTTAATCAACACATTGCCCTCAATGTGTAAAGGAAAATAGAGACTTCCCTGAATTCCATGTGAAAGGTACCAATGCAGCATCTGGACTCGTGATGCGCTTGAATAGCTTGGACCAATGACCTTTTTGTATGTCAATGTGATCAGAACCTGTGAAAAATCAGAGACACAATGGAACTGCAAACAGCGCCTACAAAAATAGCGGCATTAGTTCACAAATATAATAATAAAAGCAGTAAACACACTAAAAACATAAAATAACACAATAAGAAGGTTGGGTTGCCTCCCAACAAGCACTTGGTTATAGTCATTAGCTCGACTATAGGACTCAATCATTCGTGAATGGTGAGTTTAGAGGTGGATTAGTCTTTCTCAAAGTCACCTCCCAAATATGGTTTCAATCTCTGGCCATTGACTTTGAAATTCCCATTCTTGTAGTAAAGCTCAATCGCTCCATGTGGAAAAATTTGTGTGATGGTATAAGGACCTGAACATCTGGAACGGAACTTTCCAGGGAATAACCGAAGTCGAAAATTATAAAGGAGAACTTGCTGTCCAACATATAATTCCCGCTTAACAATGTTTTGATCGTGCCATCTCTTTGTTTTTTCTTTGTAGAGACGAGCACTCTCATAAGCATCGAGGCGGATTTCATCAAGTTCATTGAGTTGGAGCAACCTCTTCGCACCAGACAACTTTTCATCAAAGTTTAAAACTTTTATAGCCCAGTATGCCCGGTGTTCGAGTTCGACAGGTAGATGACATGCTTTTCCAAATAACAGGCGATATGGTGACATACCGATAGGAGTTTTAAAAGCAGTGCGGTATGCCCATAACGCGTTGTCCAATTTCTTGGACCAATCTTCCGTGAAGCATTCACTGTCAACTCGAGAATTCTCTTTAACTCTCAGTTTGAGATTTCAACTTGGCCACTTGTTTGGGGGTGATAGGATGTAGCCACACGATGCTTTACCACATACTTGGCCAAAAGTGAGTCGAAGAGGCGATTACAGAAATGTTTGCTCGTCACTAATGATGGCTCGGGGAGTGCCATAACGAGATAAAATGTTTTTCTTTAAGAAGTTCACGACTATCCGAGAATCATTATTAGGTAAAGCCACAGTCTTAACCCACTTGGAAACATAGTCAACAGCCACCAGAATGTACTGGCTTGAAAATGACGATGGAAATGGCCCCATAAAGTCAATGTCCCATACATCGAAAATTTCTACCTCTAATAGCGAAGTCAACGACATCTCATTTTGCCTGAGAATGTTACCGATACGTTGACATTTATCGCATTTAGAGACGAGTGTGTGAGCATCTTTAAATAACGTGGGCCAGTAGAAACCAGATTGAAGTACTTTTGATGCAGTTTTCACAGCACCAAAGTGACCACCATATGGAGAAGAATGACATCTATCAAGAATGTTCTCCATTTCATTTTCCAGTACACATCTCCTAATGATCAGGTCCGAACCCCTTTTAAACAAGAAAGGATCTTCCCAAAAGTAGTGCTTAATATCAGCGAAGAACCTTTTTCGCTGTTGAAATGAAAGCTCAGGGGGTATGATACCACTTGTAAGATAATTGACATGGTCCGCATATCATGGCAAAGCAGATACTTGCAACAATTCCAGAATTTGCAGTAGTTGTTCGTCTGGAAATACCTCATTAATATCTGCTTCCAACACGTCTTCGGGTTGCTCGAGACGAGATAAATGATCAGCTATGACATTTTCAGTTTCCTTCTTATCTCGAATCTCGAGGTCGAATTCCTGCAGAAGGAGTACCCATTTGATCAATCTCGGCTTTGCATCTTTTTTAGCTAACAGATATTTGATAGCTGAATGATCAGTGTAGACGATGACCTTTGAACCAATGAGGTAAGATCTGAATTTATCGAACGCAAACACTACTGAAAGCATTTCCTTCTCAGTAGTGGCATAGTTCAACTGCGCATCGGTAAGAGTTCTACAAGCATAGTAGATCACATACAGAATTTTATCCCGCCTTTGTCCCAAAACTGCTCCAACAGCTTAATCACTAGCATCGCACATCAGCTTGAATGGAAGATTCCAATCCGGAGCTGCAATGATAGGAGCAATAATGAGTTTTTCTTTCGAAGCATTGAAAGCAATGAGACACTCTTGAGAGAAATTAAAAGTAATATTCTTCTCAAGTAAGGAGCACAGGGTTTTGTGATTTTTGAAAAGTCGTTGATGAACCTCCTTTAAAATCCAGCATGTCCGAGAAAACTCCTAATCCCTCGTACAGTGGTAGGTGGGGGCAATTTTTTAATCACTTGAATTTTTACCTTGTCCACCTCAATTCCTTTCAGGGATATCCGATGGCCAATAACTATGCCTTCTTGTACCATAAAATGACATTTTTCCCAGTTCAGTACCAAATTGGTATCTTCGTAGCGTTGGAGCACTCTCTCCAGATTATTCAGGCATCCATCAAAGGAATGCCCAAATATCGAGAAATTATCAATGAAGATCTCAATGCATTTCTCGACCATGTTTGAGAAAATCGCCATCATACAGCGTTGGAAAGTCGCGGGTGCATTACAGAGGCCAAAGGGCATTTTCCTGTATGCAAAAGTACCGTACGGGAATGTAAAAGTGATTTTCTCTTGGTCTTCCGGGGCTATTGCAATTTGATTATAGCCCGAATAACCATCAAGAAAATAGTAATGTGAATATCCTACCAACTGCTAGTCGCAGCGTTTAATTTGCGGTAGTCTATGCACACTCTTCAACCAGTAACAGGTCGGGTAGGTATCAGTTCATCGTCTTCATTCTCTACCACTGTGATACCTCCTTTCTTTGGCACGACTTGAACAGGACTTACCCAAGGACTATTAGAAATGGGATAGATAATGCCTGCATCAAGCCATTTGACAACTTTGGTTTGCACCACTTCCTTCATATTCGGGTTAAGTCGCCTTTGATGCTCAACTGATGGCTTAAAGTCATTCTCTATCAGTATCTTGTGCATACAGAAGGACGGACTAATTCCTCAAATGTCAGCAATCGTCCACCCGATGGCTTCCTTATGTTCCCGAAAAACTCGAAGTAGCTTCTCTACTTCTAGCTCTCTCAAGGAGTTAGAAATGATAACCGGAAGCGTGGATGATTCACCCGAAGAAGTATACCTCAAATGAGGTGGAAGAGTTTTCAATTCAAGCAAGGGTGCTTTTTGGTGTGATGGAAGTGGTGGTGGAGAAGTTTTGTCCAACTCCTCAATGTATGGGGTTTTCCTGTATGCATGGGTAGGTACAACATTTAAGTAATTTACCATGCTTTCAACCTCTGAACCCCCATCCTTAATATGTGACGAACTCATAAGGCATTTTTCCAGATGTTCCTCAGAAAGTTCACATAAAGATTCGGCAACCAATTGATTGATATTATCCACTCTAAAGCAAGAATCGGATGCCGATGGGTACTTGACAGATTTCAAGATATTAAATGTAACTTGCTCATCTTGTACTCGTAAGATGAGTTTCCCTTCTTGTATGTCGATCAAAGTTCGACCTGTGGCATGAAATGGCCGCCCTAAAATGATAGGGATATCATGATCTTCCTCCATGTCGAGAATAATGAAGTCAGTTGGAAAGATGAACTAGTCAACTTTCACTAACACATCCTCAATGACACCACGAGGATACGTAATAGAACGATCGGCCAATTGCAAGGATACCGTAGTCGCTTTGACTTCTCCCAATCCTAATTTTTGAAAAATCGACAATGGCATCAAATTAATGCTAGCTCCAAGATCACACAGTGCTTTATTAATATTCAGATCACCAATGACAAATGGAATAGTAAAGCTGTCTAGATCTTTGATTTTTGGAGGTAACTTGTTTTGGAGGATAGCACTACATTCTTCAGTTAACATCACCGCCTCATGCTCCTCAAGCTTCCTTTTGTTAGAAAGGATATCTTTCATGAATTTCGCATAACTCGGCATTTGAGCTAGAGCATCAGCAAACGGGATATTGATGTGTAGTTTCTTGAAGACTTCCAAAAATTTACCAAACTGCACATCCAATTTATGCTTCTGGAGCCTTTGTGGGAAGCGGATAGGTGGTACACAAGCCTTAACTGGTGTAGGAGCTTTTGATGATGATGGCTCGTCTACATCAGTCTTACTTGGTTCAAGATTTTCATTCGGTTCCCGTACCACCTCTTTCTCAGCAGTAGGTGAAATGGGTCGTACTACCGTGGGATCAGACAATTGTATCCCACTTCTGGTAGTAATAGCTTGTGCATTCTCTCGAGGATTTGTCTATGTGGTACTTGGCAAAGCCCCTTGAGGCCTCTCAGAGAGAAGTTTAGCAATCTGGCCCACTTGGCTTTCCAGATTCTTCAAAGAGGCATCATTGCGCTCTTGATATTGCAACTGATGGTTTGCTAATTTAGCAATGGCCTCTTCCCAACCTTCCTTCTTCTCTTGTGGTTTAGGATTCAATACGTTTTGATTGTTCCCATAAGAGAAGTTGGGATGATTACGCCAACCAGGATTATAAGTCTGCGAGTAAGGGTTGAACCCGGGGAGTTGAAAATTTTGAATATATGCCAGTTGCTCGGGTGGTTCCGAACTACTAGCAATCAGAGGACAACTTGGACTGGGATGGTTAGCTCCATATAAATCACAAACAGGCGGTGATTGTATCATGTGAGCTGAATGCGAGCTGGAAGACGATGTCGAAAGCCCTTCTACTTTACGTGTTAAGGAGTCGATCTTAGATAAAACTAAGGAGTATGCTTCACTATCTCAAGCTCCACTAACTCCTATTTTAGCACGTCTATTCGACCACATAGCACTTTGTTCACTCATCACCTCAAATAGCTCATACGCCTCTCGGATACTTTTGTTTTGGACAGATCCGTTTGACTATAAGTCGACATTTGATCGATGAGCTGGAGTTAAACCAGCATAGAAGTATTGGACTTGTTGGGCTAAAGTAATCCCATTGTTTGGGCACTTTCTTGGCATGTCCTTGAATCTCTCCCAGGCTTCATGAAAAGTCTCCAAGTCTAGTTGTTGAAAGGTGGTTATATCGTGCATGAGTTTGGCAACACGAGTGGGTGGAAAGAATTTGGTTGTGAATTTCTGTACCAATTCTACCCAACTCGTGATACTCCTCGGCGGTAGAGTATCAGCTACTCTCTCGCCTTGTCTTTCAGAGTGTGCACGAATAACCTCATTCTGATGGCCTCCTCACTCACTCCTTCATAAATGAAGTTGCTCACAATTTCCATAAATCGAGCCACGTGAGCATGAGGGTTTTCATCTATTCTCCCATAAAATGATATGGTGTTGGAGAATAGATTAATTACATCAGGCCTCAGTTGAAAATTCGGATGCCCAAAAGGAGGATAGATTATTCCTGATTGATTCTCAACTACAGGATGGTTCAGGAAATCCCTAAACAGCATATCTTCATCGTTAACAACGAGATTCTGGATCCTTCCTGCTTGGTTATTAAAACCAGGCGGAACACCATCCCTCGGGGCATGTTCCGGCTGAATGAGAGGGTCAACATGAATTCCTTGTCGATCCATCTTACTTCGTTGTCTTCTCGACTCGTTCTGTTCACGCAGTCTTTTTCGAAAAGTCTCCTCGATTTTTGGATCAAATTCAGCTAAATCGAGACTTCGCGAACGATGCATAAAAAGTCAACGAGTTCGGAGTTTTGAAAATCAGAAGACAACCACAGTTTTGGATTTTTGAAGAAAAAGTTAAAGAGTACAAAAATAAAGTTCGTTAAACTGAAAGACAAATTAACTGACAAATTAATCTAAACACTCCCCGACAACGGCGTCAAAAACTTGTTCGCTTGATTCTATGCCACAAGTGCATAGGTCGACAACAAGTAGTAAAAGTGGACCTAAAGAGTCCAAGTCGATCCCTCAGAGAGTGTGGAATTCAATTTGAAGTTTTTCAATCTCAATTTTAACGAAACAAACACACAGATTTAAAAATAATTTAAAAGTTCTAAAATTATCGATTTAATCTAAAAACTGATAAAATAACAGATAAAAAGTAAAAAGGTTTTGGTTTTGAAAAGATGTTGGAATTTATGTTTTCGCTTAACCTATACTTCATTAATGTCAATTTAATCACGTGCAGATGCTAATTATCAAAATACAATAGTTAGACCCGATTTTCTTGTTTTACATTAATACCCTCTTTCGAGTGCTATTAACCCTAATTAATTAATTCGTACCGCATATTTCTATGTCGATACAAAGTTAACCAATTGCATTAATTTTTGTGAAAATAACTCAATGGATCACATGAGGTAGGTGTATATTTCTACATCACCTAAACACGCCTGGAACACCAAGCAAACCCATGGCATCAATCATTGTAATCATTTTTCAACAATCACATAAATACCTAATTACCACATTTATGACATCACATAAACGCAATAATTTTCAACATGATGATTGATACACTATTATTTTGATAATCAATGCATAATAAAATTCTAGCAAACATATAATCGATATTAATGAAGCATTAGGTTAAACTACTCCATAAATTCCAACAAAATAACTTAGCTCATCATCATAAAATTATAACAAAGGAGATTAATAATATTATACATGCCAAACTTTGGAAAAATAATGGAAGAACACAAAAGTTTGAAGATACAACCCTTTTGCCTAGCTTTGAATCCCTCCAAGGTGTTTTTCCAAGTTTTTTCAAGTAATAATCCCCCTTGCTTTCCACTTTTGATCACCAAAATGAGCTAAGATTACAGCAACCTAACAAACTAAAAGAAAACTAGAGAAGAAAAGGAAGAAAAGCTAGAGAGAAAAATATGATAGAGAAAAC